>JANAVB010032618.1:16600332-16723311 GCA_029216955.1 Iris pallida | reverse complement strand
AAAATTTATTGGATTACTTAGTAGTCCCATTAATTGTAACAATCTACTAAATACATGCATATGTGACTTGTATATAGTATATATACTACCCTTTGTAAATAGTAAATAATCACATGCACAATTTATTAAATAGGTACATATACACATATATAGAGTCTAAAACTCCAAAATACACAAGGATTACTAAGGAAGCTATTCATTGTATTTTTAAACAACCATCACTTAATAATAATATTGAGATTTATATATATATATATATATATATATATATATATATTATATATATATATATATATATATGAAAATCTCAATTATTATTAAGTGATATATATATATATATATATATATATATATATATATAGATATATATATTATATATATATATATATATATATATTATATATATATATATATATTTTTATACACAAGGATTACTAAGGAAGCTATTCATTGTATTTTTCATATATATATATATATATATATATATTATATAATATATATATATAGATATATATATATATATATATAACAATTACTTAGAAAAAAATATTTAGTACAGCATTAAGATAAAATACGACATACACACAAAATATCGACACGGGCGTCTTTGGATACACCACATGACTACATGGTCTTCGGGTTGGTTCGGATTCTGTCCGGGCTAAATGGGTACAACCGGATCACCTAAAAGTCAATTATCTTAATAATAAATAATTAAATCGTCTGTGGCGGTTAAGTCACAACTTGGCCTGGTTTTCCTAGTTAGAACCCACCTATGGCTCTACCTTCCGTTCCATTGCTAAAACACTAGTCAAGGCACCCAATATACTATCCGTGCCATAATTCTTGATCATCTTGTACTCCAAATCTTAACCATGGCTAAGGTCATCTATAATAATAACTAATTAAAAAATATTTATAAAATTCCAAAAATCATATTTAAGTCAAAATAAATAAATAAAATTCAAAAATTCAAGGGTGTTACACTCCGCCAGCGTGAGCCCCGGCGTTGACCCTCTCCCTCTAGCGACTTCCTCCATCGCGGGCCGACCCAGCCACCGGCGCCGATCACCGATCGCGTCCCCTCTGGTGAGCCTAGCTCCTCCTCGATCACGAGCCTCTCGTGTTCTCCGCCATACCTTCGCCGAGCAGCGCTCTCCTTCCCTCTCAATCTCTGTTCTCTTCCCTTTCTTACACTCTCTCTACTTCTCTCTGGTTTCTTTTTTATCTCTTCCTTTTCTCTCTCTTCTTCCCTCTCCTTTAATTGTTTCTTTTCTAGTTTCTTTTCTTCAGAGAAGCATACATATTCTCATCACTCTCTCTCTCTCTCTCTCTGTCTTCAATTATTTCTTCCCGCTAGGAAACGCACAGAAGATAAGGGTTTAATGTTTATCATTAATTTTCATTTTCATTTTTATTTCTTTATGATATTAGTATTTTATATGTATGTATGTTTTATAATAGATAAATAATAAATATATTAGTATTATTCTTGTATTGATATTGTTATTATTTTTATTTAAATTATTACTTACTTTGAAATTTATATATTATTATGTTTCTAAAATTATAATGTAGAAAAGGTATAATCTTGTGTTTGACCCTATATGTAATTACAAACTGAATTTCAAAGCTAAAGTATTGTTGTAATATTTTTACATTATTTTAAATATGGCTTTTCACCTAAAATGTTATTGTAATATTTCTTCCTAATTAAATTATAGTTTGATATAAAGATGATTTTTCATGACTTTCAAGTATTTATCTAAAACTATTTTTACTAATAAAAATATAGCTTTCAAATACAATAACTATTTTCCAAAATATTTATTTATATATAAAACTTCTTCGATTATTATTCTTGTCCATGACTAAATCGAATCATTCATATCTTCTTTGCAAATGTCGAACTTCTTTATATCGTCCCTAGCTAACTCGACTATTCTGACTCAATAGAATAGTCGTCCCATCAACTGAGATCATCTTGCATAGTTTTGACTTGTGGCTATTTCTGTGCCGACATGATCATATTGCTCAAGTCAACTCCAAATTAACCGAGGCAAGTACTTGTTGACGCATTCATGTGCATTACTTTATATGGTTATATTTCACTTATATATGATATTTTTGTGTCTTGACTGTTTACACACACGAGAGTTGAGTGATTGACTATTGTTCATGTTTTCTATTGTTATCGTGATCGATCTCGTGACCGTGTTTTCATGATTGTGAGGTATTGATATTGGAGGGGTACAATTACTAGGCACGTGGACAAAGCCAAGATTATATTGTTGGCAACTCTCCCGCTTACGGGGGCGGGCCTTATAACCTCATCGTTCACCCAAGCCGTCCATTTGTAGGAACGTTGTACTTCTCATGACACGTACACTAATATTTTTCATATGAGTTCATTATCTTTTCCTGCTTGCTAATTTTCTTATTAGTTCTCTGTTGCATGATTTTTTGTTCATATTGTTCATGTTTCCATTGATCATTGTTTCACATGTTTAGTGTTATATTGCTTTATATTGTATTTGTATTGTGATGGCTAGACTTGTACTTGTTCCAATCCTGACTGGATATATTTTTCAGCTGACAGATTTTTGATGACTATCCTTGATGACTTGCTCTCTTGCTTTGGATTTGTCACGACCCGATCCCAACTAATTGGGTCGAACCGGATCATGCCCAGCCTGCACCGTTGTTGAGACGGCGGCAGTAAGCTGTTCAGTAGCAGGTAACCATACAACAACACTATATTTGTCACAACTCAAAATTCGGAAATTTAAAACTTTATTAAACTTTTACAATGGAATGAAAGATACAACTTAAACCATTTTCTACATACATCAAAAAGAAAAAAAAACTCTAGGTACACAGCTCATCAGTCTCGAAATCCTCTTCTTCTAGTTGGGACCTCGGGAAATATCGCGGGACCAAGCCTCATCAGTGATACCTAAAATGTTGGGTCTCCAGTCAGGAGGGAGCAAAGTACAATTCATGCTAATTTTAAACAGTTAAAGTAAATAATAGATTCATGCAGTTTTAAACAGTTTGAAGAAATAATAGTTTTCAGCGGTAAAACAGTGTGATTTGAACAGGCAATAAATTATGACCGGCTTGGGATGTACAGTAGTATTCTAGCGATACGATATGGCTTATCCCGTGTGTGAGGGGTAAGCTAATACAGTTACAGTAGTTACAGTTGGCTTTGGTCATAACCATTACTCTATTCCCCCAGTCCCAATCAGTACAGTAATCACAATCAGTACTCTCCAAGAGAGTTTCGTGTTTGCATCGTGGTTTAAACTTGCAGTAAAACGATTATAGAAATAACTGTAAAACTAACACAAACTATACTTGCCTTAGGAAAATGACTGGAGAGATGAGTTGGTACCGAGGAGGAACGTCAGGATGTCTTCGAGTTCCTACAGTTGAGAACTCGACTTAGATCCGCTATATAACCAAGCTAAGTGTGCTAGTTGCAATCTCTAGTAACAAGTCCTAGTCAGGTTTTAAGTTGTTATTAAGCTACAGCTAACGTTTACGTCGCAAGCTATGTGCGTTGATTAACCGGTTAATTTGATTATTTGGGAAATAATAACAAGAACAAATTATCTTTGGAAAACTTTGTGCTTTTGTAATATATCTATAAAAATAGTTTCTTCCAGTGACAAATCATAAACTAGTTATCTTACTAATATTTTATCCATTTAATTAATTCTTAATTAAATATATGATTACGCTCTAACTACGATTATACATCCAATCCAAAACCACCCAAAAATCAACATCAACCCAGAAAAGAAAGTAAAATCTACACTATGCAATACATGGGCACAGCTAATCATCCTAGAGTTATGGGCTTATGCCCTGTACAATTTTTTTACATAAAATAAGAGAAAATGATTTAGTTACTAAATAAAATGTGCCGTAAATAAATAACTAATAAATAACTTAAACATTAAATAAAATAATTTAAATTAAAAATTGGAGTCTCAGACTCGGTCCATCATCAAATCTAGCTAATACCTCAACGGTCGGACCGGTGCGTTTGTATTTCGCTAGGGCCCACAGACCGGTACGATCGTCACCCAAAAATCAGTTTTAAATTCATTTTCCGAAAAACCAATTTGAAATCAAAATAAATAAAGTTTTGTAAAAATTTGGACAGCATTTCCTCTATTTCGGGACAACCCAAAACTGGGAAATGCGCCAACAAAATCCTGCAATTATTCCAACCAAAGAATAACCATTTTTATACCGAAAATATAACCACAGAAATAATTTTTCCAACCACAGAACCTTCCCGAAATACCGGGATTCCCGCAATCAACCAACAACATACAAATCTCAGCAGACAATATCACAGAAAATGCTAACGTAGCTAACCGAAACTACCACGTAGCTAACCGGATTTCGAAGGGGAAACCGGGGACCGATATCATCATAGACTACCGAAAATAACGCGACGGGGCAGAGAATTTATACCTCGGGTGCTCGGCTAGAGCTCTCAGATGATATAAAAGAATAAAATAAATCCAGCAGCGACGTGCCAAAAATGCCGGAAATCAGCAATAGGGCACGCTGGCCAGAAAAAGACGACGCGAAGAGCAGCGACGTCGGCGGACAGCGACGCTGTCAGCGTCGGGGTGACGCTGCCAGAGGGGAAGCTCGCGGGGAGCGCTGGTCGTCGGAGTAGGACCGCGCGGGCGGACAAATCTGGACAGTGGGTCCGCTGCGGGGCGCCGAAGGGCAAAGGGCGCGGGAGAGCTGCCGCGAGAAGGGGCGAGACGGGGTCGGCGGCGCAAGGGGAACGGTCGCCGGAGAGCCGAGGGAAGGGTGCGCCGGTCGGCTAGGGCGAGCGGGCGGTCGCCGGCGCAGAGGGCAAAAGGGGGCGGGTCCCGGTGGTCGGCGGAGCGCTGTCGGCCGGAGGGTGGCGCGCCGGAGCCAGATCTGGACGGGAAATGCCGGCGCTCGGGGCTGGCGGTTGGGGGCTCCGCGGGATGGCCGGAGTTAGGTGGAGGAGGGGGTTTCTGGTTTAGGGAAAAAATGGGTATGTTGATCTCTGAGAGAGAGAGAGAGAGTTTAGAGAAGTAATGTTCTCTTCTGTGAATGAAGGAGATGGGTGGAGGGTTTATATAGGAAGTGGTGAACGGGGGTTACCGGAAGGGGAACAGTCGTCGGTTGCTTGGGAGTCGAGGAGATCGCCAGCTCTAAGTGGCTGAGCGTTCTGGAAGAGAAAGGTTGGTGTACGTTTAGAAAGGAATGGAAAAGAAAGGTTTCCTTTCCACCTTTCTGAGAACTACCAAAAAGGAAGTGTGAGTGAGAATAGGTAGCGTTTACCAAAACATGGGGAGTGGGTGCTGGTCCTACGGGACCAGCCCAGAAATTTATTTATTTATTATTTTTATTTTTATTTTTTTTAAATAACCAAGTCAAAACAAGATTTGGAAAAAGAATGGATTTGGGCTTAGGCCTGGGTCTGGGCTCGAAAATCAAAAAGCCTTGTTATTATAATTTTCAAAAATCCTTTTCACCCAAAAATAATTAATAGTAACATTTACTAATAATAATTATTTTGAAAGCGTTAATTAATAACACAAAAGTTTATTTAAATAAATAGCTACAAAATAATGGGTTTCACAATCTTCCCTCCTTAGAGAATTTCGTCCTCGAAATTAAAGGCAGGGTAGGAGAATCAAACAGGTACGGGTACTGCGCCCGTAACTCAGGTCCAACAATAAGAATTTCCAAGGCAGTCATGGATGAGACGGTTTAGGGACAAGTTTCTTTTTATGATATCATCCACGCAGAAAAATACAAAAGCGAACCAAGTACACGAGGTTGATAGACCATCATGCACCGGTCCTGATTAGACAATATATTAGTGGGTGCACCCAATAAAATACCGTCATGATCAAGCTTGACAAAAAGATAGCTTGCAAAACTAGGCTAATTTAGCAGCATCAGTCAAGTTTAGAACGAAAAGATAAGAAGTAGGAGTTTAAATGATGGCTCAAAATCTGATCTTCTTCTCACCTCTGACTACGCTTGCAACTGGTTTCTCTGGTACTGAAAGGTTGAGTCTAATCTTCAGCTCTGAATTATCCAAAATGTGACTCGGATCGGAATGTAGCGTCTGAGCTGTGATACGTAGAAGACATTGCACACTCTCAAGATTAGCTGGTAGAGCTAACCGGTATGCTACTTCCAACTCGTCTTAAAACTTCAAATGGCCTGATGTACCTGGCTCAATTTTCCTGCTCTGCTAACACTGATCGTTCCTCTGGTAGGAGAAAATCTTCACAAAAGACGCTATCTCCTTCTTCAACTCCACTGATTGACGATGCTAACTTGGTAGTTGTTGTAAGGAAACTCTACCAATTTTAAATGATCTTCTCCAAGACCCTCCAATTTCCAAAACACAAGATCTAACATATCTTCAAGCATCTGGATTATCTTCTTTGATTGTCCGCGGTTTGTACTCCATAAATCCGGTAGGGGTGCCTCACGTACAATGTTGCCAACTTCTCGGTGAATAAACTAACCTTGAAGGGAATAAAGTGTGCTGACTTAGTCAGTCGGTCCACTATAATCCAATTGGTGCCCTTCCTCCTTGGGAACAAGGGAATCCTTACTCAAAGTTCATTGTTATATGCTTCTACTTTACTCCGAATTGTCCAGCGGCTCAACAAAATTGTTCTCTTGCTAAATTCCTCATTGACAAATTTACATCTAATCCATACCTGGAATTGCCCTTCTTTATTCCATAACACCAATCAATGGGACATATTCCGATACATCTTATTATCTCCTGAATATATGGAATACTGTGACTGGTGCATTTCTTTCATCAACTCGTTCCTCCGTTTGTCAGCCGATATGCAAAGTCTCGTACTATTCTTCAGAGTTCCACTGCTAATCAATTTAGAAACCCTCAAGTGTTCCTGCCAACACTTGATCTCTAAGCCTGCAAAGTGTCTCGTTTTGAAACTACGTTCTCTTGATTTTGTCCTTCAGTCTCGAACTTCATCAATACTGAATCAGCATCCAGCTCCGTCCTTCTATCGCCAGGTAGTATAACCTCCAGTCCAAACTTCTCGATGTCTTCTAGCAGGTGCTAGTCTTTGGCTAAGAACTTCGCCATCATATCGACCAAGTGCATCAGCGACCATATTAGCCTTACCTGAATGGTACTGCAGGTTGATGTCGAAATCCTTCATCTGCTTCAGCCATCTTCTCAGTCTAACATTCAGCCCTTTCTGAGTGAAGACATATTTCAGACTTTTGTAGTCCGTATATTTTCATTCCCTTTCCATAAAAATCATGCTTCCATAGCTTCAAAGTAAAATAATTGCAGCAAATTCCAAATTAGGTGTGGGATAACTCTTCTCATGAGTCTGTAGTTGCCTAGATGTGTAAGCAATTATTTTCCATGTTGTTGAAGAACGCAACCCAGTCCTTTTCAGAGGCATTACTATAAATTGAGAACCCACCGGTTCCTGCGGGTAGCGCAAGGATTGGTGTAGTGGTAAGTCTCTTCTTCAGCTCCTCAATGCCGCCTGGCAAACTTTCGTTCAGATGAACTCTTCATTCTTCCAAGTGAGCTTCGTCATCGGCTCAGCAATCTTGGCGAAATCCTTCACGAACTTCTGGTAGTAGCCGGCCAAGTTCAAGAATCTTCCGAATTGAACTTGGGGTATACCACTCTTCAAAACAGATATCTTCCATCGAATTTTTTCTCTTGACGACATGGCCAAAAGTCCACCTTGTCAAAAATCTACGTTCAGATAACTTACCATAAAACTTCTTTTTCCTCAAAGTTTCCAAAACTTCCTCAGGTGTTCTTCATGCTCTTCTTCATCTTCAAATATATCAGAATGTTATCGATGGAGAAGATAAACTGATTCAAATACTCATGAAAATCTCTGTTCATGAGATTCATGAACACAGCAGGAGCATTTGTCAGTCTAACGTCCTGACCAAAGAAAACTTTCCATACTTGGTATTTGAACGCCGTCTTGGAAATGTCCTCATTCCTGACTTTGATTTGATGGTAGTCAGATCTTAAGTCAAACTTCGAAACACCCTAACTCCACACAAACAGATCAAACAGATCCTCGATCCGGGCAGAGGGTACTTGTTCTTTAGTGTCTGGTAATCGATGCACATCCGTTGTTCCATCCTGAATAATTCCTAGAGCCTTCATTGATCTGGTCCTTCATCTTCTTGGCCTCCTTCGGGTTGACTCTGTAACATCCTTTAGAAATAGGGAAAGAGCCGGGGACTAGGTCAATGGTGAATCCTATGTCTAGGTCTGGAATAATCCGGGAAGACTATCAGAAAAAACATCTACCATAAAGGTGTAACTAAGAATTTTATTCATGTGGAGAATTACAGCAAAAATTATCATGATTGATCTAAGGACATCCGGTTACAACTTCTTATAACAATAGATAATGCTATTCAGCAGTCCTAGGTATTAATCTTTATGGCTCTAGATCTTGCATGAGCAGTCTCCAACTGCTTCATCTTCTATGATCCTCGAGTCTGCATCATGCCTTCCTGCAGTGGGTGTAGAAGGTAAGGTCTGCTGGATGGGAAGAGAGTCCCTAGGTTGTGGCCTAACAGGTGTTGCTGGGATATGCATTCCGGTATGATGGAAAGATAAGGGGCAGTCCTTTACCCGATGTTCAGCAGATCCACATGCCAAACATTTCCCAATCTCTTGCGACAAATATTGGCTTGGTGACCAGGCCTTTTGCAGTAGTCACAAACCAATAGCTTCTTACGATATAACTGGTGGATAAGGCTCAAAATATCTTCTAGGGTGAGGTTCCGCTCCAACTTAGTTAGAGATAGCTAAGGCTACATCATAGTCGTTCTTCATGTCTTCTCTCGTGATATTCATCTGTTCCTTGGGCTTCATATTGAGCTTTCTGGGACTCCATGATTACTTGAAATAGGGCAACCATTTTGGAAGTGTTTGCTGGTACTGGTGGAGCAACAGAAGTGGGTATTTCCCAAGGAAATGCCACTCTGTTTGAGAAAAGGTAGGAATCGTCAGTGTAGTAAAACTTACTGGATGCATTATGAGGACGGTCAAACAGCCGCGAAGGAAAAGACCCTAGGCTTGGTTGAGGAGATGGGGTATGATCCGGAGATGACACTCATCGCCAGCAGGATTTGGTCTTGTCAATGGTCATTCTCTGGAAGGTTTAGGATGCAAACATAAGCAAGGTATCCTACCAGTCTATAATCAAACAAAAATTTTATTTATAATATATTTCGGTCCTATGCTGTGACAAATTGATGTTCTAGTGTTCTAATTGTTTCTAGGTATGTTTTCCTAAGTTGTTGTTCTGACCTGCATGGGCCACCACTAAAAACATGTCACGACCCGATCCCAACTAATTGGGTCGAACCGGATCATGCCCAGCCTGTACCGTTGTTGAGACGGCGGCAGTAAGCTGTTCAGTAGCAGGTAACCATACAACAACACTATATTTGTCACAACTCAAAATTCGGAAATTTAAAACTTTATTAAACTTTTACAATGGAATGAAAGATACAACTTAAACCATTTTCTACATACATCAAAAAGAAAAGAAAACTCTAGGTACACAGCTCATCAGTCTCGAAATCCTCTTCTTCTAGTTGGGACCTGGGAAATATCGCGGGACCAAGCCTTATCAGTGATACCTAAAATTGGGTCTCCAGTCAGGAGGGAGCAAAGTACAATTCATGCTAATTTTAAACAGTTAAAGTAAATAATAGATTCATGCAGTTTTAAACAGTTTGAAGAAATAATAGTTTTCAGCGGTAAAACAGTGTGATTTGAACAGGCAATGAATTATGACCGGCTTGGGATGTACAGTAGTATCCTAGCGATACGATATGGCTTATCCCGTGTGTGTGAGGGGTAAGCTAATACAGTTACAGTAGTTACAGTTGGCTTTGGTCATAATCATTACTCTATTCCCAGTCCCAATCAGTACAGTAATCACAATCAGTACTCTCCAAGAGAGTTTCGTGTTTGCATCGTGGTTTAAACTTGCAGTAAAACGATTATAGAAATAACTGTAAAATTAACACAAACTATACTTGCCTTAGGAAAATGACTGGAGAGATGAGTTGGTACCGAGGAGGAACGTCAGGTATGTCTTCGAGTTCCTACAGTTGAGAACTCGACTTAGATCCGCTATATAACCAAGCTAAGTGTGCTAGTTGCAATCTCTAGTAACAAGTCCTAGTCAGATTTTAAGTTGTTATTAAGCTACAGCTAACGTTTACGTCGCAAGCTATGTGCGTTGATTAACCGGTTAATTTGATTATTTGGAAAATAATAACAAGAACTTATCTTTGGAAAACTTTGTGCTTTTGTAATATATCTATAAAAATAGTTTCTTCCAGTGACAAATCATAAACTAGTTATCTTACTAATATTTTATCCATTTAATTAATTCTTAATTAAATATATGATTACGCTCTAACTACGATTATACATCCAATCCAAAACCACCCAAAAATTAACATCAACCCAGAAAAGAAAGTAAAATCTACACTATGCAATACATGGGCACAGCTAATCATCCTAGAGTTATGGGCTTATGCCCTGTACAATTCTTTTTTACATAAAATAAGAGAAAATGATTTAGTTACTAAATAAAATGTGCCGTAAATAAATAACTATAATAAATAACTTAAACATTAAATAAAATAATTTAAATTAAAAATTGGAGTCTCAGACTCGGTCCATCATCAAATCTAGCTAATACCTCAACGCCCGGTCGGACCGGTGCGTTTGCATTTCGCTAGGGCCCACAGATCGGTACGGTCGTCGCCCAAAAATTAGTTTTAAATTCATTTTCCGAAAAACCAATTTGAAATCAAAATAAATAAAGTTTTGTAAAAATTTGGACAGCATTTCCTCTACGGGACAACCCAAAACTGGGAAATGCGCCAACAAAATCCTGCAATTATTCCAACCAAAGAATAACCCATTTTTATACCGAAAATATAACCACAGAAATAATTTTTCCAACCACAGAACCTTCCCGAAATACCCGGATTCCCGCAATCAACCAACAACATACAAATCTCAGCAGACAATATCACAGAAAATGCTAACGTAGCTAACCGAAACTACCACGTAGCTAACCGGATTTCGAAGGGGAAACCGGGGACCGATATCATCATAGACTACCGAAAATAACGCGACGGGGCAGAGAATTTATACCTCGGGTGCTCGGCTAGAGCTCTCAGATGATATAAAGAGAATAAAATAAATCCAGCAGCGACGTCAACGCCGAAAATGCCGGAAATCAGCAATAGGGCACGCTGGCCAGAAAAAGACGACGCGAAGAGCAGCGACGTCGGCGGACAGCGACGCTGTCAGCGTCGGGGTGACGCTGCCAGAGGGGAAGCTCGTGGGAGCGCTGGTCGTCGGAGTAGGACCGCGCGGGCGGACAAATCTGGACAGCGGGTCCGCTGCGGGGCGCCGAAGGGCAAAGGGCGCGGGAGAGCTGCCGCGAGAAGGGGCGAGACGGGGTCGGCGGCGCAAGGGGAACGGTCGCCGGAGAGCCGACGGGAAGGGTGCGCCGGTCGGCTAGGACGAGCGGGCGGTCGCCGCACAGAGGGGCAAAAGGGGCGCGGGTCCCGGTGGTCGGCGGAGCGCTGTCGGCCGGAGGGTGGCGCGCCGGAGCCGGATCTGGACGGGGAAATGCCGGCGCTCGGGGCTGGCGGTTGGGGGCTCCGCGGGATGGCCGGAGTTAGGTGGAGGAGGGGGTTTCTGGTTTGGGGAAAAAATGGGTATGTTGATCTCTGTGAGAGAGAGAGAGTTTAGAGAAGTAATGTTCTCTTCTGTGAATGAAGGAGATGGGTGGAGGGTTTATATAGGAAGTGGTGAACGGGGGTTACCGGAAGGGGAGCAGTCGTCGTTGCTTGGGAGTCGATGAGATCGCCAGCTCTAAGTGGCTGAGCATTCTGGAAGAGAAAGGTTGGTGTACGTTTAGAAAGGAATGGAAAAGAAAGGTTTCCTTTCCACCTTTCTGAGAACTACCAAAAAGGAAGTGTGAGTGAGAATAGGTAGCGTTTACCAAAACATGGGAGTGGGTGCTGGTCCTACGGGACCAGCCCAGAAATTTATTATTTATTATTTTTTTTTTTTTTTTAAATAACCAAGTCAAAACAAGATTTGGAAAAAGAATGGATTTGGGCTCAGGCCTGGGTCTGGGCTCGAAAATCAAAAAGCCTTGTTATTATAATTTTCAAAAATCCTTTTTCACCCAAAAATAATTAATAGTAACATTTACTAATAATAATTATTTTGAAAGCGTTAATTAATAACACAAAAGTTCTATTTAAATAAATAGCTACAAAATAATGGGTTTCAAGGATTCCTTCGGGTGGAGTTAGAGGTATCTTTGAGGCCAACTATAGAGCCTAGCTAGAATAGTCACATGTAGCGAATTTGTATCGAAAAGCAATTTGAATGTATTATTGGAATTGTAATTTAAATAATTATTGTGAATGAGCAAAATAGAGATATTTGTTGTATTTGAGATTATATTGAGCCCAGACATCGTACTACCGCCGATACTGCAGCGTAGGCTGGACTTGGCCATATACTCGTATGCCAAAAAACGGAAGCTGGTCGTGACAAGATACGTCTTGTTCCGCATTAGTGACATATGCTGTCACTTCTCTGGCCACTGAAGAGGTAACTGGTAGAAAAGATGGTCCGCTCAGAGCCTTCATTGTCGGCATCCAAAAGGAACTACCCCCACCCAACAAGGGATAGAAAGGTTCTTTTACGAAGGAATCTTTGGTCAAAAAGATTCCTTTGACCGATTGGATTCTTGTCAAAAGGAACTACCCCCAGGACAAGGATAGAAAGGTTCTTTTGACTGAAGGAATCTTGGTCAAATGAAGATTCCTTTGACCGATTGATTCTTGGTCAAAGGGAAGATTCCTTTGACCGATTGTTTCTTGACTTCTTGATCTGGTGTTCGCGACCCCTTCACCGGAATCACGGTCTGATCCAAGTATTGTTGATTGGGGTTGTGGATGCGTTGCATCTCGACGCTTTCTACCACCCCCAGTGCTTCAGATGTTATGTTGACCGAAGCGTACAATAATTCATCTTCGTCCACTATCACTGGTTCAGGATCTGAGCATAGTTCAAATGGTCGAACATACCGTTTAGCTGACTGGCAGCAACATTTAATGACTACCTCATGGTGATGATTACATGATGTTCTTGTTGTGGAGCTACAAGTAGATGAGATGGCCTTACGATATTATGCTCTGTGCAAGAAGTTCACGAAGATCGGTTACAACGACAACAGAAGAATCGGAGGGATATATTCCTTGATGACATTGGGAACATGATTCCGTTCTTGAGGTATCATGTACCCGAGTGTATAAGGAGGTGCTGAGCTGATTGGCATAGGTAGAGGATTCTTGACTTTAGAAGTCATCCTCTGGCGCAAGTTGGCTGCGGGCGCAGGCTGTTTATGCCTTGCTGAATTGATCTTGACTGCGCCTGTTGAGATAGGCACGCAAGTCAAATAGGTGCGCCACTAACTTAACAAATCTACAAGTGGGATTAGTCTAAACTTACTACTTAATTAGTGGGGTTTGTGGGCCATGACTAACTAATCTAGGGATCCCGTCTAGAGTCTAAGCTACCCGGGTCACTAACACAAGTCGAACGAAACGAACCGAAACTCAAACCCGACTAAACAATCCCGTAAAATTAATATTAAATATAAAAATTCCCAAAAATTAAAATATAAAAATAACCAATCATAATACATTAATTTAAATATTATTGAAATAATCTAAAATTCACCAATTAATCAAAATCCTAAATAATTCAAAGTCACAAAATAACCAAAATGCCCTTAGCCTAAAAAGTGGTAATTAGCTAATCTAATCAAATGGGTTAGGCCACCATGGTCATGGTTAGTCTCTAGGCTAAACAGCTCTAAGGTTATACTAGCCAAAGAACAAAATCACAAAACACTAATTTAATGATATTAAATAATTAAAATTTACCAATAAATTAATAACATGATTTAAACATATTAAAATAATCAATTTTATAAAAGTTCAAAATTATCCTCATTTTAGAAAAGTGGTGGTTACAAATCTACCTTCTTTAGAAAAATTTCGTCCTCGAAATTAAGATGGTCGTACTCCTTCTAGGTTAAACCCCCAACAATCAAGGTCAAGAAACTATATCTAAAACATGCAAATTGTGGTCCTACTGGTCATGATATCACGATCTTGATCAGGGTCACTATACTATCTATCACAGCACAAAACATCCTGATAGGTACTAATGGAATCACACAACAAGATGGAAATAAGAACAGGAAAGACAGACCTGTTAACCCGTCACCCGTAGCGTCAGTCTACTCGAATGTCAGCGCAAAAGCCCTGCCCCTCTGAGGTATATTCCCCTGATGGTGCGGAGAACGGTGCTGCACTACAGGTGGTGTCACGACCCGGTCCCAATTACTTGGGTCGAATCGGATCATGCCCAGCCTGTACCGTTGTTGAGACGGCGGCAGTAAGCTGTATTCAGTAGTGAAACTCATGCAGATAAAAATTCTAACGAATATAAAATCTTTTATTCAATTTAAAATTTCTAAATACAACAACCATTAATACAGCAATTACACTTGATACATTGGTTAATAAATTACTATCCAGCTCTACTGTTCTTGGGTTCCAGGTTCTGCGAGAACATGCGTCAGATCTTCGACGACGCAATCACCTAAAAATGTTGGTCTCCAGTCAGGAGGGAGCAAAGTACAATTTATGCTAATCTTGACAATTAATTTAACAATAAAATTATGCACTTTTAAACAGTTTTGAAGATGAACAGTTTTGAAATAATACAGTACAGTGATGTGAATAGGTAATGAATATGACCGGATTGGGTTACAGTAGTATCCTAGCGATACGGTATGGCTTGTCCCCGTGTGAAGAGGGGAAAGCTAATACAGTCAGTTATCCTAATTTTGGATTTGGTCATATCCACTACTCTACTCCCCCAGTCCCCAACAGTACGGTCAGTACTCTCGAAAGAGTTCGTGTTTGAACAGTGGTTTAAAATTGCAATGAAGTGATTATTAAATAATTGTAATCAACATAAATGTACTTGTCTTCGATTATGACTGGATTTGGAAAGTCTCCGGGATGATCTAATACAGTCCTCGAAACCCTACAATTGAGAATTCCTGACTTAGCACCAATATTCAATCCATATCTAGGTGTGCTAGTTACAATCTCTAAAATTTGTCCTAGTCAAATTTTAGGTTATTTACAACTCTACTTAGAGCGCGCTAATCGAGGTGAGTTACTATCTTACGAAGAAAAGCCATTTTAACTTTGTATTTGGAAAAACTCGTAGTTATTGATTTACTTGGTAAAAACTTTGTATTTGTATTATATATAAAATTAATAGTTTTCTTTTAAATGAGAAAACATGAATTTGTAATAAACTTAAAATTTATATTTAAATTTTTATAAAGTAATTATATTATCATTTTACGTTTTACGTCAATCAACCAACCAAAATAAAATTTACAATATTACAAAACCACAGATAATAAAAAAGCTGGGCTTATGCCCTTACATTTCCATGAATTAAAATAAGAGAAAGAAATGTTAGTCTTGTAAATTACCTACAGAATTACATAATAATAATAACTAATAATTTCTAATTTAAAAATAAAATAGTATGAGTCTCGGAACTGGTCCAATCTTCACTTACAGCTACTCTGCCTCAACGTCCGGACAGACCGGTGCGTTTGCATTTCACTGGGGCCCATTGACCAATACGGTCGTCGCCCAAAAAAATTCAAAAATAGTATTCTTTTTCGAAATTCATTTTAAAATTATATAATCAAATTTTTATAGAAATTTCGGCAGCATTCCCTCTATTTTCGGGATAACCCAAAACTGGAAAATGCGCCATTTTTTCTGCAAAATAAATCCCAAACCAATATAACCACAAAAACTATTTTTTCGAAATAAATTCGAAGTCCAGAATTGATATCGAAATTTTCGAAGTAAATCGGAAAACTTACAGCGTCCCTTCCGAAATAATTCTCGGAAATTCCAAGAAATCACAGAACCCAAAATAATATAACCACAGAAGTGTTTCCGAAGGAGTCGGAAATTCCGAAATCAGAAAGATCATCAAAGCAAACCAACATCATACAAATTCCGAAGAAACTTCGGAAAAAAATGATAACGTAATTGAAACGTAACCAAAAAATCCGAATTCCCGAAGGAATCGGTGGACCAATTTTCATCACAGACTAAAAGAGAACTATGGGACTATCCAGGAGTTACCGAAATCGAAGGAATCCGAAGTGATGCCTCGGACTCGGAACACGCAGAACCGCGGAACAGAACCGAAATCACGTCAGAAACTCACGGGGAACGGCTCCTCGGGACAGCGCCACGCGCACAAAAGCACTGGACAGCAAATCGGGGACAGGAGGTCAACCGCTAAGAGCCGGGGAAGTGCGCCGGTGGAAGGCCGGGCTAGGGCGCGCGAAGGGGGTCGGGCCGGAGGTGCGTCGGGCTAAGAAGGCCGGCGGGGAGTCGCGCCGGGGAGCCGCGCGGGTCGGGGCTGCCGGGATCGGTGGCTAGGGGTGCGCCGGACTCGGGCGAAGGGTGCTGGACTCGGCGGGTAGCGGGCGCAGCCTCGGGAAGGTGGCGCCAGGCAAAGGAGACGGCGGATCCGGCCTGGGGTCGCCTGGAAGCGTCGACGGTGGTCGGGTTCGTCGGAAAAATTGGGGGTTAGGGTTTTTGGTGAAGTGTGGTGATGGAGAAAGGAGGAAAAGGAAGGGGTTTATATATAGTGGAGATCTGGAAGTTACCAGAGAGGGAGAAACGAACGGCCCGACCATCATGGCCGGCCGACCGGTGAGGAGATGAAACGAGTGTTCGAACGTTGGGGTCAGGAAGAAGAATAGCTTCTTCTGTTCACAGAGGAACAAAAAGAAACTTAAAGCAATTATTGGTAAAAATGGATTCATTCTCATTTGATTTATGGGCCTAAGCTACATGGATTCTATCCTATTTAATTTATGGGCCTTAAGAAAATATTGGTAAAAATGGCTTTGGGTTTCAAATACTTGGGCTAAACAATTATAATGGCTAAAAGAAAATAATAGATAAAGACTTTGAAATAAATAATTTTCTTTTAGAGAAAAAAAAATCTAACTAAACATTACAAAAAATTTATTATTTTTTTTCTTTTAGTTTCAAATTGGGTTCGTGTCTGGGCCTGGCTTACAAAATCCAAATTCATTTATTTTGAAAATAATTTTCTATTTAGTTTAATACTAATCTGGCATAATATTAATTTAGCAACACAAATTTTAATAATCAAAATTCTAGAATTTCAATTAACTAAAATTACGGGTTTCACAACCTTCCCTCCTTAGAAAATTTCGTCCTCGAAATTTAAGCTTTTAACCTCTGCTAGTAAATTCTAATATTCAATGTGTCACATCACTAAAATTTTAGTTCAATCACATATCGTATCAAACCCAACCAATTTATATTTCTTGATTAACATTTCAAAGCTCATCCTCGAAATTCGAATTTGAACAATAATCCACAGATCCTATTCTTCATTTTTTTTATATATAATAACTATTTATGCCAAATCTCAAAATCAACAATATCCTCAACTCCTCGAAATTTGGTTTTCAAAATTCCAAAAAAAAAATTTAATCAAATCCAATCCTTAAACGTTAAATTTAAATTCAATGCTCCAAATAAACTTTAATTTTCAATCTTCAAATACAACCTTTAAATTTATATCTTGTAATATAATGATAATCTTCTTAAAAAATCAAATTCAATCATACTACATCCCTCAAAACTTGTGATTTTTACAAAATCGTCAATGTGCCATATCAATTCTTCAACTCTTTTATTTAAATAAATTCTATCCTTAAATTTTAATCCTACAAAGCTTCCACTTTCCACCTTAGAAAATATCAAATTTAAAATTTTACCCATCAATTCAATTCCAGTAAGAAATCAAATCATAAGATCAAAATCTTTATTGCTAATCCACAAAATTTTTTTTTTTTACTAATGTTCATTCGATGAATAAGTTTTTTTTTTTCCTCATTCAAATAAAATAATTTCCTCAAAAGTCAAATTTCAATCTTGGTCACGTAATGCTTGTTTCCAAAAAATTTTATAGAACTTTCACAGATTTGATTTCTTCTTTAACCTAAGTTCATCCATCTCTATTTCAAGATCCAAATTCAAACATCAAAAGATTCAAACACAAACTTTTCAAAAATTTAAATTTAATCATGGCTACTCTCCTTTAATAAAGCGCAAGATGATCATCTCAATATAATTATCCTGCCGCGAGGATCTATAAAATAGTTTTTAAAAAATACCATAAGTTTTAAATAATTCGACAAACGAATATATATAAAAACAAACTTACTGTCATTTCACAAATCAAATTCTTTCATAAAATAAATGAGGAAATTTTGTAAATCAAAAATCATACTTCAAAAACTTGATAACCTTTAAATAGGATCCTTAAATCAAAATTTACTTTCAAAACTGAAATCATAATGTTTCATATACATCTCAAATCTAGAGACAACAAATTTAAAACTCGAAGCCACATCACCAAAATTTATTTAAATCCTCTAATCTTTCAATTTCTACTCGACATGATATTCTTTCCTTAACTGGTAGATTTTATATTCAATCAATTACATCTTCGAAAATATTTAATCAAAACTCCTTGTGGCTTATCATTACGAAAATTGTTTTCCTTAAAATCAAAAGTGTCAACTCTTCAAAGTCAATATAAAATTTAATGATATTATTACTCTAATAAGATCTTTTCCTTCATTAATTTTTTTTTCACTAAACTCAATGTTCATATTATCGGGTGCAATCTTCTCAAATTTTTTTTTTATTGGCACTCTTCTATTCATACAATTCGTCATCCTCAATTTTACATTTTAAATCCAATATTTCTTGTTTCGATTATCCTTTATAGTTAATTCACCATGCACCCTCCTAGAGTGCATTCTCTATGCCTAGCATTGACAACCTTTAATTTTTTTTTTTTAATGTCAAACTATTCACAAACTTTCCTCGATACTAATCACCATTGTATATTTTAACTCATATATATCCTATATATCATGCACTCTAAGAATCCAAGCTATAAAATGTTCTAGGTTTACTTCGTAAGACAAAATCATATTCGAGGCATGATTGCTAATTATAAAATAAAATTCTAAATATGTTTAGAATCTTCTAGATAGAGTTTAGAATATTTTGTTGTGATCAAAATCATGAGTAAACATCGAGGTATAATTTAAATAATCAAAACGAGTTTAAAGTTCTAAACAGAATAGAAAATGTAGAAGACTATTCTTCTGAGATTAAGGGATTTATCAAAATATGTGTTTGAGATTCAAGAGACTGGGCTAAAAAATCAAGAGAAGTATCTGTTCTCCGATTTCGAAGATGAAACGATCAACCTTGATTTGAGTCAAACACTAGATAAGATAGAAGCATCACCGCTTCAGATTAAGTAAGAAAAAAACCAATGATAATATTCCCGACAAATCACTCAGGGAATACAAAAATTTATTTTGAGAAGAAATAATTTCAGAACTAAGGAAAGTTGAAAATATTTGAGAGAAGGTAAGTCTCATTGATTCAAGGAAATCAAATTGAAATTGTCTAGTAACGCCAAAAAATTAAATAGCTTTGGGACAGCTAAAAATCTCCTTGACTTAAAAAATTTAACAATAGAATAGATTCAAAAATGTGATCAATTTTCTGACCGTTCCTGCTTCATGATCATAGAAGCTTTCTAGGCCTTGATTTGATCAAGAAATTTGCATAAGAGAGTAGGGTTTTAAGATGAGTGGAGGAAGTCAACAGATGAGAATATTTTCGGTCTTTGGAATAACTCAGGAGATAACAATCAATATTGAAATTGAAAATAACCCCTTTTAAGAGAATCATGAACTAAACTAATTCTTCTGGTAATAATTGACCTTGAGGTTTAAATGATCCCAGAAGAATTTTGATTCAGGATTGATTCCGAGAAAGTTAGTCAACTAGAAAGGAGATCAAGGCAAAAAGTTGGATAAGGGTTGTAGATATATATCGAGTAGAAAAGAGTTTAATAGGGTTACTAAGAGAATATTGAAACTCTTCATAACAAACGAATCAAAATTCCAAATAAAGGTAGAGAAGTAAGATTTGATCAACCAATGAAGAAGTTAAAATTAGGTTTGATAAAGAAGAAGAATTGAAAAATTCAACCTTATTCCAAAAAGAATATGAATCCTAAGGTAGACTAGAACCTGAAAATTATGGTAGAAAAATCATCTCGGAAGTCATAGGACACTCAAAGGTACAATCAGCCTAATCTAGATAAGGTTTAGGTACAAATACAAACAAGGTATCCTACGAATCTATAAGCAGACAAAAATAGATTTTTAAGTAAAAAATTTTGGCCCTATAATGTAACATGGTATATATCATCTAAGTGTTCTAGTTGTTTTTAAAGTCTATTTTCCTAAAGTCTCAACTATCCCTAGGTCAAGTTACAGAACTGCGCGATGGTCTAGACTAAGTTAACTAAACCAATTTACAGATCTGACCTGCATGGGCCACCACTAAAAATGTCACGACCCTCCCAATTACTTGGGTCGAATCGGATCATGCCAGCCTGCACCGTTGTTGAGACGGCGGCAGTAAGTTGTATTCAGTAGTGAAACTCATGCAGATAAAAATTCTAACGAATATAAAATCTTTTATTCAATTTAAAATTTCTAAATACAACAACCATTAATACATCAATTACACTTGATACATTGGTTAATAAATACTATCCAGCTCTACTGTTCTTGGGTTCCAGGTTCTGCGAGAACAGGCATCAGATCTTCGATGACGCAATCACCTAAAAATGTTGGTCTCCAGTCAGGAGAGAGCAAAGTACAATTTATGCTAATCTTGACAATTAATTTAACAATAAAATTATGCACTTTTAAATAGTTTTGAAGATGAACAGTTTTGAAATAATACAGTACAGTGATGTGAATAGGTAATGAATATGACGGATTGGGTTACAGTAGTATCCTAGCGATACGGTATGGCTTGTCCCCGTGTGAAGAGGGAAAAGCTAATACAGTCAGTTATCCTAATTTTGGATTTGGTCATATCCACTACTCTACTCCCCCAGTCCCCAACAGTACGGTCAGTACTCTCGAAAGAGTTCATGTTTGAACAGTGGTTTAAAATTGCAATGAAGTGATTATTAAATAATTGTAATCAACATAAATGTACTTGCCTTCGATTATGACTAGATTTGGAAAGTCTCCGGGATGATGCTAATACAGTCCTCGAAACCCTACAATTGAGAATTCCTGACTTAGCACCAATATTCAATCCATATCTAGGTGTGCTAGTTACAATCTCTAAAATTTGTCCTAGTCAAATTTTAGGTTATTTACAACTCTACTTAGAGCGCGCTAATCGAGGTGAGTTACTATCTTACGAAGAAAAGCCATTTTAACTTTGTATTTGGAAAAACTCGTAGTTATTGATTTACTTGGTAAAAACTTTGTATTTTGTATTATATATAAAATTAATAGTTTTCTTTTAAATGAGAAAACGTGAATTTGTAATAAACTTGAAATTTCCTAATTATTTTATTGTGAGAAAATGATATTTAAATTTTTATAAAGTAATTATATTATCATTTTACGTTTTACGTCAATCAACCAACCAAAAAAATTTACAATATTACAAAACCACAGATAATAAATAAAAGCTGGGCTTATGCCCTTACATTTCCATGAATTAAAATAAGAGAAAGAAAATGTTAGTCTTGTAAATTACCTACAGAATTACATAATAATAATAACTAATAATTTCTAATTTAAAAATAAAATAGTATGAGTCTCAGAACTGGTCCAATCTTCACTTACAGCTACTCTGCCTCAACGTCCGGACAGACCGGTGCGTTTGCATTTCACTGGGGCCCATTGACCAATACGGTCGTCGTCCAAAAAATTCAAAAATAGTATTCTTTTCCGAAATTCATTTTAAAATTATATAATCAAATTTTTATAGAAATTTCGGCAGCATTCCCTCTATTTTCGGGATAACCCAAAACTGGGAAACGCGCCGATTTTTCCTGCAAAATAAATCCCAAACCAATATAACCACAAAAAAACTATTTTTTTCCGAAATAAATTCGAAGTCCAGAATTGATATCGAAATTTCCGAAGTAAATCGGAAAACTTACAGCGTCCCTTCCGAAATAATTCTCGGAAATTCCAAGAAATCACAGAACCCAAAATAATATAACCACAGAAGTGTTCCGAAGGAGTCAGAAATTTCGAAATCAGAAAGATCATCAAAGCAAACCAACATCATACAAATTCCGAAGAAACTTCGGAAAAAAATGATAACGTAATTGAAACGTAACCAAAAAATCCGAATTCCCGAAGGAATCGGTGGACCAATTTTCATCACAGACTAAAAGAGAACTATGGGACTATCCAGGAGTTACCGAAATCGAAGGAATCCGAAGTGATGCCTCGGACTCGGAACAACGCAGAACCGCGGAACAGAACCGAAATCACGTCAGAAACTCACGGGGAACGGCTCCTCGGGACAGCGCCACGCGCACAAAAGCACTGGACAGCAAATCGGGGACAGGAGGTCAACCGCTAAGAGCCGGGGAAGTGTGCCGGCGGAAGGCCGGGCTAGGGGCGCGCGAAGGGGGTCGGGCCGGAGGTGCGCCGGGCTAAGAAGGCCGGCGGGAATCGCACCGGGGAGCCGCGCGGGTCGGGGCTGCCGGGATCGGCGGCTAGGGGTGCGCCGGACTCGGGCGAAAGGGTGCTGGACTCGGCGGATAGCGGGCGCAGCCTCGGGAAGGTGGCGCCAGGCAAAGGAGACGGCGGATCCGGCCTGGGGTCGGCCTGGAAGCGTCGACGGTGGTCGGGTTCGCCGGAAAAATTTGGGGTTAGGGTTTTTGGTGAAGTGTGGTGATGGAGAAAGGAGGAAAAGGAAGGGGTTTATATAGAGTGGAGATCTGGAAGTTACCAGAGAGGGGGAAAACGAACGGCCCGACCATCATGGCCGGCCGACTGGTGAGGAGATGAAACGAGGGTTCGAACGTTGGGGTCAGGAAGAAGAATAGCTTCTTCTGTTCACAGAGGACAAAAAGAAACTTAAAGCAATTATTGGTAAAAATGGATTCATTCTCATTTGATTTATGGGCCTAAGCTACATGGATTCAATCCTATTTGATTTATGGGCCTTAAGAAAATATTGGTAAAAATGGCTTTGGGTTTCAAATACTTGGGCTAAACAATTATAATGGCTAAAAGAAAATAATAGATAAAGACTTTGAAATAAATAATTTTCTTTTTAGAGAAAAAAAAATCTAACTAAACATTACAAAAAATTTATTATTTTTTTTTCTTTAGTTTCAAATTGGGTTCGTGTCTGGGCCTGGCATACAAAATCCAAATTCATTTATTTTGAAAATAATTTTCTATTTAGTCTAATACTAATCTGGCATAATATTAATTTAGCAACACAAATTTTAATAATCAAAATTCTAGAATTTCAATTAACTAAAATTACGGGTTTCACAGGTGGCCTAGCTCCCTCTATCTAATCCACGATACTCAAGTAATATCCACACTGATATTCCACTCCATTATACTAGGGCACCATCTATATGGTATCTATTATACAATCTGATAATCATACCCGTCTATCCAGAACCATGTTACCAGAATCCTCGTTATGCCAGTAAGTACAACAGCGATAATTCATAGAGTCCGCAACTAAGGTACATACCTCTAGAATCATGGTATTTAAAATTTTTGCATTGTCGCTAGCTTGGCTGTAAAAACTTTAAATTCCCACACCCGAGAAATACATCCAAAATCAGACTCTATCTCATCGCTAAACCAGCTAATATGGCTGTAGAAGACTCTAGATTCCATGACTAAGGCAACCTAGCCCATAATGTTATCTTGGTAGAAAATCAAGTCAATAATGAATACCAATAATCAAATTCAACGATGAACAAGGAAGTAGACAGAAATTGTCGGAATCGAATTTCGAGATAGTTTATAATGAGATTCTCAAGGATCATCCCAGGAATCTTCTCAAGTAGTCCTAACTGTGATTGAGTAACTCTCTATATAGCCTATAACCTATATCCTAACAGCAGGCTCATAGCAGCACTCTAAATCGAGCACTACTACGAAATCGTACTAGTTGCGACTCTGACCTGCATGGGCTACCACAAAAACGTATCACGACCCGCACCTTGTTTAAGGGCATTAGAACGTGGGTACGTCCAGCCTACGTCGCAGTGTCGGCGATAGAGCGTTGTATAGGTCATCTATAATATCTAACATCTAAAAACAAGATATATAAACCTGTCATCTCCGCACGAAGGTATAATATAACATCTCTACTATATAATCTCAATCACAAGTCTAAGGAAGATAGAGCACGATATGGAATCAGATAAAAGAAAAAAATTGAATATAAATAGAGTTATTACACCACACAAAATAGATATCCAACACAAATAAAAACAAGTCATGAATATAAATAAGTCTCAACTAACAATTAGAATAATCTGATACAAACTGAAAGCTATAAAGTACTAAGCTATAACTAAGCACACTCTACTGAGCTAGATGCTCCTCAGGCTCCTGAATGTCACCCTCATATGCCCCATAGAAGGTAGGGCAGTCACCATCATCATCTGTAATATTTTGTCAACATATCCAATCAGGATTGGAACGAGCACATCACCTTTAACAGTTCAAAATAATTGACAAGCGCTATGAGTATGAAATAATAAAGAAATTCTTGATGATCAAGTTATAGAGGTAATGTATAATGAAAAGACAAGTGTATAGAGAACATATGAGAACAGGCAGATATATAATAATGGTAAACCTGTCATGCAAGATATGTTGTAGACAACTCAGACAAACTGTGTTAAGACCAGTAATTTGAAATACCAAGTTTGACATGTGAACGACTAGAAAGGGATATCCGACAACCATACACGTACGTGTGTGGCTGCTATTATTCACGTAAGACCAATAGGATAGAATGGGTATGTTCACATGTCTCCTAGGTATTTCTCCGCCCGACTAGTACACATGGAATCTAGGTTCTTCGACACGCATTTCATTAGTCACGATGGATGCATTGGTCATGATTACATTATTCAAGATAAGCATGAAACCACGTATCTCCAGTCAAGAAATCCATAAAATACCAATCCGTGAGTCCATCGTGTCAGAATTAAGATAGAACACTAGTATAACATGCATCACAGGATATATCAAATAAAGAGAACTATCAGAGAATGTACTCGCATGTCACCCTGAATGACTGATATGAATAGATGTCCGAACTTGTATCATAGAGTCCTATTTAGAGTAAAACAGGTTATAAAGTACTCAAATTATAATAATAGAAATATGCAATGCAACTACATGATTCTAAGTCAAACTAGGTCAAGCCAACTCTTGGTCAACTCTAAGTCAACTCTAGTCCACCTTGGGTCAAACTAGGAGTCAAGGTTAAGCTTCTAGGGTTTTGGTCAAACTTAGATTAGTGGTCAACATATATGATACTTAGGATATATTAATATATATACATACCACGTATATCCTTACCCATATAGTACCACCCTAACACATACATATAGATATCATATATCAAGTATATACATATCCTCACTATGAACCATAACCTATATCTATATACTCTCATAATATATATATAGATACTATATAACCCAAAAAAATATATACCTATCTATATAACCCTTTCACAATCTAACATCACCTACTCAAACTCAAACACTTAGACACTAACCCACTAACACTATGATACCATATCAATCTTGGTCATATCGGCATCCCAATACCAATACCTTGGTTGGAATCTAATACCTTAACTTGGGTAAACCTAACCTTACCTTGATATCTTGATACCTTACCTTGGTACCTTGATACCATACCTTAGTCATAAGGTAAACTAATCATTTACCTTGAAGGTAAAGGTAATTCATATTTACCTTAAGATACTAACTTGGTATCATGAGATACAAGATATCCCTCAAATATCTAATTAACTAACTATCTAATGTACTAACATAACATCTTTATAATATCTAACATATAACCTATAGAGACTAACTTGCTAATATACCAATATCTAGAACTAACATATCAATATCTAACATACTAGATATCTAATATTAAACTATCTAACAACATATCAAATATCTAACAAAATGCTAACCTCTACTATCTAACTAACACTCATACTAAAAAATATTACCTAACAATAATATATATAGATGTACTATATCATACATATACTCTATGATACCTACATTCACTTAATATCTATAATACATAAGCTCATAGGTTACACAAAATGCCTATGTCGTA
Organism: Iris pallida; assembly: GCA_029216955.1. NCBI lineage: Eukaryota > Viridiplantae > Streptophyta > Magnoliopsida > Asparagales > Iridaceae > Iris > Iris pallida. The sequence continues at coordinate 16,696,756 of JANAVB010032618.1, read as the reverse complement.
TAGTCACTCTTCTACTTAAAATCAATACTGTACCAATTGGGCCCTCACTAAATTCTAGGATTAAAGTATGTTATAGCTCTTCGTGTTAGCTTTCCGAAACTTCAAACGAATCACATTTTCGTGTTCGGAAGCTCTCGAAATCGCGAAAATACCGAAACGTGTTTGTCTTTCAGATAGCGGACACTCAAATAGTTTTACAGAAAGTTGTAGAACGATTTTGGCTTATTAAAATATGTATTTGGAAAGCTAACTTCGATACGATTCTTTTAAAAAAATGGAAGATTAACCAAAGTTCTGAGCTAAAAGTTATGGCATTTCTAAGTTGCTGTGGTTACTAAAAATATGGATATTATGACGAATTTGGGTTGTTTGGGACAAAAGAAACATATGTAGGCCAAGATACTTGGATACCAAATGAAACTCATTCTAACCATCCTAACTAAGATCAATCTACTCTCTAACCATTCTAAAACTAAATTTAAAATACAATTAATCCTATTAGGCAATAAACCAAACACATGGGGTGTCCTAATTTGGGATCTATCAAGTAGGACACAAAACACATATCTAAAATCTTCAAGAGAGCTCCAAATGGTCTCAAACTTGAATCTAAAGGGGGTACATGCATGGGGGTGGATCCTATAGATTCAAAACTAACTAATATGCATAGAAAATTAATTTAGAGGGTTGATTTTACCTATTGGGAGTGGGATCCCAATGATGCTCTCAAGGACACGGCTCCGATACGAAGATCCTTCCAAAATGGACACTCCTCCTTGCACTTTGCTCCAAATCTTTGCTAGCACCCTCCCTTAGTAGTATGAGAAGGTTGGATAGAAGTTTTGGTGGAGGAATGAAGAGATTTGGAGATCAAATCAAAGAGGGAAGCTCTCTAATTTGGGGAAGAACACTTTGTGAAGGAAAAGAGGCAAGATGGAATGAAATGAAAGGAAGGGAGGCTAACCTACCTATAGTGGCTGCCATTAAACCCTATTGGGCCTTGGGGGAAAATCCATTAAGGCCTCAACTAGTCCTCTTGGTTAATTTTAAGTTAGGTTCAAGTTTGGGATCAAAAGGGTTAAATTTAAGCCTCTAACTTAACCAATCTAACAAGTAGGATTAGTCTAAACTTACTAACTTAATTAGTAGGGTTTGTGGGCCATGACTAACTAATCTTGGGGTCCCGTCTAGAGTCTAAACTACCCGGGTCACTAACACAAGTCGAAACGAAACGAAACAAAACCCAAACCCGACTAAACATCCCGTAAAATTAATATTAAAATATAAAAATTCCCAAAAAATTAAAATATGAAAAATAACCAAATCATAATACATTAATTTAAATATTATTAAAAATAATCTAAAATTCACCAATTAATCAAAATCCTAAATAATTCAAAAGTCACAAAATGACCAAAATATCCTTAGCCTAAAAAGCGGTAATTAGCTAATCTAATCACATAGGTTAGGCCTCCATGGTCATGGTTAGTCTCTAGGCTAAGCAGCTCTAAGGCTACACTAGCCAAAGAATAAAATCACAAAACACTAATTTAATGATATTAAAATAATCAAAATATACCAATAAATCAATAACATGATTTAAAACTATTATTAAATAATCAATTTTATAAAAGTTTAAAATTACCCTCATTTTAGAAAAGTGGTGGTTACAACTTGCACGACCAAGGTCTTCTGCGTCTTGTCGATCGACGCGGTATCACATTGAGTTGTCACTTTCTCGTCGGAGAAGAAAGTCGTCCCCAGTAGAGTCGTCATTTTGTTTGCAAAAACAAAAGTTTGATTTCTATAAACTAAGAAAGAAAGAAAGTACAAGTGTACAATGATTTTTGGAAAAGTACAACTATAGGAATCTGATCAGAAGTCGATCACTTTATCCCTTGGACTATGTGATATTGAAGACACAAGCCTTTGGAGAATGCAACAGCACTTTGTCAGTAGATTATGATCATTAGTGATCCTTTAGAATTGATTTGAAACTCTATTTATAAAGTTCTATAGTTGCGCGCACTCTGTGTTGCGTGCCCCATGTCCAGTTGCGTGAACGGTTACTTTAACTGCCAGTGACGCATGGCATCCTATCAGTGAGATGTGCGTAGTCGTGGACAGTGTAGTGGACACGTTCTTCAAAATTAGTAGCATACGTGCCACATCATCTAGCTTCTGGACAAAAAATTAATCAAGTGGCGCCAACTAGCCAGGTTGCGCCAGCGCAACTTGATAATTGGCGCCTCTAACTCAGTCTTCTGTGCTGTGAAATTTTTTTGTGCCCTTTGATAGCTTGCGCGAGCTAGCTGTCAGCATTTAATATTAGAATCTTCTCAAGCGTCGCGTTTCTCGAGATTCGAAGAGATATTCTTCGGCTATTGTGCTGTCAGTAATGATGGCAATCGTTATAGCTTCTCGAGGAAGATTGCCACGTGGGACCCGTGCACCTTGATGTGGGCGTAACTTGAGTCTCGCGCAAGTCAGTATCTAGGCGCCACTTGATTCTGGCACCTTCTTGTGAGTGGTGCCTATTCATTTTTGAACTTCTACAGTATGTACACCGATTCCTAAAAGGATTAGCTACCCTCTCAAAGAATCCTGTGTCATGGTGTACCATGGTTGGATCCATTATACTAGTCGAGGGATGGGGAGGTATTAGGAGATTATGTGATCATACCCAAAACTACTTGTGCATAGCTCACCCTCACCTCACGTAGGGTGTAGTCCGATCTTATATTACTTGTACATAACTTTCCATGTATGGCTGGCCAGATCCATTACTATACTTGTGCATAACCGGTCATATGGAATAGCCTAATCCTGGTCCCAAGCCGATCACGTAATAAACTAATACCCAAATCATCCACCTCCGGATCCGAATCTAGATCTCCTCCACCTCACTCCGGAATACCCAAAAGCGATTCCATCTTGTAAGTTTTTTTCCTTCTTTTTTTTGTTAATTTTTTTCTTTTTTCTTTTGTTAATTTCTATATTTTTTTTATTTCTTTCTAATTATATTTTCTCTCTAATATGGGTATATGCTGTGTATTTAGTTTACAAGCCTTCATTTTTTGCTCTGATTGATGTGTCAAATCTACTTGTTATCCATGCAGATTTTATATAGCTAATGCCTACGGAGGAATTTGTATGTATAGTATTTAAGCAATGTACACTATGAGCAATGCATATGTGAGGGTGAGCAATAATTTGTTTTTACTAAACAATGTTACTGCAAGTATGCAGCTACGATTACATGTAATAATTTGTGTCTAGACTCTGGACTGGACCTTTTTTCTAATTATTTGTCAGTGTTTTTTAAATTATTTGTGATCTTCCAGTATTATGTATAGATTTTTCTGAACCGGCCCATTCAAAGAGCAGTTTGGAAGTATATGTAATTGGCCCATTTTCGGCTTTAGAATTATATGTATTATTGAGATTTTTTTGAAGCCCAGCATCCTTTATTTGGGTCCGGCCCATGTGCAATAAAAATGGCCCAACCGATTAAACCAAATAAACCGAATAAATCGAGCCAATGAATTCGGTTCGGTTTAAAATGGTTCTTCCTGCATGTGGTTCGGTTTCGGTTCTGTGTTTTCAAATTCGGTTTTCAATATTTCGGTTCGGACGAAACTGATTAGACCGAATACTCACCCCTATGTGCATCGACAAAGCAGAGGGACAAATTGCGATAGGCGGCTGCACATCGCTATGAGCTACGACGCCGACGGCCGGAGGTTCAGCAACGCCGATGACCTCTGAAGCTGGCCGCTTTCCCCTAGCCTTCTTCGTGCTTACCGTAGTCGCTTTAGGAGCTTTCGGGTTCTTGATCTCTTGGGAGCCATGGCAGAAAAAAGTTTAGGGTTTGAAAGAAGGAGAAAGCTCTGACAAAAGCTTTGATTGGAAGAAAGGAGAAAGTTTTCTCTCTTCGAACAGTCTCTTACTTATAAGAGGAAGCCACGTCAGCAAAATACTTTGTATTCGATGAGACTCTTCGAACGTCATAGGAATTAAGAGTTGAGATCATGATGACTGTTCCCTAAAACCGAGGAGTAATCATCAACTTTTTAATGAAACGACGGCTCAAGGCATTTAATGTTGAAGGCTAAGCTGACGACAGCTGGTCAGCAAGCGTGTTGTGCACTTTTTGCAAAAGGAAATGTGTCATGCTTCTGTTCAAATATTCTGAGCTTGATTCAAGTTCGAAAAACTTTAAAGGGGGTCTTGTAGAAGCATGAAAATAAGCGCAACAATCACAGAAGCGCATATGATAACGGTCACTGCATGTTCCTTCACAAAAGCGCAGTAGTTCAAAAGCGCAGATAAATAACAAACAAAGACAGTGCATAAAGGAAAAGTTCTTTATTAAAATCATATCTACAAAGATCTATTACAGAATCTTCATGATTACATATAAAGACTAAAATGCCTAAAGTCTACAAGTAAGCAGTCTTCAGAAAGTGCATATCCCCCCAAACACGTAGCAATATCAGAGCGATCACTTTCCTCGTCAGAGCAAGCTACTTCATAGTCAAACACGGAGGAAACTCCAATATGGCTAATGAAGCAGCTATTGTCCCGAGCGAGAATGCAGCTCCTGCTCGCAATACTAGTGCGGCTATTGAGCGGGGCAGAGCACAACTTGTGGCTCTTCGGATTGGCAATAAATCCAAACCCGGCAGCTTGGACCTCGAAGACCTCCAAGATGTTGTTCAGGTTCGAACTCATTATGCCAAATGCTCAAGTGCATCTCAAAACCCAATAGTCATTCTTCTACAAGGACATATCTTCTTTGAACGAAGAGATCCACAACCAACAGTCGACTTGTGCAAGGCTAACAACTGTTTGAAGCTAAGTCGGGATCGAGCATGACTATGGAAATGCTAAGAGACAATGGACGTAGCTCCTCAAAAAAGCTTTCCTTTATATAGGCTGAGTGTGGTCCAACCCCAAAGGTCACATGCTATCGGTCAAAGACCCCCAAATTAATAGGATGAACCTAGGACTCAGCACAATAAATCTTATTTAATACGTTCATTTGACTGAATCCTAGGCCACGAACTTCTTGAGTTCCCCAAAAGACGGTAGTAATTAAAGATATATTGACTCAGCAGACACCAAGGGAAGTCATTAATCAGAAAGAGCTCTCAGAAGTCCCTCATTACTTCATAAAAAGTGCAGTAGCTTCACAGAACCCCACCAACAGTCTCCTCGTCGCCCAAAAGCGTAGTGACTCAGTCATTTTTGAAACACAGTCTCTTCGTCGCCCAAAAGTGCAGTGACTCAGTTATCTTTGAAATACAGTCTCCTCATCGTCCAAAAGCACAGTGACTCCGTCATCTTCGAAATACAGTCTCCTCATCGCCCAAAAGTGCGGTGGCTTCATCGTCTTCGAAATGTAGTATCCTCGTCGCCCAAAAGTGTAGTGACTCAGTTGTCTTCGAAACACAGTCTCATCGTCGCCCGAAACTGTAGTAACTCAGTCGTCTTCGAAACACAGTCTCCTCGTCGTCCAAAAGTATAGTGACTCAGTCGTCTTCGAACACAGTCTTCTTGTCGTCCAAAAGTGTAGTGACCCCGTCGTCTTCGAAATACAGTCTCATCGTTGCCCCAAAAGTGCAGTGACTTCGTCATCTTCGAAACAGTCTCCTCGTCGCCTAAAAAGTACAGTGACATGGAAGCCTCACCAGAAGCACAGCTCGCATAGATGTACAGTCCTATGAGGTAGCAATATTCCATGTGGCTAGTCTGGCACTGACATTTTTTTCAGATATGATCTAATCAGTTTGTTTAAACTGCCGCTCCAAAGATAAGAACGAAATTTGGTTCTGTTGATAAGGGCAATATTCAATCGGTTTGTTTAAACCGCTGCCCCAAAGATAGAGACAAAATTTGACTCCTTGGATAGGAGCCAAACCTACTCGGTTTCATCTGAACAAAAGCCTCAAGCAGTAGAGACACGCCGTGTGTCGTTTATTCGGTTATGCTGATAACCACCTGAGATCTTAATAGAAGGGAATCTCAACGTCCACCACGTGTCAGCTCAGCAGCAGCCCTCACCGTGTAAGGACAACATATTCTCTCATATCTCAACGTACAATGCTCATGCTCGCCTAAAAAATCTCAAGCACATCGCATATGTGCTAGGCCTATAAATAGAAGGAGTTCTCCTTCATTAAAAAGGTCGGCATTTTCCTTATCAGCAACCCCGATCACCAATCTCGAGCATTAGAAAGTCGGAGCAAGTTCGAGTCGTCGTCAAATCGTTAACGGAGTAAAGGAACCGCTGTAGTGCTCGATCTCCATCGTCATACTTTTCCAAAAATTCTTGTACTTAAATCTTATGTTCAGGAGTTCTTTTTGTACTTTTTACACGTTTGAATACAAAGGTTCGTTCAAATTTTTGTCATGGAAAACAGTTACGCCCTAGTTCTGAAGAACCGATCGTCCTCTCTAAGGCGTAATGTCACGCAAGCCTAGGTGCTTGTGCAAGGCGTATTCCATAATATCCGATTACTACAGCTTGCGACAGGGTCATCGCACAGAAGTCCCAAGCAAAGAAGTTGAACAACACAAAGATATGTACAAAATGATACTCTTTATTGATATTGAAAATAAGATTACGCGGACACGAAGCCAAGATTACAATCACTCAAGCTCACTTTCGCTCTGATTATAAACACTCAGCACTCTCTTCTCTCGATTACAATCGCTAATGCCTGAAGGCTTACAACTTTATGGATGCTTCAGAAGACAATATCTATACATTATGTTCCGTATAGGTGAAGTCTTTAACGCGGTCGCATGCCTCAAAATACCAAGGAACTCCATGCCTCAGCACGTCCGAGTGAGCTCCGCCTCGACGAGCAAGTACCTGTAACATGCGCATGAAAACTGTTGGATGGTCAGTACACAACTGTACTGGTGGTGTGAGCTCCTCGCCCATCCATACAAAACCAATACGTTCATTTAATGAGTGCTTTATATGATTTTGGTTGTCTTTCTAGCTTGCCTTAGGATCAATTCATTTTACAACTATAAGTCTATTCGTGTTGCAATATTATGGTCGTGCTCCAAGATATTGTAACCATACTACCAAACTCATTGTGCCAACATCGTGGCTGTGCTATAGTGTGCATTCGTATATCATTATCGAGGTCATACTCGCAACATATTGTATTTTTACTCAATACTTGCCCTACGTCCCTTTCCCTATTTCATCTCCGGAAATGCCTTAATCATACTCCTATTTCATCTCTGAAAATGGCTTGGTCATAAACATGTGAACTTAATGTCCTTTTACCCATTTCGTCTCCGAAAATGGCCTGGTCATAAACTCGTGAACTTAGTGTCAACGACTCAATTTGTGATACTACGTCTCGTGCCCAAGAACGTGTTTCTGTTATAGCCAAATCTTAGGCTCAAACGTTGTGTTGCATACCGTTTGCACATTTTTGACTTATTTGTACCATGTATATATTTTTTGACTCAATTTAAGGAATGCAAGCGGATTGTCGCTAATATTGCCGACTCATCTATATGAAAGGATCACTAGCATCACAAGCTATTTTGGACAATAGTCGGGCTTAGACGGCGACCCTTTCAGTGTAGGTAGCGAGCTCCGCTAAAAGTTTTAGAATAATCCATCTGAGAGCTGTATGCCAATACGGCTATTTCTTTTACTCGCCCTATGATTGAAATCAGTACCATCTCTGGACATTGTTCGAGGAGCCGTTCCTTGTGCATAAATTATCCAATGACCATGCATGACTCGACTCAACTTACCGTCCTACATAGTCATTACTTATTCAAAGTATTTTCGTACTTTTCTTTCCCTTCCGTAGCACCCATTATTTTAGGATCTACCCCAGCGAGCTTCCATTATTTCAGGGAGTGCCTCGATGTATATCCATTGTTTCAGAGAGCTTTGGCGTGCTATAGTTTCGAGTACTTTCTATTTATGTTACCATACCTTTGACTCAACTCAGGAATGACTACTTGTAAGCCTCCTGCATATTCAACTTGAACCAATCGTGTTCCGTGTCGTGCCACCAATCAAGTCATACTCTATATGACAAGCCTTTGAAACCGTAGAAACATGGCAATGAACTCGTAGGGTCGTGTAGCTACCAAGTTAAGCAAATTGATAATCTTTGTGTCAACGTCAGAACGCTACTTTTGCTAAAGTCGTGGTATCAAAAGATCAAGTACAAATATAAAAATCCAGCGTGATGTGCTTATCTAAGTATTTAACTTTTCATATTTTTATGTTCTATGCAATCTGACTCATAGTGGAATTATTCTCTTAGCTATGTGGGTACATCTTTTTTATTAGCAAACCTACTCAGTGCATTCAAAACATCCAGTTTATTTTGTGTGAAGCCCAAGCAGAAGCAAGTTCACCAAAGCCACCAACATGAATGAGGAGTTGCCTCGATCGAGCAGGACTTCGAGCAAGTCATTACATGGCTAAGTCCAAACGCCATTGTGTTTCGATTCCTCCAGTTGAACTGAGCAGGACGAAACATTACACTATCTTAGACAACTTAGTGCATTACTTGAAGGTTCCATAGATTGGAGTCACCCTTGAGTATATACTAGCTGGCCGTTTTACGTGCTAGTCCCGTGACTTTTGGGACTAGATGTGACAAAATCTTAAAATGGTCATCCAGATTCAATATTAGCAGTGGAAGAAAACATAGTCACAGTGGAGTTACACAGAGTATACGAAACAATTCTCTATATTTGATAAGCAACGAAATTACAAAGGCTTTCAATAGCCCAAATGAATATGCCAGTTTATCTTACAACACATAAGTTCACTCTTGCTCATAAAGGAATTCATCGTTCCATACATCATATCTTCTATATCTCGGCCACATCATCATGTTGCAAGTTCGAGTGTCAATGTGGTCGCTTGCCTCAAAATGCTATGGCATTCCATACCTCAGCGTGTTCAAGCGAAGCTCCGTCATGAGCAATCCATTTCCTGCGTCCTGCAAGCAATCTGGTAGAGGATCAATACTAATCCTCTCGCGTACTAATAAGACCCACTCTACTAAACTGATATTAAGTAAATTATGAAACATGCAACTTAACTTGTGATCTTTCTATATTTGTCTTAGGATCGATTTTATGGCATATTCGAAAGCAGCAAGACATGTATTTTCATGGCAAACATGTTATCATTGATTCACACAAGTAAGCAGGTAACAAATTTTCAATCTCGTGTTGTTTCATGGGGACTTCTTACCAACATCGATGCACTCACCCTTGCACCAAAACAAGGTGAATACACCTACCATCTTTCCATGTCATGTTATAAGTGATCGTTGTGTAGGATCTCTGTGTGCCTGTACCATTCAGACCACCGATCCCTATCTATATGAAGGTCACTAGTATTCGTCATGCCAAAATGGACTATCTTTCCATGGTACGAAGGTAATTACTTCAGCTTGGGTTGCTAACCCCATTTTCTGAAGGTCTTCCAAACATTACCGGTATTTGTGACGCTCCATTTTCAATAGTAGGTCACAAACCTGACTAATAAAATATCCCACATAATACCCATCTCAATTCTCTTCTAGATCGAACGGTCCCGACACCCCGGCGGACCTTGTTCGAGGGATAACCCGTGCACGGGCAATATCCAAGTCCATTTGACTATTCAATACGCGTCTAACTCATACTACAAAATATAGTCTGAGTTCAAAATTCAGTTATCGCATCATCTTAACATTCAATTCATCAATCTCTATTTCCATTGGCACAATGCCCCAACTTATGTTCATCAAACGAACGACCCGAAGGCCGTAAAGATTTCGAGGCAACATGTCGTATTCAATAGTTATTTGATATCCTTCGACTCATGCATTTGATGCATGCCTCGATTCAGTATTTCCATGTTCTTCGCCTTAGTATTCAATGTTCTCCTACTCGTGTATTTGACGCACGTCTCGACACGATCTTTCAATGTGCTAGACTTATGTTTATTTCCTCCGACTCGTGCACTGAGGCACGCCTCGGTAGAGTATTGAATGATCTATGGCTCGTGCACTAAGGCACCCACCTCAATATAGTCTTTCAATGTTCTAGTCCTCTAACTCGTGCGTGGAGGCATGAACGACTCGTGCACTGTGGCACTCGTCGATACAGTTATTCCATGTTCTTATGGCTTACGCGCCGAGGCGCTCGTCTTGCGGTATTTCGATGTTCTATAGCGACTCGTACATTTGATGTATATTTTAATTCAATTGTTCTACTTAGTGTTCGATATGTACTATGATTCCTCTCATTCGAGCCACACCCGTGGACTCGATAGGTTAACTTAGCATACAACGGTATAATTTAATTAGGCATGACGGAGTAGAAAAGAAGGGTCAAAGTCCTCCTACCTTATGTCGACATGCCTTGCCATTTCGTCGAGCTGATGCGGCTCGATTTCTTAACTTCGTTGCACGACCAACTCTTTTGACTTAGCCATTTGAGCACTTCGTGCTCCGATGAACTACCCAACTGATTCGGCCTACCGTGCCCCTGTCTGAGTACGTTGCGAGGCGATACTTTGGTTTCGGTGGATTCTGTTGCAAATAAGACAAAAGATTGACCTCTTATAATTCAACGTAAAAGCTTAGCCTGCACATGAAACCAACTAAAATCAATACTTATTCGAATCGGACTTATGCTTTGCATCGATTCGATTTACTAGATCTTCGAATCGACTCAATGCTTTCTCTTTCGGGCCAACGTAACTCTTGCATCGATTCGACTCGATGCATTCTTCGGATCAACGCACTTCTTCAAGTCAATGACTCATCGTAATGCACCATACGGTACAGGGCGTTACACCCCGATGACCTGGTGACCTCTCTAGGTTTTTGATGAGCTGTTGCATAGAATAGAGATGAATAGTGAAGATTGTGTCTGCAGGAATCAGATATCAATAGTGGTACCCTTATTCATTCTTTCTTGTTTATATTTATTTTTATGACTTTCTGCTGATATAGCCTAGTTTTACAAGCTTTCTTCTTTGTCATGAGCTTGTTCAGACAATTGTATTAAGGTCTGGCCAACTTTATACATATTGTCTATCTTGATATTTTTATTCTTGTGGAATCGGTGTACTGTTTGATCAACATTGGTACACTTAGTTCTCGCATTAGATGATATTTTGTGGATTGAGATATAATTGGACTTGTCAGTTATAGTTAGACATGACTTTAGACAGCTTATACGTATTTGAGTTGGGCTGGAGTCCACTTGATACATAGCTAGCATGTTTATGTATTACTAGTCCTACGTATTTTGGGACTGGAGCGTGATAAGTCCTAAAAGAAATATGACTATGGTACATCAACATTCCTGGAGGTGCATTTTGTGAGTTGAAACAGAAATAGGGATTCGGTTCGGCCCTTGGCTTTAACTTTAGGCCTCGTTTGGTTCACGGAAAGGAAAGGAAATCAATTCCTTGGTGTTTCATTTCCTTTGGAAGATTACAATTCTTATCGATTTTCCTTCCCGGTATTTGTATATGTCAAGAATATTGGAAGAAAAAGTAAATACTTCAATGTGGGAAGTGAATAATTGCTCGGATGTATGGGACCATTTCTCTTCCTAATTTTTTTTACATTGAGAATCACTTTCATTTCCTCATCAAATCCTTTGCATCCAAATATAGCAAAATAACAACATTATTTTCCTAATCCTATGATTCCATGATTCCGTGAACCAAAGGAGGCCCAGAGATTCGATTTAATGGTGGATTTTTTTAGGGATTTTTTGACTTACATCCCACTTGTTAATATGAATTTGTACTTACATCCCTCTTTTTATTTTTTTTAGACTTACATCCCACTTTTCGTCACAAAAAATATTCATTTTGTCACAAAAAATATTTATTTTGTCACGAAAAATACTTTTAGTGACGAAAGTGGGATGTAAGTCTAAAAAAAATAAAAAGTGGGATGTAAGTACAAAGTCATATTAATAAGTGGGATGAAAGTCAAAAAATCCCATTTTTTTATTTGGATTTCAATTTTTTAAAATTACATGATTACCCCTTCTCCTCTATATATATGCCAAAAAGTTTCTAACCCTAATTCATCTCTATCCATTTTCTCTCTCTCGCCTCTCTCGCTTCTCTCTGGAGTTTGGAACTCCTGGCCGAATCCGGAGCCGGTGAGTCCTCCCACTCTCTCCAGTCTCCAGAGACCTAGATCTAAGACCTGTCGATTTACTGTAATTTTTTAAATTTTTTATGTAATATTTTGGAAACCCTAACCCTAGTTTCTGCCATCCGCTCCCAAACCCCTAATAGAGGTCGGTATGGTATGTTTCGAATTCGCAACTTCTCTCTAATTTCCTTCAGATCCAAAATGATTTGATAAAATTTTCAATTGTTTTCCTTGAGTAGTCTCACCTTTAGATCTAGCTGAAATTTCACGTAGAATTACTCTAAGGCTGTGTTTGATTGGGCTTATTTTTTTTCCATGAAAAATATTTTATCACAAAATTTTCCACCAATTGTAGTGTTTGATAGTTTATAGTTTCCATGGAATTATTTTCCAAAAAACTACCATTTTCCATATTTTCTTCTAAAATGGTGGAAAATGAAACTCGTCCAACCCATATTTATGGAAAATAATGACAATCAAACATCCAAATTAAATTTTCCATGGAATTTTTTTAAAATTTCATGGAAATTTTTTCCTAGGAAAATAATTCCATGGAATTAATGGAAATTTTTTCCTAGGAAAATAATTCCATGGAATTAATTTCTTTTTCACATATTTTCCACCTTGCAATCAAACACAGCCTAATATACTAATTTTCGTTTCGATAGTTAATTGCTTGTTAAATTATCAAGTTTCTCTTAAAAAGGATGTAATTTTCAATTCGATCAATACTTCCTTTTATTGATTGGATTGTGCTGAGTTCAAGAAGCAGGGATCTGAAAGAAAAGCCCTACTTTTCTTTCCCTTTTTATGTCACTTTTTAAATTTAAGTTTTTTTTTTAAATTTAACGATGTCAATTGAGAATCGTGATGTGCGTTTTATTGCTTTATTTGTTTTTTCTTCTTCTTTTTTTTTTTTTTGGCGTAGATCGCATGTCAAGTAAGGATGAATCTAAATTAGAAGTTACAAGTTTCACCAAAAACAAATAACCCAATTGAACTGGTGTAGTTTATTTATTGCATGAATTCAAGAATCGGTGATTTCGAAGAAGAATATCCTATTTTGTTCACGTTTTAAACATAATTTGTTTCAGTGGTAGGGTGTTTGCGGAATGCCATTTCATCAGATAAGTTGGGTTTTATAAAATCTGACTTCGAAACTCTCTCTTTTTGCTTGCATCCTGGAGTATACGGATTTGGACTACGGAAAAACCTGTGTGTAGATTGGTGGCTAGGTTGTTAGCCTTGTTGCACTCGGACACTTTTTTTTCCTCTGTATTTCATTTCCAAGAAACAATGTAGTCAAAGGAGTGCCTCAAAGCAAGGTGCACCAACTGCGCCTCGCACCTCACTAGGCGAGACGCCTTTCTCTATGTGCGCCTCGCAACAAGGCGACAACTAAGTGAATGCACTCCTAGGTGCACCTTATGTATTTGCTCTTTATTTTGGCTCTATGGACTCGTTCGGCAGAAAATGATATTGATGAGAGTATTAGTGGTGCTGATGATTTGATGGAATTTGATGAAGATATTGATTGTTCTATTGGTTCTGTTTTTATTTTACATTTTGTATTTCTTTCATTTTGTTACTTCTTTTTAGAGAACACAAATTCTTGTTAGTTCTGTTGACCCACTACTACTGCTCTGCTAATTCACTTGGTTATATTTTAACGTATTTTTGTTGATTTTAATATGTTGTATGGTTTTATTTCTTACATTATTAATTTATTTATTCATTTATGTATTTTTTTTATTTTTTTTATATATCACTTGGTTATATTTTAACGTATTTTTGTTGATTTTAATATATTATATGGTTTTATTTCTTACATTACTAATTTATTTATTCATTTATGTATTTTTTTATTTTTTTATATATTTTTGTGTCTCAGGCATGCTCCTTTAGTTCGACTTGCACCTTGGGCATATGGGACCCTTTTTGCCTTGAGTATGCCTTTGACTACCTTGCCGAAAATTGCCGAGGAGGAATTGATTTCGAGGTCTAAACCATGCCATAGGAACTTTTTTGTCACAGAATTGTGAAGGTTCTATATTTCGAGGTCTAAACCATTAGGAAAACTACCCTCCATATATTGGGGACTGAAACCTTGGATTAGTTGGAGTCTCGTGGCATGGTGGCACCCTATCTTGAGACGAAAAAACTTTTCTATAACTTGGTTTAAAAATCTTTGTGTTCTACCATAAAGAAGAAATGAAAACCCACTTTCTTTCGTATAAAAAAAGGAAAGCCATTTTGTGAAGTTTCTACGTTCAAAAACTAACCTGTGTTTCACTTGGGCCTTTTGGGATGCATGCCTAATTCAGTTGTATTATAGTATTACTGTGAAAGAACCATATAACTAGCTAGGATTTGATATCATGAAAAGATTTCTCGTAGAATTGCCGTAATTTCCATTTGATCAATACCTTTTCTGTTGATTTCTTGAATTTAAGAACCAGTGAATGAAAGAAGGAATTATACTTTTTTTCTTTTTGACCCCAAGTTCGTTTTTTTTGACAAACACAGTCCATTTACTATTTTGATTCAAATCTTGATTTTTTTAATCATTTTTAGAAATATTACGTTATTATATTTTTGTCATAGAATTTTGTCACATAATATGAGTAAACTAATTATTTGGTTTCTTTCTTATTATTATTGTTGTGATTTTTAGAACATAAAGAGTAATCTATTTGAAGAATGAAACCTTTAGGTGGTGCTTATCTATGTAGTTGAATTATATTGTATGCTTGTAAAAGGACAGAATCTAGGTAAGAGTTGGTCTCTAGTTGAATGTAATGAAATGCTGGTTCTGATTATTCTTCATCTTTTATCTTATTTCATACCTTATCTGTTGTCAAATGATAGAAATCTGAATGCATATGCGATCAATGTATATAGGTAGTTGGCCTTCTTCATGAGTTTCAGGATGTGTGGAATAAGGATGCTTAGCTGTGGAGGAAGTTAACTGAATTTAGAATAAAATTTAAATTTGCTATCACTCTTTGGACACCTTTGCCGGTACTTGGAGGTGATTGGCTTTCTAAATGAAGTTAGGCTATTTGAAGTAGCAGGGTTAAAAAGTTAAATGTGTATTTTTAGGCGAAGGACCATAAAGGTAACGTTTATGGGGAAGGGGTTTCTAGTTGATGAAGTATATTAGTGAAGAAATGCAGTTAAAAGTTTAACAGGTTTATGGGAAAGGGCTTTTTCATGGGATGGGAAGGAGTAAGTGGTATTTTTATTTGGTGCAGCCTATGTTGTAGTGTTGGACTTGTAATATTTTCTAATGATGGACGGTGTTGGTGGTTTGATGTGGACTCATGGGGGTGGTTTTGGATGCATGGTTCTGTTGTGGACAGGAAGGGAAGTGTTGGTGGTTGTAGTGGAGGTTGGCGGTGTCGCAGACGATTGCAGCAAGTTTCGTTTAGGAAGGTGTGAACATGAGTGAAGGAAGCCGCAGTCCCAGTCCCAGCCCCAGACGAAGCCCCAGCCCTTCAAGGGATCGTAAGATCCGCTCTGAACGCCGCTCGTACAGAGATGCACCATACAGGAGGGATGACCGTGACCGCCGGTTTTCCAGGTATACAATCCTAATTTCTCTTTTCTTTTTCAGAAACTAAAAATGTCTTTTTTTAATTTTTTACTTTTGGTACTCCAACATTCTATGCAAATATGTAATGGTGGCAGGTTATTTATTTGTGGAGTGTCGGAAATGTGTGCCTGATTGCAATTTTGTAGCCCAACTCTACAAGTAATTTAAAGTTTGACCTGCATACTGTCCCAGTGAATGCTGTTGACACATCTTATGATAACGTATGATTGCTGATATATTCAGTTTTAGCCCTCTGGATTGCTCAGTGATACCCTAATTGGGAGGATTACTATTTTACTTGTTTGAGTAGTCTTTCATCTCTCAAATTTCGTATGTTAAAGATCGTGACTGACACAAGGTATACCATGCTTTCATTCTCAATTGTAGTCTGTATTATAAGAGTTAAAAATGGATAATGGAAATCGCCGGAAATTTATTGTATTCATGATATCATTGTTCTACTTGTTTACTAGTATTTCATCTCTCAAATTGCTATATTACTTGTTTGAGTAGTATTTCATCTCTCAAATTTTGTATGTTAAAGATTGTGACACAAGGTAAACCATGCTTTCATTCTCATTTGTACTATGTATTATAAGAGTTAAAAATGAAAAATGGAAATCACCGGAAAATCACTGTATTCATGATAGCACTTTTCTTTTAAGCTAATCCTACTCATGGTCGTCAACTTTCCATCTGAACCAACTTTTGTGAGTTTGCTTGTATGGATGAACGATTAAACATTAAGGTTTGGTCTTTGTTGCTAGATAGGCTAAAATCACTGAACTTCAGCCTCCATAATATGTAGTGTCCTAATTCCTAGTGTATGTGCATGTATGCTCAGAGCCTTGACAGAGATGACTGGTTTAAGACGTGAAACATTTATGATATCTGCATATTCATTTCCATAAAATTAGTCAAAGCTTGCAAAAGCGAGTTGATAATCTGTCTGCAATACTTACCAAACCAGTGCCTGTACACATCATACTAATTTGTTGTTAAGGATGCAAGTTGATGATGTTACTTAGGTGTGCGATTCATAACATAGAGAAGGCTTGGGGGTTACTGGATCCATCTAAGACTTATCGTTTACCTTGATGAAGCTTCATTGATAGCTTGGTTATATGTATGTTAAGTGCAATAGCTGTCGAAAGGAGGACTCTTCTCATGTCTGTGCCATCTTATTGCTCTCTTTTTTCTTTGCCCAAAATGAGCATTGCATGATGGTTTTGTTTATATAGCTCTATGCAATATGGGGATTGGTCAAAATTAAACTTGGTCTTCTGTCTTATGGTTGCTTGCCTAATTTTTTGAAGTCAAGCTTGGCTCATAGCAATATTTGCGAGCTTCAAGCTTGTTAGCGATTTTGTTTAAATTAGAGAGATTGACGTGCTCGAGCTTTAGCAAATTGAGCTTGTGAAGCTCAACTTGACAACCAAATTGAGTAACAATAGAAATCAATGCTTGAACCCATCGTGTGTAAAAATACTATCAAAAGGACCTGTAAACCAAATCCGTATAACAGCCAATTATCCATATGAACAAAACAAATTGTCCAATTGATCAAACTAAATCCATGTGACAAAAATGACCAGTGCCTTCACAGATTTGGTCCAAATTTTAGGCTTCTTAACACATCATTGCTTTCAAACCGTCAAAAGCTGAAACTTTGTCCAAATATTAGTCCCCTCCGACGCCCGACTATGCATGTTTTTGGATTTTATGGACTTCTTCTACAATTTTCAGTAGGATTTTTTGATTTTTTTTTTGAACCGTCTAGATATAGGTGGCCGCCTAGGAGGCCACCTAGACGGGTGCCCGCCCGACTAGCGCCTAGCGCTTTTCACAACCTTGCATCTATAGTTGAAACTTGTCTTTTATTTTCTCTTTTGAATACAGCTTGATTTTTTCCCTGGACGGTAACCCACAAGTTTTTCGTAGATGTAATTAGATGCAATTCCATCATTGCTTTCGAGTTGATGCTTACAGCAATCTGGGGCACCTAGATTACATTTAGATGAGGCAACTTCAAGGTTCATGTCTGTATTAAACTTAGGTTTGTGTTTGCTACTTTGCATTAGGTTCTTAGTTTTTTTACTTGGTTGCAAGCCGGAAGTGCTTTTTCTTTGTCATAAGGAGCTACTATTGTTATTCATTTTTATTTCTAAACGGAGGTTTCCTCATGGAAGATGCTTAATTGGAGCATGCTAATTGAGCAAGTGTATCTATTGGTATAGTCTTGACACACCAGTATAATTCAAGTTATGGTGGAAATTAAGGTTGTAACAAAGTATCTCACTTCGTTATCTTGTCAGCAAGTGTCCTGATTTTCTGTACGAATCACGAGTCACGACTGTACACATGATTACTACTTCACTAACTTTGTCTGAAATATATTTTCCTTCTTTGAGTATCGGCATCTGCACGAATTTAGAGGATAGGGAAAATATTCTTACTTAAATAGTGTCAGTTGATTGGCTGTGATAAAATACTTGAGTCTATTCTGTTTTGCAGGCAAGCGGAATTGTGCAAGAACTGTAAGCGACCTGGACATTATGCTAGGGAATGCCCTAATGTGGCTGTCTGCAACAACTGTGGCCTTCCTGGGTAAAGAATCACCAACCTGTTTGCCTGGACAATTTTTTATTAGTTCCACACGCCCACATGTTATTTGCTAGACCTTATATTATGTTAGTTATTTACATTATAAATTTCTCAGCCTCTTCTTTAGCCTTCTGCAATTTCTGTCGGGACAACATTTTAGTAGCAATATATGCTCCATTCTTATTGTTAGAAAGGTTGCACCCCTGCAGAGCTTGAGCTCTTTTAGTTCATTATTAAAGTGAATGCAAGGAGGAAAGGAGTCCTACTATACAAGCAGTTGTCAAAACATGAGAGCCAGTCTACCAAAATCTTCTACAGTCGTATTGTAGACCTGTTTCTATGGACAGTACGTCTCTAGATTACTGCCCACAGGCCAAAGATTGACGATTCATTGATCTGTCAAATAGCCCTTTAAGAGCTTGATATAATTAAAATCTTGATCCTGGAAATTTAGGCGCCCGTTTCTGAGGACTGGCAATTTCTGTTTTCTGGATCTCTTACAATTTGCGTATACTATTTATATCACGGGAAGCATAGGGTGTGTTTGCCGAATGGAAAGCTTGAAGGAAACTATGCTTAGTTCCACCTGGGCCCTTCATGAAACTAGGAAACTAGGGAAAGTTATCCTAGTTCCACTTGGTGTTTGGTTCTGGCCAGTGTTCTAAAAATTGGCCTAGGCGGCCGCCTAGGCGCTAGGTGGCTGCCGGCCGCACCGAATTTGGCCTAGGCGGCGGTCCTAGGCGCTGTCCGGCCCTAAGCAGGCCTAGGCGGACCTAGGCGGGTCTAGGCGGACCTCAAAATTTCAAAAAAAAAAAAAACTTACGGCCAACGCCGCCGCCTGCTGCCTCCGTCGGCGCTGCTTGTCGTCGCTGCATGCGCCTGCTGGCCGCGGCCCTGCTGCTGCCGTTGCTGCTCTGTTGACTCCACTCTCAACAGAGAGTGGAGATGGAGAAGAGAGTGAGAGAGTGGAGATGGAGAAGAGATGGAGAAGAAAGTGAGAGAGTGGAGAGAGATATATATAGAGTGAGTCACAAAAAGTAAAAGGAAAAAAAGGTGTCTTACAAGATTTGAACTCAAGACTAGTTCCATTACAAAGACTTAAGTTCATCCACCTAGCCAAGAGACCACTTGAAGATGTGTGTCATAATAATATATACATGATACTTGTCCATGTCTACATATAAATTATTTATAAAGTGACATAAGATAATTTATGTAATTCACATGTACATTATTTTAATTGTGACATGTCATCATAGTGCTCTAATTATGCTAGCTTCTAGTGTACAAAGCAGAAAAACCAAGTTTCCATTTTTCAAATAGTTTCTGGTTGTCAAAAGGGAATTGAATATCTGGCACTGTTATATGTTGTAAAGCCCTTTGTTACTGTGGTGCATTATACAGAGCATGATGACTCGATTTATTTTTTTACTATTGTCTCTCTTGAGCAGGCACATCGCAGCAGAATGCTCTACCAAGGCTCTCTGCTGGAACTGTAAAGAGCCGGGCCACCTGGCCAGCAAGTGCCCCAACGAGGGTATATGCCATAACTGTGGTAAGGCTGGCCACCTTGCAAGGGAATGCACAGCTCCCCATGTGCCGCCTGGTGACCTCAGGCTCTGCAACAACTGCTACAAGCAGGGTCACATTGCTGTCGACTGTACCAACGAGAAGGCTTGCAACAATTGCCGGAAACCTGGGCATCTAGCTCGTGACTGCCCGAACGATCCTGTGTGCAACCTCTGCCATCTTGCTGGCCATCTGGCTAGGCAGTGCCCAAAGTCTGATATGATTGGAGAGAGAGGTGGCGGCGGCGGCGGGGGCGGGTTCTACCGTGGTGGTGGAGCTGGAGCTGGAGGTGGCGGTGGGTTCTACCGCGGCGGAGGAGGAGGTGGATACCGAGATGTCGTCTGCCACAACTGCAATCAAATGGGCCACATGAGTCGAGACTGCATGGGCGGCCCGTTAATGATCTGCCACAACTGTGGTGGTCGCGGCCATCTGGCCTATGAGTGCCCATCTGGTAGATTCATGGATCGGGGCCATAGGAGGTATTGATGGTAGAATGGTCATTAGAACCCCATCTATAATTGTAGTCTTTGGATATTTGAGCAAATTGGACTTACAGATTTGCAGTATGTAGGGCACTAATAAGTCCAGTCTCTTTCCTTCGCTTTGTGGCCGAGTGCTTGAACTATTTAATGGCATGCATGTAACTTCCGAACTTGATTTCATTTTACATGTTCTATGTTTGGACTTGGTAAAATTTGTAATTCTCTTTTATAATCATCATGTGTGATTGCAACTTTTATGTCTCTTAATTGTATTGTTTTTTTTTTTGGTACTGTGGACATATAATCTATATGGGAGTACTATACTTTTTTGTTTATGCACAAACCTGGTGAGTGGGGTGGCCATGAGTAAGTCTGGAGATTTATATTGCAGCATCGATAAATATTGCGGTGAATGTTGACATGGATAAATTTGCATTCGGTTACCTTTTTGTTGTGGGTTGTATTGTACAATAACCTAACTAATGATGGATATAAATTCAAATATTATTTTCTTGTACAAGATGCTAAAATGTAACATTTTTTTATTACATCCTACACACACCTACCCTACACACACCTACAAGATCTTACTGTTGGAGAGCTCAAACCTTGTCGGTACCGAAGTTATATTCTTGATTTCATTGCTAATAACACACTTCCTAACTAACTTTAGGGGTCCATATTATCCGACCAATACGATGAGATGGGTGTTGCCCATAGGCCTCGCTTGGTTCGTAGAAAAAAAATGGAAAGGAAATCAATTCTTTGGCATTTTCTTTCCTTTGAGAAATTATAATTATAATTCTCATTGATTGTCCCTTCCTATGTTTGAAAATGCCAAAAAAATTGGAAATGAAGTAAATATTTAAATGTGGAAAAGTGATTCCCTTCTTGGATGAATGAAATTATTTTTTTTCCTAATTTTTCTTTTATTGGAAATCACTTTCCTTTCCTCCTCAAGAAAAGTGATCACTTTCCTTTTCCTACTCCGTGATTCCGCGAACCAAATGAGACCATAGAGCGCATGCGACCCTCGACAAGAATTTTATCAAGTGGTTCTCTGATATCAAGGCAAAAACGAGGTGGACTCGAACGAGATCCCAATCCTTAATCGTCTATGCCAAATTTCATGAAAAACCTCCCATGACCACTGCAAAAAGCTTCTAGACAAGTAAATTGACGCTAAAGAAAGGTAAAATTGTAAATGAAGAGAAACATGCATCTGCTGATTGTCCTCTCCAGAAACAAACTCCTCCACCTAATAATTTGATAGACCTCAACATCTCACCCTCGAATGTCCTTTATTATACTAACTAAGGACCCATAGATAAAACAAGCAAGCTCCAAGGAAATAGAAGATAAAGGAGAAACTCTCACGAATACTGCGGGTACAACCGTGATGGACATGGCTGACCCGGAGGGTTGGGTTGTCTCAGACGAAGCTAATTTTGGTTGCCCTTCATCTCTACTGAAAAGATATAGATTTAAGTCGAGTTTGGACCGGATCAGTCCTAGGAAAACCAAATGACCGGGGGGGAACATCATGTACAAGATTGCACATAGCAAAATGAAGAAGGCTTCGTCCATAATCCCATGACCAACAAGTTACACCTCCAACTTGTACAATATTGCTAGCCATGCAATTTTAGTCCTCGACACTGTTTTGTTGAACGCGATCTTTAGGACGACACCAACAAAGCTCAGATATAAATGATTTTCAAGTTAGCCCCAAAAAATACCATTCCAAATTAGGCTGCCATCAGCTCTATATTCATATTACATCTGATTGTGGATCGGTGTGAGAAGAGAGGGTTAAGGTTTCAACCAAGATTGTTGTTGGGGCATCCATAAATTTTGTCAAAGCAACTATTAGGGTTGTGAGTGGTAACAATATTAGAGGGTAGGTAAGCGTGAGAGGAAAAAAAGTCGAAGATAAATGATTTTCAAAATTAAGTTCAAGTATGTTTGTTTATACTTAAATTTTATGGAGTTTTGAAACTCCAAACCACCACATACATCCAAAAAGTTCGTAGTTTTTATTTTAGGAGGTTAGGATTTTAAAACTGTAGAATCGCGAAGAGAATTATTTTTCAACCTAAAGTAAAACTATATTTTGTTAACTATCATTCTTTTGCAATGTCTTAACAATAAACACCACAAGACAATAAGTACCATAGTAAAAAAAAGAAGAAGCTTGTCTTCCCTGATTAGTAACTACCCACAATGGCTGCATAACAAGTGTTGGAGGTAGAGCAGTGGAGTGCGATAGTAGGAGGCGTATGGTTATGAATAACTTTTAAATTTTTGAAAGAAATAAAATAGAAATAATTTCTATTTGCTTAGGAATAACTGTCCAAATTTGTCATAGTTAAGTTGGAAGATGGACCAAGGTAATTTACAGAAAATTAAACAGATAAGTGCTCAAAGTTAAGAAAAAAAATTCATGATAATTAATTGCCACAACTTGATACTTGAAGGTATAGATGTGCAAAATTATCTTACTTTTGAGATAGCTTTTGTAAGCGGCAACGGGGGGTGTTTTCCAAAAGTGCTTCTACTTTCTTAAAAAGTATCAACAACACAAAGTAAACTAAACCAGGCCCAAATCCCTGTTCTAACTCGAACCCGTCGAGTAGTCGTCAATATCTTCCTCCATCTACAGTTAGGATTTCGATATTCCTCCTTTTTAAACCCTCTTCTTAGTAGCAAATGGGTTCTGAAAAATCAATCCATGGCGCTGCTAAACCTTTAGCAGTAGAAAAGGTTCCTCATTCTCATCCTACATCGAAATTATTGTCAGAATGTCCAGGGACGGATCCAGAAACCGTAGCTAGGATGGACTACCATAAATTTGTGTGAGCTACAAGTGGACTAACATATATAAAAAATCAAAAATAAAATTTCTTCGGAGAAAAGAAGTAAAATAAAATAAAATGGGTGAGCTCAAGCCCACCAAACAATACCTGAATCCGCCCCTGAGAATGTCTCGAATATCCAAACTTTTTTTAATCTTTAATTTGGTCAAAAAAAGTTTATTTATTTTTGTCATCGACAGTAGCATGGAGCAACGACAGCGTTTAGAGATGACTAATTTGATCAAAATATATAGGCTTAATTGCTAATTGCTACCCTCAACTATCACACTTTTTCAAGTTGATACCCTAAACTTTTTTCGTAACAGATTGATACCTCAACTATTTTTTTTTCAACTTAGTATCTAACATTTTAAAAAATCCCAAAATGCCCTTATCCCTTCCCTCCCTCCACCCCCTCCCCCACTCCAGCCACCCCCCCCCCCCCCCTGCTAGCTCCTGCCGGACACCCCCCCCCCTCCTCGCTTTCGGCCAACCGCCCCCCCCCCCCCCCCCTCTCCTTGCTTCCGGCCAACCCCTGCCCCGCCTCCCGTCCCGCACCCCTCTTCCCAGCCCCCCCTCCTCCCGCTGCCGAGCCCTAGGGGAGAGGCGGGAGCGGACGGACGGCCAGAGCGAGAGGGGGGGGGGGGGTGGCCTGAAGCGAGCAGGGGGGGGGGGGGGGGGTGGAGGGGGGGGAGCTGCAGCCGGAGCAAGCAGAGGGGGGCGCGAAGCTAGCAGGGGGGAGGGAGGTTAGGGATAGGGGCATTTTTGTCCAAAATAATATCCGGGTATCAAGTTGTTACAAAAAAAAGTTTAGGGTACCAAGTTGAAAAAACGGTAATAGTTGAGGGTATCAAGTAGCAATTAAGCCAAATATATATCATTTATTGTTGTTGAAATAGAGAAGTTAACCCCTGACTAACTTATGGTATCAATATGAAAATATGCAATAGTTGAGAGTAATAATTAGTATGATATTAAAGTTTAAGATATCAAGTTAAAAAACTTAAATAGTTGAGAGTATCAAGTTGAAATTAAGCCTTTATTAAATGGTAAAATTATTTTGGCTTCTTTGTCTCGTCTTCTTACTCTTCCTTTCCAAATCCCTACACCTCAAACTCCTAAACCTCAAACTTTCTGACCGTAAACTCTAAAATTTCGATCACCGACGTCTTCGATCGTGTCTTCTCTAAAGTACCTCGATCAAGCTTCTCAAGTTTGTGGTATTTCTCCAATGGAAATAGCTCCCTATAATGAAGAAAATGAAGAAACAATTCGATTAAATCATCGGCTCGTTGAATATATTATAAAGCATTTTGAAAACTTTCCTCCAAGAACCTAAAGTTTTTTCTCGTCCTTTCATTCTTCCATTTTTGTAAACAACATGTGACATCCGCAACCAAACACATTTTGTTGCCAAAATTTTGACAACCCTTCAATGCAAAAGTATTACCAAAATATTGGCATTCCTAAAGATAGAGTTTTGTCTCCAGGAGTATAAATTTTTTGGCAGTCCTAGTTACTGAAAGACTATCAAAATTTAGCAATCTTCAAGACCGAGAGTTATGTTTCTATGATTGCCAAAATTTTGGCAGTTCTATAGTCATGAAATTTTTATGTAGTTTTTTTTTTTTCAAAAAATTCACTAGCTAGATATATCAAGACCTAAATTGGATTTGGTACATCTTATTCGAGATAAGATGCCTTTTTATTTAGAAAAATTAGCAAGAATAGTTGGTGGATAGCACCACGTTATATTTATTCTTTTGATAGGCTAGTTCTCTTTTCCATCTTAGAGACCAGTTTGATTTCAAAAAATGATTTTATTTTTCAGCTTAATTTTAATTGGATACTCTCAATTATTCAAGTTCTTTAATTTGATATCCTAAACTTTAATATCATACCAATCACTACCTCAACTATTGAATATTTTCAAGTCGATACCCTTCGTCATTCAAGGATCAATTTTTTCGTTCCAACAAAAATAAATAATATATATTTGACTTAATTACCCCCGTCCTCCTTCCTAGGGGTATTTGAAGTGACCACGAATTAGGGGACATTTTTGTCATTTTTGATTTTTTGCTAACACTGTTAGAATATTAAGTTGTACAATTATAGTTGAAGTATTAAGTTGTATAGGATTAGAGTTTATGATATCAAATTGAAAATTTTGAATATGTGAGGGTATCAATTTTTTTTTTGCGATATTCGACATAATGCACGTGACTTAGTCTACATCTTATTGCATACTTTTTGGGTCCACTATCCCAATATTCACACGTGCACACCTCTCCGATCCCAATTTTGGTTACCCTCCAATTTGCCATAAATATCCATAATTTGTAAATATACCCAATTTTTTTATGTGCAATTTTGAGTTGAAATTTAGTCCCATTTGAACATAGAACATGATCCTCCAATTTTTGGGTACCCTCCAACTGGCCATAAATGAGTAAAAAATTATCTTTCTATTTTTTGGTGCGAAAATGAAAAGAAAAGGTGGGGAAAAAACGATCTTTTTTGGCTGTAGCGCTCTCTCTCTCTTCCATTCCATTTCCTCTCCTCCTCAAATCCTCTTCCTCTTCCGCAGGTGAGAATACCGACGACCCATCTCCAATTTTTGCTCTATTTTCCTTAATTTTCATTCAATCTATGGCAAACAGCAAACCCTAGTTTGCTTTTGGGCTAAGAATAGGGAGAATAATCGAAGAAACCCACTTCGATTCTATTCCTCTTCTGTTCGGAGTCGGCATGAACCCATGACCCATCTCAAATTCCTTCGTGGGTTCGCTTAAAAATCCAATCTCGGGCCTCCCCGCCGCATAAAAATCCAATTTTTGTTCGAAATGGATTTTGTAGCATCAGTGGATCATTACTGGAAAAGAAAGATTCTTTCTTTTAGTTCGTGGTATGGTGCTTTTGTGTCTGGACACACATCGGACACTCCAGAAATACACGAGGACACGCCAAAATAGGTGCCTTATCCGTATCGTCGTGTCATATTAGTTGGGGGTTGGGGTGGGTGCTTTGAAACTGTGATTGTAATTATTTCGTTGCTGCTTGCAGCTTGCTGTTGTTGGATATATTATGAAGATTGATATGTGTACTTGGGTTGTAGAGCATCTAGAATGAAGTTTTAGCATAAAGACGAGAAGAAAACTTAGTTTACTATGTCCCGTTGGGGATATTATGCAGATGGTTATACAGTCTGATTGGCTCATAGAGCATCTTTTGGGAAAGTACAAGAAGAAGAAAAATCAGTTCGCAATGGCCAAGAGATACCCAAGATTGAACTTTTCTTTGGCATCGATTTTTCATTAGCCGACGATGTTGTTATAATAAAGCAGGATATTTTAATTGTAGAGATGCCTTTTGTTGATAATAGAATAAGTTGAACATGAAAAAAAAATGCTACAGGACAGCTTATAAGACTAGTGTTTCTTTATGAGTAAGAGCTTCGAACTTAGAATGTATAGTGAAAATGTTTAGATGGTTGAGTGTAGATAGTGGAAGATATGATATGAAATACGTGCTAGGATTGGTGGGACCCGAAGGCTATTTATCCAATGTGGGATAAACTCTTAATTAATTTCTTCTATATCGCCATCAAACTTGTGAGTTGAGTGCTAAACTGATGAAGGCACATGAACAATCTCCATGTTGATCCGTACAAAGTGTGTTTGAGCAACTTGGAGATTTGGCATATACTGTGTTCTTTCATGCTATTGAGTCTGGACCACAAATATCGAGCTCCACCTTAGGCCGCATACCTTTGGGGCTAATCCTTCATAATCCCTCTAACTTTAGGTCAAACTTTATGGAGGCTGCTTCACCTAGGTCCTATCAGGACTACATTTCGAAAACCAACACAATTATTTGTCCGGAGACGAACTTGATTATACGTATCATGAGCATTCGATTACATCAGTTTGGTTCAGTATAGCTAATTTCGCTTCGGTTTCGGTTTGAATTTTTAGAATTTTGGTTTATTAGGTTTTGGCTATTTCGGTTAGGTTGAAAGTTGAAACCAAACCAATTGGTTTGGTTTATTCGGTTTGTCTGGTTGGTATGTTTTATTGTTTAATGGGTCAGACCCAAAGTTGGAGTTGTGGTTAACTTATATTAAAAAAATGCAAATTTATATATATAATTGTTGTATCTCAAAGTTGGGCTTCAAAAAATATACATAGAATTGTTGTTTTCAAAATATACAAAAAAAATATAAAAACATAAAGACAAACTCGGTTTTGGGTTATAAAGTAACGTCATAAAATATACATAGAATCGAGGGTATTTATATAATTTCATAAGTTTTATTTGGTTTTCTTGGACCGAAACCGAAAACTCAAAACCACAACTGAAGCGAATAAGAAATTTTAGTATTTCCAAAACTGAACCGGAACTGAAAAGTTTTCAAACCAAACCGAATCCCTTATTCAGTTCGGCTCGGTTCTCGTTCCAAAACCAAATAATGCTCGACTCTGATTTTTGACTTGATGTAAGACACAAACCCCAGAAGGAGCAGATCCGTGATAAGTTAGACATGACTTTGATTGCAGATAAGATGAGAAAAAAATGCTTGAGATGGTTTGAACCTGTATGATGGAGAGTAATACTGTGATAGATGCCCCAGTTATAAATATTGTTTATTGTAAGATTGTCAAGGAGGTTATAACTGTTGCACATAGGAAATGTCCTTATTGCTGAGTGGAAGAGAGGGATTCACAAAGCAGGCCCGAACTTTGGCCTTTTTGTTAAGATTTTTGTTGTCTACTATAGGTGGTTATAGGCATCTACATCATAAAGATACACATATTAATGTGCCCATCCATTGGTCTTTTATATTGACAATATTTCATTAAAATTACATAAGCTCGGTGACCACTTCATAGTGGGTAGTTATGTTAGTGCAGATAATTCCGCCTTAAGTTTAGGTCAGATTAAACTAAAATTGTTCTACATTGAATTTTATCTTGAACTAAAGCTGAACATATGTGAATGGGTTTTTATCATCCAGTAAAATACTAGACCCCAGCTTATTGAGTTTGACCTGTTCCAAGTTAATCCCGAGTTCCCGACCATTTACAATCTAGCATCCCATTTATTTTTAACTCTATATGGAATCTGGATGTGTCTTTCTCACAAAGGGTACCAGCACATGTTCTTTACATGCATGAAATAAGCGGCTCTACTATATACATGTTGACAACAGTGCTATAACTTATGTCATCTGTAATGTATGACTTATTTCATCTAAACCTATTTATTGTTGTAATTATGTCTCTAGGTAGACAAAAATACTTTTTCATATTTATCACTAAATGTAATTTGTCTACAGTCGATCTTTTCAAATAATACACATTGCCTGCTATAGACATCTTGATAGATTTTTTTTTTTAATCTATTATATAGTAAACATAAAGCAAACTCAGGCCACTCATGTTTTTAGCTCTTGTAGGCTAGTAGATGTGTTCTTATGGGTACCTGATGCATAATTGTTTTACAGTCAGAATTAATTGTTGATTTGGTAATAGTCCAAGGGAGAGCCTACACAAAATGGAAAAATCGAAACTTTTGGTTACCATTAAATACATAGGTTTCTTGTTCGAAGACATACCCAAGGAAAGTTTCCTTCACAAAGGTGGCCTTTGTATGAGACATTAACCAAAATTTGAAGATAACTTGATCAAATGGTTCGATCTGTGTTTCTTAAATATGTGATTTCCACCGAGGCTTCCTGATTAGAGGCATCCTAGACCTATATGATTAAGATGTCTTACTGTAAATACAACGTCATATGAGATTCACATGCATCACATCTATTATGACGGTCTTAGTACTGCCTTAGGCAATAACATTACTAAATTTATTGCTACAATTGTGTAATAATAATTGTGTTCTATAGGATTTATGGTAGTATGCAAACAATCAGTTTTGTAAAATTATTTATTTAACATATTTGTATTGATGATAAATTGATTGAGTACAAAATTTGGTTCTTGAATTTGCTGAATGCTCTTAGCCCCGACATCGATATCGACACCTGCCCATGCCTGCCGGTTTCATAGAGAGGGTTCACTTTGATACTGATAGTACATTTCTAAACCTTGCTCTATGAATTATAGCATTAAAATAAATCTGTATATGGGGAAGAATAAATGATTTGACATGATGATTTTCCTATTTACTGTATTAGTTTTATACTTACGCATTTCCCTCTTTTGATGAAATCAAGTCCTCTCGGTTTGGCCTTCCCTGGGGGCTGGGAAGCACTTTGATGAATTTCTTACAACTTTTATGAGTTTGCATGTGCATACTAGTTAAGGGGATTGCCACTGTTTAGATTCCTGTAAATTGTAAATATGATATTTGTGCCGTTATATATTTATTATATATTTATTTACTATCTTTTTTATTGTAGGTAGTATTTCATGCCCAAAGTGGATTTGATTGTACTGGCTTTATTTTATTATTGTCCGTCTAATAATTTTTTACATCTCACAGATTTTTATAGTAAAACCATTGTTCTTAGAAGAACAAACTAGTGGAAATTGGCTGCGTGCAACCTACACATGGGAAGAATTGGAGGCATGCTCAGCTTTACTAATGCAGAGATCTGAGGCGAAACAACCTCATAGTACACAACTTTTAGGTGTTACATCATCATCTTTTCCTGTTCTACCTATCGTCTTGGAAGAAAAGTACCCATAATTGCCGGATTCCCGACTAGTTTCAATGGAAAGGGAACTCAGGAACAATCCACTTGATCCACATCACACTCCTTTAGTCTCTAACAATGGATCTGTTGGACCTTTATTTTCTTCAGATCATTACTCTTCCATTTCGACACATATAAGGCCATCCAATTGTGCTCCTTTTATTCCTCAACCATCAATTACTGGGGCGTCTCATCCTTCAGTATACCCACCACATCCGGAAACATTTCAACCTTCATCAAGCAATTATCCCAGAGAGTCCACTGAAATCAACTGGTGTCCAGACACACTTGAGAACCTTTTTTCTTGCCCCGATGATATAACTGCAGGTAATAATCAAATCTGGATCATTTTGGCTGTTGCTTCTGATATTCTTACTAAGGAAAATGATTGGTGCTCAGGTTGGCCATATTTGACGGATGATGATTTGAAGGGGTTTCTCAATGACACATGTGCTATTGAACCCCAACCGAAGGTATCTTACATCTACCAAGAATGAAAATTCGGGTTATATTTCGAGTATATACAAATATTAACCAAGAGACAACTATAGCCAACTTATTACCATTATTTTTATTTGACCATCAGTACATGCAGAAATCTGAATGTATTGTCGATTGCAATTTGTAAAAGTTGTCTAGAATGAATGACATTTACTATGTGATCACAACGCATTTCCTAAAAGAAAGATGATGTTTATATGAAATTTGTAACAATTAAGGATCATCCATTCCATGTAATCCTTGTATCAGGTTTTCTTAGTGTTGAAAATCTGCGGCTCTTTTGGCATGTATAGTACAGCATAGGAAGGATAAAACACACAACTAGCTTGTTCTTTTGATTTATTTTGTCCCACTTTACAAGCATGTGCTATTCCAATTATAACTAGTTTCTTTATGAAGGTTGTGTGCTCTGCGACCGCAGCATCGTCAAATGTTTCAGTACCCCAGTCTCAGTTCAGTCAGGTGGTTTCTTATCATTCAGTAGAGCTAGGTACTGTCAACAGCCCGCCGACCTCTGCCGGTGGTGCTGCATCCCGACCACGCATGCGGTGGACCCCGGAACTCCATGAATGTTTTGTAGAAGCTGTCAACCAGCTTGGTGGTAGTGAAAGTACGTAGAAATGTACTTAATGATTTTTGGCTGCTTAACTGTGTTTCTTTTCTCT
Source organism: Iris pallida (assembly GCA_029216955.1). Lineage (NCBI taxonomy): Eukaryota > Viridiplantae > Streptophyta > Magnoliopsida > Asparagales > Iridaceae > Iris > Iris pallida. Next base: position 16,665,585 of record JANAVB010032618.1, on the reverse strand, counting down.
TAATCTGCAATTGTTTTGTTCACATTCAGAAGCTACTCCTAAAGGTGTGCTGAAGCTGATGAAGGTGGACAGTTTGACTATATACCATGTGAAAAGCCATTTGCAGGTCTGTACTTCTGATTTCTTCTTGATATCTGCAAAGTCAGCTAGGCATTTGGTTTTTGGGCTTTATATTTTATGTTTTATTTGCAGAAGTACCGAACAGCTCGATATAGGCCAGATCCACCTGAAGGTTGACTATTATCTATATTGTTGCTTTCTTTGTGACAGCTTTTTTTTATTGTTTTGTCATTATATTTGTTCTTCAACAATGAGTAACGACATAAAACATGTAGAGCCAAAATCAACCTGGACGTCCCTCATGGCTTTGTACTTTATGTTCTAATATCATCATCATCCCTATATGTTCTAATATCATCATCATCTATGCTTTGTACTTTATGGTCTTTACAAAATTACTCAAGTCTCTATCCCCAAAGTTAAATCACACAAAGGTAAGTCAGTGGTGACTGGTAATAAATTTGTTTTCCATTTCATGCATGCAGGGACATCCGAAAAGAGGATCACTCCACTTGATGAAATGGCATCTCTAGACCTGAAGACGTAAGCTGACTTTACTTGTAAATATTCCAAATTTACGATAGTAATATGTAGCCATCTCAGGTAATTGGTGTACGTTAGTAATATGTAGCCATCTCAGTTAATCGGTGTCAAGGCAATTGGTTTTTCTGTTGAAGAGGAATATAATTTAACCTTTATAATAGATTATGTATTCTCTTTAAATTAAATTATTGCGTGATTATATTATTTTTGCTATAATGCTGTCTATAAATTGGCAACTAAGTCCTTTATCGTCATCATAGCCTTTGCCCGCCATAATGGTATCGCTTGTGGACCACGACTTGCCAATGGAAAAGCATTGGAAGCAGTTTTGCAATTGCTGTCAACCTGGTGTCAGACTTCTTATGAGGTGGTTTCAAATCCTATATAGGGCAGCCCTTATCTATGTACAGCCTTTCTATAGGACCTCAATGACCAGTTAACGAGCAAGTAGACCAATCTAAGTTTTTTTTTTATAAAGGTTGAACATGAATTTACCTTTCTCTTGGGTGCTTCTTATTAATATATGGTGTTTAGTGTGGTCTAGCACAATAGGCCTTTGGACCTTATGGCAGCCCATGTTGATGTATATGTATCACATCTCAATGATGAAGGGATTAGGTTGGACAAATCTATTATTGGCACTCTCCTTGTTCACTTCTCTATGATCCGTTTTCATGGTTTGGCTAGCTAGACATTGTTTGTACATTAGTGGACAAAAATAATAACAAGTGTGCTGGTTTTATCAGCTTGTTTGTTTTATTGCCTTCATAATTTGCACCCCTACTTTCTGGTTTTACTACCATCTTTTCTTATTCTGTCGCATGCTGTCATCACATAGTCGTTATATTTTTTTTTTTAATTTCTTGATAGTTTTAAGAGCTTGACATTTTGATATGATTACTTAGTTGAATAGTATTGACATTTTGGAACCAAACATATAAAAGGACGTTGTTTCTAAGCTTAGTAATGTTGACGAGACTTCATTTTCTGATCTGTTGATAAAGGGTTCGGCTGCATTGTGAGATGCTCACAGTCCCCTTTGTGCAGTCCAATGTATGCATAGGAATATCAACTGATAGGTCAAATATACTTTTAGATAGATGTGCTATTTTTCATGAGCACTAGTGAGGTACTACTCGCATGAATTTTTGCTGCGAGGCTTGGTAGTTCTGCATGAAGCCTTAGCCTCTAATTGATTTCCTTAGATCAATTAATGATCAATTGGAGTTATATTGCTCACTACAAAGAAAAGTTGAAGCCATTATTGTTAATGAATTTTTTATTACTGAGTATTCATTCGTTTCTAGTGTAGCAGTAAGTATACACTCAAGGACATTGAACAACCTGCTGGGCTGCTGGGTTGCTTTTGTCTTGGGGTTTGTCTATGTTGTTCATGCTTCTAGTTAACTGCATCTTTCTATGACTAATTTAACAAGTGGCTTATTAGTTAAGTGTGTCTACAAAATACTTGTTATCGATTTTGCTTGATTTTGTATCTACTTTAGTGCTTGCTCATTCCGTTACATTTTTCTTGTTATTTTATTCTAAATTACAGCTTTTCCTTATCCAAGAGTTCAAATTCAAATATGATTCCTAAAGGAACAATTGAGGATAAATGTTAATTTCAAATAAATATCCTCTCCAAATTCAAAAAAAAAAAAATCTAAAATCAAATTTGATATTGAATCTGAATCCACCAAGCCAAATTTAAATCTAAATCGAAATTCATATTTGAACTTAAATGCAATTTTAAAAAGAACAACCAATTAGTTCTTTTACCTGCTTTACAAGTAGTTTTAATGGTGGTCATTTTTTTGATTGACAGTGGTATGGAGATCACTGAAGCATTGCGACTTCAGATGGAAGTTCAGAAACGGCTTCATGAACAACTTGAGGTACATGCGTAGTACACTCTTAATCTCAACATAAGTTGCTACGATTTTTGAAATTTCTCTCCAAATATATAACCATGAGAGAAATAACTAAACTTGAGTGCTCATTTTTTTGTTGACTAAATTATCAAATCACTTCTATTGTGATAGATTAGGTTCCTCTTAATCTCATTACGAATTGCAAGTGTCGCCTCTTTAATATCCTCTTGTTACAACTGATATGTGATCTCTATTTTCGCATCCTCTGTCCACAGATTCAGAGAAAGCTTCAGCTGCGAATTGAAGAACAAGGGAGGCGCCTTCAGATGATGTTCGAGAAGCAGAGCAAGTCTAGCATAGACAGGCTCATGACACCTTCTAACCCAGATGAACTGATGACCCAAACTTCAAATGTAACAGAATCTCTTGCCAGGAACAAACTCCCGGAGAAGGATCAAGATGAAACAGAAGCAGAAAATTGTCCGTCTGAAGGAAAAGCTACAGAAGGAAGCTCGACGGAAGTGGTGGGCAAGAAGCAGAAGTTGGCCGATCTTGAAGTATCCAACGACAGGGAAGCCAATGCTAGCGAGTCGCAATCCCCGCCGAGCAAGCGCCCCAGAGTTCAAGATGGGGAGCCTTCTTCAGCTCCTTTAGCATTAGACTAAAGTTACATTACAGTTGTCCGAACAAATATCAATGTAAGAAGAATTTCAATCATATGTTGGAATCTCATAGGAAGAGAGTTCATGGTTAGCAGCAGATTTAGCTTGGTAAGTATCTGCATATACTTGAGATGTACACCAGTGTAGGTGTCAGTGAAGGGATTTTTTGAAAACAAGGTATTGATAATTGAAATGCTTGTAATCCCAGTTTAAATCACTTGGGTTGTGTCATGTGTGAATCTGTGGATAGGGGATGCAATGTATATGCTTTACTTCATGAACTATACAACTAGTGTATTCATGCTATGTTTGTTGTTAGTAATTGTGGTCTTCTTGTGCCATCACATTGTTGGTGGTGGTAATCAAGGTTTTGGTACTACTGACTAAAGCTGTTTCTGGATGCCTTATTGTGAGGGCTATCGGGAAGGTATGATCTAACGGTTTGGACTGTATGATCACGGAGTGGAAAAAAAAAAAAAATCATATTTTTAGCAGAATAAATGTAATTTTGAAAATGCATGCATTTACAATTGTATGGTGCACCATCATTTTGAAATTGAAATTTAATTTTGAATTGTGTGGAACTTTTTAGCTTTCTCCGTTTCAAAGCTAAAAAAAAAGTACCACGAGACTATCGATTATATAAAGAGAAATTTTGAGTTGCATCCCACTTATTTTACCCTAATTCAAGGTGTACTCTACTGCTTTACCTTAATATAAGTTATCCTCCACATTTCACGGATTTCGTCTAAGACCGACGGTCAATGCGTTTGACCAATTTTTTAGGACAGAAAAATCCCTGACCTCGTGGGAGACGACGGAGGAGCGCCGTGGGGAAGCGGGAGCGACGCCATGGGGGAGCGGGGGCAGGGGGAGGAGGGCGGCGCCATGGAGGTGCGGGGGAGGGAGGCGGCGCCGTGGACGAGCTGAGGAGCGGAGGTGGGGGGGGGGGGGGGGGGGGGGGTGAAGGTGGTTGTGGTGGTGGTGAGGTGGTGGTTGTGGTAATGGTGGTGGTAAAGGTGGTGGTGATGTTGGTGGTGGTGATGGCAGAGAGCTGAGCGAGACGGGAGAGGGGGGTCGACTTGGACGGAATCCGGAAAATGTGGGAGGTAACTTACATTAAGGTAAAACAGTGGGGTGCACCTTGAAATATGATCAATAAAGTAGGGTGCGACTCAAGTTTTTTCTTATATAAAATAGTGTTTTTCAGTATCACGAGACTACTGTTTATACAGAATTTAGGAAAGGTGAAGATATACGTAATCATACCTTTATATATGCGATATATAACATATGTTTTTATAACTCGAATCTCAAGCTTGAAGGTAACCCTGCCTTGTGCCTTACATCTGTAACTCGGCAACTCATTTTACGGGATATCAAGTTTCGGAAATTCAAACAACATCATGACATGTAAGTCATGGTTATGGTGTGTAAGTGGACCTACACACAACCACCTCCAAAAGTCCCTTTGCTGCAAGGGACTGTTTGGTATGCAGCAGCTATGCTGCAAGTGAGGTAAAATAGAGGTAAAAAATCACTTTCAGTGAAACTGCTCACAGTTTCTTTGTTTGCTTGGAGCTGCAACTCCGGTTGCAAGTGTCATATCTCTGACACTTTCACTTTCTGTCTCCTGCATTTCTCCTCCCATTCACCTGCATTAAAAACCTACCGCAACTTCCACGCAAGTGGGTTGACTACGGAGACAAACGGGTGGCGGAGGGGCCCAGGGAAGCTCGTCGCAGCAGAGGTCGTCGAACGTGGACGAGGGCGTTGTCTTCTCCGGCGACCGTCGTCGGAGTTGTCGTCTCCGACCACTGCCTGACTAGATCCGAGGAGGTGGCAATGGAGAGAGGACTGGGAGGAGGCAGTGGGGAGCGGAGGAGGTAGCGATGGGGAGTTTAAGAGATGGTGGGGAGAGGAGCAGATATTTTTTGAGGGGAAGAAGAATACATGAGGGAGAGAGAGAATATATTATTTATAATAGATATTAATTTAATTTAGGGTTAATTAATTTAGTTAGTTTATCTAATAAATTTTTTTAATTTGTTTAATTTATTTAGTTTAGTTTGTCTAATAAAAATTACGGAAATTAATGTTTTTTTTTAAATTTAATATTCAGTTATTTGTAGCACTTTCAACAACCATCCAAACAACCGAATTCTTTTTTATTTCACTTACATGAGACAAAAAAAATACTCTATCCAAACAGGCCCTTGGTGTAAGTGTACTGCAACTTAATTTACTGTAATGCTACTTTTATACTTTCGAAGAGTTACTTCAATCCACACAGCCTTGGAGTTAGTTCCAGAAGTTTGGGATAACAAAAAGAAAAGGCTTTTTCTAAGGGCACCGCACATTTTACTGGGGGCGTCATTTTACTAGGGGACAGCCCAACTTTGAGGAATTTTTACTGGGGACGTCCCGAAAATTTCTTGGGGCTATCCCAAACTTAGGGTTTTCCCTCCTCTTTCCTCTGATGGAACTGGGGATTCCCAGGACCCTTCCTTTGGTGTGCGTATTGATCGATAGAAAGTTAAACAGATCTAATACGTGTTCTAACCCTTCATAGGCGGAAACTAGGGTTCACGAATTATACCTGCGACGGAAAGGAGACAAGTAATTCCTGGCAATCTCGAGCGGACGACCCCAAGATCTTCAGCACGTATTCCTTCCTCGAGTTGGACGTCGTGTGGGCGACGATCTTCCAACTTTTTCTTCTCCTTGGCAGCACTCTCTTTCTCTCCTTACGTGAATCACGAATTTAGAGAAAATTTCAGATTTCTAATCAGTAATCTGGCGGCCAGAGAATAGAGGATATATATAGGCTACGGCAGGGACCATGAGGAGAAATTAGGGTTAGGCCTCCTAACGGATCTGGATATCCCGTGTTCAGCCTGAACACACAATCCAGGCCCATTAACAATAGCTCGGTCCACTAATGAGCTATTGTTGCACTACCTCCCTAATCCCAAATTATGTTTGTGGGCTCCTTTTATTATATGCTCGTTTGGCTCCCCATGTTAAGATATCGTATGTCCGTCGATCAAATTAAGTTACTGACAACTATATTGATTCGACATCTTTTATCCTTAAGTAGTACCGTTCAACTTTATTTGTCATGTCGGATATAATCCACCTGCAGGGTTTACATGACAATCCTTATGAGCTCCTTAAGAGGACATCATCAACCCGATGTATCGGGATATGGATTCCATTTATAATCAACAGCCCATCATACATACAATGTTATTATCCAATTCATAGAGGTTGTTGATCCATAATGAATCTCACTCTTTTATGAGTCAAAGTAATGCACATTGCATATACATGTCCATTATTATATCCGGATTAAGAGTACAAGCATCCATAATAACAGAGGTGTTTGTTCTCTTATGTAGTCAGTACAAAGAGAACAACCTCAAGTGGTCCTGTTCAATACACACAAAGTGTACTAGTGTAAACCTATAGTCAAGATAGACTAATACCAGATTACACTACAACCTTTCCAATAGATTGTCCAAGTCCATCTAGGTTGTGAACTATTTATCTACTCCATAGAAAACTGATAATATGATCTTCTGTGTGACACCACACACCATATTATCTACAATATAGAATATCAGACATTTGCATTAACACTTGCAACAAATACAATATGCAAACATTTGTCCATATGATTCTTATTCAAAATTTAAGGAAATAAGGTTACTACAAAAGTGATGCTTTTAGTATATAACCCTAACAATCTCCCACTTATACTAAAAGCATTGCTTTTCAGTATACTGTTACAAATCTCCCACTTATACTTAAAGCCATGCTGCTACACATCTGACTCCCATTCCCTCAACATGACTGTCAAAAGCCTTAGCTGGTAAGCTCTTTGTAAAGGGATCAGCTAGGTTGTCGGCTGATGCTATCTTGATCACAGCAACTTTTCCTTTCTTTACGAAATCTCGTATCAGGTGGTACTTACGCTCAATGTGTTTGCCTGTCTTATGGGCTCGTGGTTCCTTCGAGTTTGCCACTGCACCACTATTATCACAATAAAGTGTAATAGACTTAGGCAAACTAGGTACCACATCCAAGTCCAACAGAAAGTTTCTGAGCCAAACCGCTTCTTTGGCTGCCTCAGAGGCTGCCACATACTCGGCTTCCATGGTGGAATCGGCAATACATTTTTGCTTGATACTTCTCCACACAATGGCTCCACCTCCCAAAGTAAACACATAACCTGAGGTAGATTTTCTGGAATCCCTATCTGACTGAAAATCTGAGTCTGTATATCCCAAGGGAACTAAACTATCTGCCTGGTAAACTAGCATATACTCTTTAGTCCTTTTCAGGTACTTCAAAATATGCTTTACGGCAGTCCAGTGCTCTTGTCCTGGGTTAGACTGATATCTACTGACCATGCCTACGGCAAAGCAGATGTCTGGTCTCGTACATAGCATTGCATACATTAAGCTTCCTACTGCTGAAGCATAAGGAACTGCCTTCATGTTCTCTATCTCTTTAGGTGTCCTTGGACACTGCTCCTTTGATAGAGCAATTCCATGTCTAAAAGGTAAAAAACCTTTCTTAGAATTTTGCATACTAAAACGAGTTAGTACAGTATCGATATAGGAAGCTTGGGATAAGCCCAACATCCTTTTCTTGCGATCTCGTAGAACTTTGATCCCAAAGATGTGACCTACTTCTCCCAAGTCCTTCATATCAAACTGTTTTGATAACCATACCCTTACATCAGATAATACCTTCACATTGTTTCCAATGAGCAAGATGTCATCCACATAAAGTACTAGGAACACCACCACGTTTCCGTCACACTTTCTGTATACACATGATTCATCCTGACATTGATCAAATCCATAGGATTTTATCACCTGATCAAAACAGATGTTCCAAGATCTAGAAGCTTGCTTAAGTCCATAAATGGACTTTTTGAGCTTACAAACAAGATGCTCCTGGCCCTTTTCAATGAACCCGTCTGGTTGCTACATATAGATGTCTTCCTCAAGACTTCCATTAAGGAAAGCAGTCTTGACATCCATTTGCCAAATCTCATAATCGAGATGAGCTGCAATAGATAAAAGAATCCGAATAGACTTAAGCATGGCTACAGGAGAAAAGGTTTCCTCATAATCGATACCCTCTCTTTGAGTAAAACCTTTTGCTACAAGCCGAGCTTTAAAGGTTTCAACCTTACCGTCTGATCCTCTTTTTCTCTTATAGACCCACTTGCATCCAATGGCTTTTACACCAACGGGTGGTTCTACAAGCTCCCAGACCTGATTAGAATCCATAGATTCTATTTCAGATATCATTGCTTTTTGCCAAGACTCTGCATCTTTATCTTGGAGTGCTTCATTGTAGGTACAGGGATCATAATCTTGTTCCTCAGGGACGAAGTCTGATGACTCTCCCAAGAACATATATCTATCAGGTTGTATCACAACCCTCCCACTACGCGAGGCACTATCGGTTGTGGTGTAACATTTGTGACACGTTGTGCAGTTATTTGTAGTTCATCCTCTTGTACTGTTGGTACTGAAGTACTTGGTGTCTCACGTCTCAGTTCTTCTAGAACAACTCTACTTGTGGGTTTATGGTTCATCACGTAGTCTTCCTCTAAGAATCGGGCATTGGTGCTAACAATGACCTTCTAATCCTTAGGACTATAAAATAAACCTCCTTTCGTTCCTCTTGGATAGCCTACAAACAAGCGTACTTCTGTACGAGATTCCAACTTATCTGCTTTCCCATTCAGCACATGTGCTGGACTACCCCAAATGCGAACATGTTTCAGACTAGGCTTACGCCCAATCCACAGCTCTGTGGGAGTAAGCGGTACTGACTTAGAAGGAACCAAGTTCAAAATATAAGCTGCAGTCTCTAAGGCATATCCCCAAAACGAATCTGGCAAATCCGAATAACTCATCATTGATCTAACCATCTCCATAAGAGTTCTATTCCTTCTTTCGGCTACACCATTCTGTTGGAGCGTTCCAGGTGCAGTCAATTGGGATACAATCCCAGCCTCTGATAAATAATCCCTAAACTCTCCAAAGAGGTACTCGCCACCACGATCTGATCGTAATGACTTAATACATTTTCCATGACGTTTCTCCGTTTCAGCCTTGTACTCTTTGAATTTCTCAAAGCACTCAGACTTACGGCGCATCAAATAAATGTATCCATACCTTGAATAATCGTCAATAAATGTGACAAAATATTCAAAGCCACCTCTAGCTTGGATAGTCATGGGTCCACACAAATCAGAATGAACCAATTCCAACACATCTTTGGCCCTATACCCCTTTGCCGTAAAAGGCCTTTTGGTCATTTTACCTTCCAAGCAGGATTTACAAACTGGTAGTGCCTCCACTTCCAATGAACTCAAAGGTCCATCTTCAACCAGTCTTTGAATCCTTCTTAGGTTAATATGCCCCAATCGTAAGTGCTAAAGATATGTTTGGTTCATACAAGAAGGTTCTTTTCTCTTATTTAAGTTAGATGACATATTATTTATTTTCATAAGTTGCATTGTGGGCAAAATAGGATTAATGACATACAAATTATCAACCAATGCACCAGAACAGATAAAATGTTTATTCTTTCTAATAACAATATTGTCATTAAAATAAACTGAATATCCATCCTTAACTAACATAGAAACAGAAACTAAATTCCTTCTAAGTGAAGGTGCATAAAGACAATCTCTCAATGTCAAAGACTTATTTCTACCAAAAGATAAAGTAACATCTCCTAATGCAACGACCGATACTTTTGTAGCATCACCCATGAACAAGCATATCTCTCCATCACTGAGCCGTCTGGTTTTCTGGAACCCCTGCAATATATTGCAGACATGATTAGTGGCTCATGTATCTACACACCAGGTGCCGGTAGATAACACCGCTAAACATGTTTCAACTACTAGTAAATGAGATATACCTTCTTTGTTCCCTTGTTTGAGAAGTGGACAATCAGTCTTCCAATGTCCTGACCCTTTGCACTTGAAACATTTGTCTTTCGGCTTTTTTACCGCGCCTTGAGGTCCCATGCCCTTCTTTGCTAAGTTTGCCTGTTTCTGAATGTTATTCTTCTTCTTACTGCCTTTTGGCTTAGAAGTAGAAGCCTTTTCAGAAACAAAAACATGACCACTCTGCCTAAAGAGAGATTCAGCATCCTGTAGCTCTTTTACAAGTTCTGCCAAACTATACAACCTTTTGTTCATGTTGTAATTAAGGCAGAAATTGTCAAAACTTTTAGGCAGAGTCCCGAGAATGATATCGACCTGGGTTTCCCCATCGATTTTAGCACCAAGGATCTCCATCTCATTCAGATGACCCATCATCTTGAGAACATGATCCCTTACTGGTGTGCCCTCAGCCATTTTTGTATTCATCAAACATTTTATAGCAAACTGCCTAGCTGCTCTACTCTGATGTCCGAAGAGTTTCTTGAGGTTATACATCATGTCATAAGCTGTGGTCATGGCCTGATGCTGATGTTGCAGTACATTTGACATAGATGCCAGAATGTAACACCGCGCCATCTCATCTGCCTTTTTCCACTTCTTATAAGCATCTTTGACCTCTTCATCAGAGTTAGCATCAGGCTTAGGTGGACATTCCTCAACAAGTACATATTTGTACTCCTCAGCAGTCAGAACAATGTCCAAATTACGTTTCCAGTCAATATAATTAGGTCCAGTAAGTTTGTTTTCTTTAAAAATCACCATAAGTGGACTGAAAGAACCCATTTTTTGAAATCCTGAAAATCACATAAATAAAATTATGTAGGGCAAAAAAAACTTTTTGAATTAACTAAATATTGATTCCCTCAAAACAATAATAAGAAATTCACCAACACCTTGAACACCATGAATTTAGCATGCCACGATAGTGTGGACGTATACAAATTCAACTTTGTTTAAGTAGATTTTTCTTATTAATTTTACTATCATGTCAATATAACTTTATGATAAATAAAATTAATATGCTGGTCTTGCTCTGGTCATACAAATAATAGCAGTGACTCCGATGGGGAGGATACCATTATTTGTATCTAAGTGTATACCATTACTTAATACTAAGTCCATTACCTTGTAATTAGTTCCTTCAGATGGAGAAGTGAACACATACTAGGTAACTTTCTACAATTATCCCTAAGGAAGTTTGTACTGGTGATCCATAATTATACTCATCCGATATGGAGGAAAGCACTAAAGCCAACACGCAAGTATAATTACATCACCTACAAACCAGTAATGGAGACCATAGGATTTATACTAAATAAAAAACCTCTCTCACTTAGTTATTTAACAATGAGGGTTTTTCTACTAGTTGATATTATGTCCATGTTGTTCATTATTAATGTAGGCTTGGTTTTTTTTTTAGGTTTTGGCTGTCGATTCCTTCATCGAAAATCATCTGTCTGCCTCTGATTGCTCAAAACCAGCATCTCGTCCGGCGTCAGAAACAGCCACCACCGCCATCACGATTGATAAAAAATAATTAAAATTACATCAATCCTATGCCTCCCGAAGGAGTTCACATATAATCTAGATTGAAAAATTAAATTAATAAGCACGATCAACCCTCGTGATTTTAATTACATCCACAACAACAACAACATCCACGACATGTCCGTGGTTTAAACAACACAATCAAAAAACATGCATTGGACCATAATAGTTGGATCTAAGATGCCTGCAAAACCGAGTTAGAACAGATCTACATCTACCGACTATTATATAGCACAAGTTTTATTGGACAACATGGACGTATCAATCAATACGTAGATCCAAAGTGGCTCTGATACCAATTGATGGAATTGGGGATTCCCAGGACCCTTCCTTTGGTGTGCGTATTGATCGATAGAAAGTTAAACAGATCTAATACGTGTTCTAACCCTTCATAGGCGGAAACTAGGGTTCACGAATTATACCTGCGGCGGAAAGGAGACAAGTAATTCCTGGCAATCTCGAGCGGACGACCCCAAGATCTTCTGCACGTATTCCTTCCTCGAGTTGGACGTCGTGTGGGCGACGATCTCCCAACTTTTTCTTCTTCTTGGCAGCACTCTCTTTCTCTCCTTACGTGAATCACGAATTTAGAGAAATTTTCAGATTTCAAATCAGTATTCTGGCGGCCAGAGAATAGAGGATATATATAGGCTACGGCAGGGACCATGAGGAGAAATTAGGGTTAGGCCTCCTAACGGATCTGGATATCCCGTGTTCAGCCCGAACACACAATCCAGGCCCATTAACAATAGCTCGGTCCACTAATGAGCTATTGTTGCACTACCTCCCTAATCCCAAATTATGTTTGTGGGCTCCTTTTATTATATGCTCGTTTGGCTCCCCATGTTAAGATATCGTATGTCCGTCGATCAAATTAAGTTACTGACAACTATATTGATTTGACATCTTTTATCCTTAAGTAGTACCGCTCAACTTTATTTGTCATGTCGGATATAATCCACCTGCAGGGTTTACATGACAATCCTTATGAGCTCCTTAAGAGGACATCATCAACCCGATGTATCGGGACATGGATTTCATTTATAATCAACAGCCCATCATACATACAATGTTATTACCCAATTCATAGAGGTTGTTGATCCATAATGAATCTCACTCTTTTATGAGTCAAAGTAATGCACATTGCATATACATGTCCGTTATTATATCCGGATTAAGAGTACAAGCATCCATAATAACAGAGGTGTTTGTTCTCTTATGTAGTCAGTACAAAGAGAACAACCTCAAGTGGTCCTGTTCAATACACACAAAGTGTACTAGTGTAAACCTATAGTCAAGATAGACTAATACCATATTACACTACAACCTTTCCAATAGATTGTCCAAGTCCATCTAGGTTGTGAACTATTTATCTACTCCATAGAAAACTGATAATATGATCTTCTGTGTGACACCACACACCATATTATCTACAATATAGAATATCAGACATTTGCATTAACACTTGCAACAAATACAATATGCAAACATTTGCCCATATGATTCTTATTCAAAATTTAAGGAAATAAGGTTACTACAAAAGTGATACTTTTAGTATATAACCCTAACATCCTCCTCCTTCCTCCATCCGCCGCCTCCCTCCTCCTCCGCCTCCAGCCGCCGCCTCCCTCCTCTCCTCCGCCTCCAGCCGCCGCCTCCCTCCTCTCCTCCGCCTCCTCCTCCAGTCCCTCCTCTCCTCCGCCTCCAGCCGATGCCTCCCTCATCTCCTCCGCCTCCAGCCGCCGCCTCCTCCTCCGCCTCCGCCGCCTCCAGCCTCCGCCTCCAGCCGCCGCCTCCCTCCTCTCCTCCGGCATCCAGACCTTCGGTGAGAATTGGGTTTTGGTGCAGCAGCATCTCCAAGGACTGCCAACAAGTTGGCAGTCCAAACATATGTTAGGACTGCCAACTTGCTGGCAGTCCTAGGACTGCCACTAAGTTGGCAGTCCTAACATATGTTAGGACTGTCAACCCGCTGGCAGTTCTAACATATTAGGACTGCCAGCAGGGTGGCAGTCCTAACATATGTTAGGACTGCCAACCTGCTGGCAGTCCTAGGACTGATTGCTGAAAATAAATTGGGTAGCCCCAAGTAAAAAATTTTGATGGCAAACTTGTAATTTTTTTTAAAAATTTTGGGATAGCCCCAAGTAAATGATGGGGTGCCCTTAGAAAAAGCCAAAGAAAATAAACCATATTCGAAAGAAACCCTAATTTTCTGATCACCGACGGAGGAGGAGGAGGAGGAGGAGAAGAAGAGGGAAGATGCTGTTCCAGGTGGGCGGGCAAGGGACTCGGCCGACCTTCTTCGAGATGGCGGCGGCTCAGCAGCTCCCCGCCAGCCTCAGAGCCGCCCTCACCTATTCCTTCGGCGTGAGTAGAACTATCTCTCTCTATATATCACTGGTCCGTGTCCACGTCCGTGTCGCTTCATGTATGGCACGCATCGGACACGTCTCAGACGCTCCAATTTACACTAGTACTCGAACATCAGTACGGATAGTAGCGTTAGAGAGTTGGAATTGAGGAATGACAATTCGAGAATTTGGGCGAAATTCAGTCATTTGATCATAGGAGTTTGAGAATTACAAGTTCAAAAATTTGAAAGGATTTTTTTTTTTTGAACCAAACAGCAAGAATTTTGCATTCATCAATTTTTGTTGCAAGTTTCAGTTATTGGTGTTAGCATGAAAGTAACAGTTGAACACAAAAGTAAAGGAGGAATCCGAAACTAAACCCCATTGATGCAAGATAATACTGCATTCATTATACACCGATCAAGCCTTATCTCGCCAGAATTGGTAGATAGCATGGAGCACGGCTAGATTTCACGAAGAATTGGTGAGGTTTTAATGAGTTGGTGCCAAATTGCTTGCCAGAGCACGTGAAGGCTGTGCTGAATGGACATGACTATGACACATCATGATAAGGATACGCTAGCACAGGCACAGTATTGGCTTCCGCATGTCCTAGTGTATTTTGGAGTTTCCGTCCTTCGTATGGTAGACCCGAGAGAGGGCTTGCTATGAACATGACTAGCATGGTGGACTCGTGTGTAACTTGTGTATACAAAGCATATGCATGGACTGCTACGACAATCCGTCTTCAATCTTCTTTTAGTAACTCTTATTGGAGATAGCGTGGGTTGCATACTTGGCAATGAAACCAATAAAATAGTTATTGGACACTCTGATTGAAGAGGCCGAAACTTTATCACATCTATGCATAGAATTGTTGCATTCACCATTTATTATTCAAGCCTTCTCTCATTAGAAAGGCGTAGATCCTATGGAGCACAACTCCATTTTGGAAAACAAAAACAGAAAACAAAAAACGAAAAAAATGGTACTATGGAGCACGACTCCATTTTAGGATGGCCATCATCATGACGCCAACCAACCAATTGGTACTAAATGGCTTGCCAGCGTTTGCAGGAGTAGGGAGGACTTGCTATAAACCTCCAAAGATATTTGAAGAATAGGTGGATCCACTTTTAAAGTCATACATTTTAAGCTTATACAACTGAGAACCAACTGTCCGAAATCCATTTGAATAGTAATGAGTCTAAATCAAGAGGCAAGATGATAAGATTTGATATAGGTCACATTCATCCCTGTGGTATGAATCGTATGATACACCAAGCCGGATGGAATTGCAGTCTTGTTATTCTTTTTCATTAGGGAATAATAAAAGTGAAATTTATAAGACCTAGCAAGCCCAAGATTAGTGGATGGAAAATGGATGGTGGCTTCAGAACATGACTAGGGATCCCTAAAAGAATTATCCCTTGGTTGGAGAATGAAGGCAAATTCTCTTTTTAGGTGAATATCACCTATTACCAATTTTTCTCTAGTTCTTTTATGAACCTCATTTTTCAATTACGTCTAGATTGTGCTCTATATAGACTAACTACTCCTGTTATGGCTTGTAGGTACTTGCATTAAGAAGACCTTTCCTCCACAAGGTCTTAGATTACGATGATGAGTTCTTTGCCTTATTGATGATGGTGCTTGAAACTCACAGTTTACGCACTACAGGTTCTTTTCTATGATACTTTCTAATCCGAAGGTTCTGTTCTGTTATATTTTTCTATTTTTCTAAACTTGATTCTGTTTTCTCTAGGTTGTTGTCTCTGTAAATGTTGTATCTTCTTGTAAGATGGAAGAAGTAATCTATTACATACACTGTTTTTATTTTGATTGTGGTTTCTATGAGAAACTGAAAGTTTTCCTAATCTTTACCATTCGTTTTATTGTTGCATTCTGTTGTCACTTTTAGCTGCTTGTTTTGGTGGAAACTTGTGACGACAATAACACTGACAAAGCATAATACATTAGTTTAAGTGCACTATTGATATATCTTTGGCCTACCATCTTTCTTAGCTTCCTTGCTAGGTCAACCATATCAATACAAAATTTCTGTCATTCAGCTTCAATATAACTGGTTCAGTTTCTGAAGTTATTTTATATGATTACTGAATTTCAGCAGACCATGCTAGAATTTTGGTGTACTATGTATTTTGTCAAATTGCCAAGCCATGGATCTTGGGATTTCTACAGTTCTGTGAACATTATATATTGGTTTAGCATGAAAAGGTCACACAAGTGAAAATCGATTCTTAAAGGTAAATTTCATGTGCCAAGAAAGATACTGTCTTATACATTTTCCTTGCTTCTCTACTTTGTGGGTTGTGTGATCCTTGTTTTTATGATTTTTGGGTGGGGAAAGGCTTGAAACCAAGCTAGAGACAGTGACAGATAATGAGATAATAGCTAAGTGAAGCCGAACTAGAAGCAACATGTTAGCCAAACATTAATGGATCTTCTACTATAATGTGTGGATATATTCATCCTATTTGCCAATTAGTGAAAGCATCATCTTGCCACTTTATTAAGATGGGATGGTCGTAAACAAACTAAAAATCTGAACTATAAAAATGTGAACACCAAAACATAAAAAGATAAGTACCTAACCACCCTTAGAATCATGCATTTTATGTAAGAAGTTGATTTCATTCTCAAATTCCGGTATGATTTTGTCTAGGGTTTCACAGTTTCACAGTTTTGCTAGAAAAATGATGTATTTTATAGATCTTTATTTATAGTGATTGTTATGTTAACTCTGTGCTCTTGTTTTGTTTTTAGTTCCACACTAGCTTTTTCGCATTCCATCTATTATCTGTTCTTATTATATTTCTTCATTTTAAATATTGTCCATTTTTAACTATAAAAGGAACACTACATACCTGTATGATTCAGAACTAAATGGTACCTGTGGTTCAAGTGGATTTTAGACTTTCTATGTATTGGGCAATAGTTTACTTTTTCATTTTATAGTAACCATTTGCTTGATGCAGAAGGATCTTTCATTAATATTGTTGTTAAAATAGTCAACTGATGTATACTTGTATAACTGGAGAAAGTATGTCCGAAAGTTATACATCAGTATCAGTTTCTTGCTACATTGGTTATTTGGAAAGGCATGTCACTCCTAATAGATATATTTGCCCATGTCTTTGTGGATATGATGAATTATGTGGTTAACTTGCTTTACAGCCTTTACTCGAGTGTTACCCTCTAGTTGATGGTGGGGAATGCAACAACGAATCTTTACAAGAAAATGGTTGACCATTTAATTTAAAATGAACAACAATGCATTATAGAAGTACTATGTTTGTATTGCTACTGGTACTTAATCATGTTCACCTTCTACTGCTTCTTGTGATTGTTTTTGCATTTATGTAATAGGTCCCACCTTGGATGCTGCTGCTTAGTTATTATATTCATTGGTTATTTGCATCTTCTCACCATAGATCTAAGGATATAGTATAATGGCTCTCACTATTATAAAAATTATTTCATTGCTTCATCACACCCATTCTGTAGATCCATTCGTAGCAATTTTTTTATGAGATCTTTTGATGAAATTTCATTTGCTATTGTACTTCTCTCAGTTCATATCACATGTATAAGTGGGTATTGTAAGTTGATTGTCCGCAGGATAGCTCTTTAAAGTAACATTATGAGGGTTCTAAAAAAAATCATCTATCTTGATTATCAGAATTGAATTCCAAGTATCTTGATTTTGGGGTGTTAGCAAGTAGTAATTATGTAGATATTAGCTGAATAGTCTTTTGTGTTCTGCTGTGTTTTGACGTACTTTTTTTTCTCTCCTGTTGTGTATTTTACCAGATGCTTCGTTTTCAGAGTCATTGTATGGTCTACGAAGGAGAGCAGTTGAGCTAAGAGCGAATAACACTTTTTCAAATCTGGAACCAAATGAAAGGCTCAGTCATTCTGGTTTACAAAAGCACCAAAAAGTTCTCTCAGTTGCATTTCTGGTATGATATTCTGCTTTCAGCTGCTCAACGATGTTTTATAAACTGTTGTTCATGCTACTTCCCTTCTGGTCTGCACACATTCGTGCTATATGTTACGAGTTTTGGTTAGATGGCTGGCAGGACTTTGACAATCCTGTTTAGAACTCCATTTTCACTCTTTGCAAAGCTTGTCCATATGCATATATCATAGTCTATCCTTGTAAGGTTATCAAGCTAATTTCTTTAGTAGAAAGGTCTTACTTGCTGATGCATGCAGACATTACTTGATATATCATATACACACATTCCTTTATCCAACCTTCTTAGTCTTACTGGCAAGGTTCTATATGGCGGTAGGCGGGTGCGCGGCGGAGAGAGTCCGCCTACCGCCTAGGCGGTTGATATATTTTGGACATTTTTTTTACTATTTTACCACAGTTTTTTTTTGTTTTTGTGTGCATAATATTGCATATTTTAAAGGTGTTCCATGCATAACTAAGTTGTAGAACGAAGATTTATGAAGTTTTAGTTTTGTAAAAGTGAACCATAGGTCCATAATGCTTGCAAAACCTTTTGGCCAAAACATTTTGTTAGGTATTGCTCCGCCTAGGCTGCCTATGCAGCCTCACCTCCGCATATGCCGTCAAACCTCCATTGGCCGCCTACTCCACTGCCTACCGCAAAAGCAATGCGGAGAGAGACCGCCTACCTCCTAGGCGGCCGCCTCAACTGCCGTTTAGAACACTGCTTACTGGTCATGTCATCATTTTCTTTTCCTTGTCCTTATTGTGCAAATTTTAAGAGTATAATGTTTTGTTTTGTATTGTGGACTTGTACACACATGATAATGCCTGTCAGTGGTATATAAGCCTTTAAAATCTTAAAAAAGCATGCATTTATGTTCCTGTGGTATGCAACTTTCTCCTAGTGTGTTATACCCCTAGACGTACAACATTTTTTCCAATTCATTTTTCTTTGGAAAGTGGATTTTGGGCTTGATATCTGTAAACCCTATCAGCAATGACACACAGAAGGTGTGTATGCTGATATACATTTTCATGGGAATGTACATGCAAGAAAGGCCTGGAATATGTGTCCGAGGCTTCTTTTTTATCCATTCATCCATTGTCATTGGCATCTTACTACTTCTTCTACCAATCACCTCCCTCTGCGTGCATGTGTGTGTGTGTCATGAGACAACCTACTCATTCCAAAAACAAAAAAACCAATAACATGGATCATTGATTGCTTGTCAAATATCATAAAGGATAGTGCATTTTCAAATATGTTTTAGCAATACAGTATTCATTACATTCTTGCTTGTAACAGAATATACTCTTAACCATTCTGATCAATTGCATATTCATCGAGACTTATTTCGTAATTTTGGTTGTTATCAAATTTTGGGAGCTCTTCGTACGAAGGAAAGTTACAGTTCTTGGATAGTGGAATACGACTTTCATTTCTACTTATGTTGATAGTATATGTTTAGTAAAATTGCACATTTCTGTGTCATTTATCTACTACCATCTGGCCCTCCTTTCTAGTCTTATTTTATATTTAAGATTTCCTGATGAGAATATAAATGCTGAATGCGGTTGTGAAGGAAAAAAGATTAGTCATTTGCAGTTTGATTATCAAGATGCTATAATTAATCACAGTTGCTTTGTGTTACATGATGAATAATGGAGAAAGCTTCTAAGCTTCCAAAACCGTTACTTTTTCTACTACCCTTGCAATACATTAGTTAGCACCTTAAGGAAGCAAATTGTAATCAAGCTACGTACTTGCAGGTTATTGTGCCATATTTTAAGTCAAAGCTAAATTCAATCTACAATAGAGAAAGAGAGGGACGTCTTCAAGCAAGTATTTGGGGCAATGGTGATGCAGGGTTGGATGAGTCAGGCTATTTCCTGGATCAGGGAGTAACCTCACTTGCACCACTTGAAGCTGTAAGCTTAGAAGGATCCAGTATGACAAGCATCAGAAAGAAAATTGTGGCAATCATTGGTGCTTGCTACCCATGGATCCATGCAACTAATGAAGGTATGCAATTTGCTCTAGTCAACTTTTGTCCTCATCCTTCAATGTTTCGAGTTTTTTTTTTTTTTCATATTCTGTTGTGAACTATCTGACTTTATGTAAAACTTGTGTTTGTAAATATCAGAAATGCCCATTGAAAACTTGTAGGTTTGAATGGTGAAAATCTGAAATTTTGCCCTATGAAGGTTCATGGAGTTTTTGAGTACAACGATGAGTATAGTTAGCCTTGTCCATTACTTGACCCTATAGCCATTCAAAATGCCTGTCTATTTAATATCTTAGATGTAGCAATGATGCATGCTTTTGCATCATGAACCAGTTCTTGTGGATAAGTGGAATCTGTGACCGTGGTCAATTAGCTATTTTAGTCGTTGGAGGTCTTATGGATCCTCACACGAGTGTTACAAATAGTTTAGGTCCTTTTGACAGAAATAGCACCCATGGTAAATTTCTGATCTTGGAAAAGTAGAATAAGGATATACAACAAGGGCAAATACTTGCGCAAACAGACACCCTCGTCTGGTTCATCATGAAAAAGCATGTAATCATTGTAGCAAGGTACTAAACTAGTCTGAAAATTGAAGCCCCAACATGGCTATAACATGACATGAATATTGTTAAGAAGCAAGACTGATGTGAAGTGTGTTCGTAAGAAATTGTGCAATTTAGGGAAGGGGCAACAATGAGAAAAGAAACCTGAGCTTGAATTTTCAAGTACAAAAATCAATCTGCTGCAGTGTACATCTAATTTATCAGCAACAGCTCTCCAATCGAAGCAATATCTATCTTATTCCAGCACAGCAGGAGCATATTTTGTGTTTGAGACCTAAGAGAGGTATCTAGGGTTCATAAAAAACTAACATAGAAGGAATTGTTATATGATGTTAACTATCAAAGGAAAGGAGAAAGTGAATGTGGAGAGGCTGGGATAGACATAAGAGAACGTTCTGAAAGATCAAAAGGTATAACTAGAGAGCTTGGAGCCTCTTATCCACCGTATACCATCCTTGTTAACAATTCTCAAAACTCGTGTTTCTCTCTAAAACACCCCTACGTATTCTCTTGGGGAATTCTATTAAACTAGGACTTTACTAATATCAGTCTAGTGGAGTTCCTCTTGGAGGTCATTTCTCATTTATTGATTGCACTTGTCGGGGTTACCAGTTATATCATTTTTTCAGCTAAATGGTTCCACCCTTTTTGAGCCTTATAATATACCAAAGATCCTTGAAAGCCTCTTAAAGCTTAAAGTTGTTTCTGCCTTCATCATGTGCGTTCATCTAAAGCCTTTTACCAATAGGAGTGGAGTTTGTCATGGACTAGAACTCTAAACCAAGAAGGCTCGATGAAAAGATCGACCAGATTTACGTTTATTTTGTAACTGATGTACCCTTGAGTTGGTTCCATATGCCAAGAGAAGGGCATGCCAAAGAACTTAAAATACCATTTTCCTGCTAGGAATACATATCATGTGTTCGTGCTTGTCGTACAGTTTATGCTAATGCAACCTAAGACCCCTCCAAAATATGTTTTCGGATTAATCGGTTTGAGCCCCCCCGCCCAAAAAAAAAGAAGAAGCAATATATGCTATATGTCATCAAAGTATTAACTTAAATACCCCCCAAAAAAATAATATATATGTAATATATGTCCTTGATATGCACTTTTTCTGAAACTTCTTCTTCTCCTCTTTCTCCTCTTTCTCTGTCGGTTGATTTTAGGTTTTGAAAGAACTGAATTTCAGGTGGAATTTTGATCTTTTTTATCCGTTTTTTTAACTGAGGTCTAGTCGGCCGACCAGGTTCGTCTAGTCGGCTGCCCAGGTCTGATTATTGCTTGAGCCGATTTTTTTTGCCGACTAGCCCCTAGTCGAGTCGGCAAAGGCCGACTACCAACTAGTCGAATTTTTACAACAATGGTTTAGACTTGCAAGCAAACATTGCAATCAATAGGTGCTCATCTGGAAAATCACAACCATAAACCTGCTTGGTTTTATTTGAAACTAGTAACTTACATGCCACTTTTCAGCAAGCAGAGCTTTTCCATAATGAAGAATACTTTTCCCACCCTTCTTCTGCCTTTCTTCCGTGTTACGTTACCCTAGTCACTAACTTATCGACCGGGTGCATGTCCATACACAATGGTGTTTATGTGCGTGACTCGGGTTATGAGCCGGTATTAGGTTGGGAGGGTTACGAGTTGCATGAGCTCTACTGGTGGCAATGCAAATTTTCACCAATTTATTATGCCGGTAAAGATGGTTAGGGAGCTAGTCAAAGACAGTACACCTGTACCCAGCTCAGCCAAGGAGCTTTTAATAACACTTGGTTTCATCATTTATCTTGTCTGTTAGGTAGCATGGATACTGATGGTATTCAAACCTGATGCCATTGATTACAATACATCATTCTAATTGATGACTAACAGATCATTACATCTTTTTGGGCTGTCAATTCTAGCCTATCCTCTTTATATTTGGATATCATTGAGGATATCTGTTATTGTGATTTTCAACAACAGTTGCACGTACGTCGGCTGCATCAATTATGAAATTATACACGTGATTGTACTGGATAATTGACCTCAACGGGTGTCTTGGTCTGTATCTTCCATAGTGGATATAGATTTTGAACGAACTATATATGTTTTTGCAGGCTTATCTTTTGCCTACCAACTATTGTATTTGTTGGATGCTACTGGATTCTATACCCCGGGACTCCACATTCTGGGAGTTCATGTCTGTCGTGCAACAGGCCAAGAATTGGTACGGAATTTGGATATTTTTTCTCTTGCAAATTTTCTGCTAGACATGCAATTTATGGTTCTGTTACTAAGATTTTGGAACTTTATGGTGTGTTTGGGAACTTTTTTGGGGAGGAGAAGGAAAATTTGAGGGAAAGGAAAATGAAGGAGAGTAAAATGACAAGTAAAGTTAATTTTTCCTTCTCTTGTATGGATGACCAAAAGTAGGAGAAGGAAAATTTAAAAATATTTTTTTGTTTGTTTGTGGATAAAGATATAATTACTATTTAGTCCTTGGTTTTTTCAAATCATAATTTATGCTTACCTTTTTGAGGGGTAGTTGGGTAAATTTTTCCAAAATCCCCTCTTTATTTTTCTCCCACTTTTGGGAGGAGATTTTTTCGTAGGCCCCACATAGTTTCCCCCCTCGAATTCCTCTTCTCCATTTTCCCTCCCCCTTCCCAAAGACTATTACTTTTGATTTTCCTCTCATTTCCCCCTCAACTTTTTTCCTTCCCCTATTTTCCTCCCTTCCCAAACATTATCTTAAGGGGCTGTTTGGTAAACCGGAATTGGAACTGGATTTGGTCCAATTCCAGGAAGTGGATGCAAATCCTTTCTTCCTCTGTTTGGTTCCTTAGGATTTGGGGGGACAGGATTTAGAAATGCAGTTCCTGTCCCCTGGTTGTTTTCCTAAAAATTCAACTTTCCACATCCATGATTCTTGCTTGGATGTGGGTGGATTTGGAGGAATTAACACTAAATAAATGTTAGCCAACAAATTAAGACTAATAAAATTCTTTACCAAAGCTTGACCTCCGCCTAAGCTCCCATGTCGTCGTCTCGCCTGCACCGGTCCGCGGTCTTCGGAGGCCGACCTCCGCCTGAGCTCCGTCGTCATCTCCTCTTCTTCGTCGATCCGCAGTCTTCGGAGCCCGACCTCCGTTGTCGTCTCGCTCGTGCGGATTCCGTTGGTGTTGCTTGCCGTCGTCTTCCTGTCTGCAGCGGCCGCGTGATGGTGCTCCCATCTCTTGGCATCCTCCCTCTGGAAGGAGGGAGAAGAAAGCTCCGATTGATTTTTTTTTTCTCAGATAGAGGAGTTAGAAAATGGGAACGGAAGAGAGAGAGAGAGTGGTTCTGAGAACAAAATGAGAATAGTCTTGCCTGTCATTTAATTAAAATATTTTCATTCCCAATTTAATTAAATAAGTATTGGTATTAAGTAAGTATTAATTAAGTAAATGTTTTGGATCATCTCATTTCCAATTTAATTAATCAAGCAAACATTTAATTAAAGTATTTTCAATTTTTTTTTAATTTGCAACACAGGAAAAAAAATCCTAATTAAAAAATTGGGAATAATTGGTATTAATAAAATATTAATTAATTAAAGTATTCATTTAATATTAGATATTTTATTATATAATTTAAATAATTAACTAATTAACAAAATGTTTTATTAATGTTAATTAATTAAAATAATTATCATAATTTTTATTATTGTTACGTGCTTTCTCACTTTCCACTTTTCACTTATGTATCCTTACCAAACCCCTTTGTCCCCTACTAGGGGGACAAGTAAGTGCATGGATTCCTACCATTATTTTTTCATTGAAAGTCAAAATCCAAATCTAAATCCACTTCCTGTTTACCAAACAGCCCCTAAGCATTGTTGGGATGCTTAATACTTTTCATGCACTTATCTCGAGAGTTTTTGTCTTATAAAAGTTGGCTCTTTTCATGTGAACTGAAAACATCCCAAGAAAAACAAGTGTTTGTGAATCAGACTTCAGAAGGATTATCTTATAAATGGAGTTCTTACTAAGAACTCATTATAGCATAATATATACGTGTCTTGAGGAACTTTTACAAGGTAAAAGTAGCAGATTGAAGTTTATCAGCAAGATTTGAAATTTTGCCTGAACTTGATTGTTTTTCTTGAAGGGAAGATAATACAATTTTTTAATATCTATAGCTTCTAGATCCATGCAATTGAAACATGGAACTGTTTCCGTGCTGTGAATTGTTTGCAAAAAATTACGGCAGCAGAAGGGACCATGAAGATAAATTATGACAGCTAGTTATGGAAATGCTTGTGTTGCGAAGGTATACATGCAAAAATGGACTTTCGGCTGAAAGTCTCTATGTGCTCGCTTGGGACAAAGTTCACTCATACATGCATTTGCCAACAAGAGTTCGTGTTACAGTTGCTCAGTTCATCTTGTTTTATGCCTCCTTTTGTAGAAGAAATTGTATCGTTAATGTGTGCTGAGCAAATTAAACCATTTATATTTGGTTATTTTACTAATCAGTGTTCTATTCGATGCATTGTCAAGCAGATGGATTCATCTTCTAGAATATCAAGAATTAGAAATAACGAGCGTGAGAGGTTACGTGGTCCTCCTTGGTTGAAGGTATGTCGACAAAGCTATCTAGAATCCACTGTTTATAAATGTGTGAAATGTTCAGTGCCAACTATTACCATATCTGTTTGATTGTCGCTTGTCGTACTTTTGCAGGCAGTGCAGACAGTATTGCTCAGCTGTGTTTACACTGCATTGGATTATGCACAAACTGGTTTAATTGCTGCTGTTTTCTTTTTCAAGGTCAATGGATGTTCTTTGCCTGTAGAAGTTCTGACATGAATTGTTTCAACGAATCAATCATCAAGCAAGCCTAATTTTCTTCTATACAAATATTAAATTATAGTGTATGCAAACACCGGTAGCTTCTTTAAATTTATCCAAGGAATGACTTGCTCATCTAACTGTATAAAATATTCTAATGGATAGCAGTTTTTATTGCCCCTCCCAATTTCATTGATTTTGTTCATGCATCATATTATATATATGCCTAACTTTTAGATAAAACTGTTCACTGTTGGGAAAATATGCAGAACATGGAAGTCATATAATTTTGTCACTGACTTTCCCTGTTGAATGATTAATGTACAGATGATGGAATGGTGGTATCAATCTGCTGAAGAGAGAATGTCAGCTCCGACTGTCTACCCCCCTCCTCCTCCACCACCTCCCCCAAAGGTAAGCTTGTTTACCATCCTTCGTCTTGAAAGTTTCTTTTGCAGGAGGTGCGTGCAAAATACCCTTTTTACCAATGCAAAACTACTGTCATCTTCTAAGCTTGGCCAGTTCCCCAGGCTTTGTTTGCTTTGTATTATCAAATGTCCGTTAGTATTTGGTTTAGATTTTTGAAATGTGGGCTGCAAAGGAGTTGCACGATATTCTTACAGTTGGGGCAGCTTCCTAATTATAGTTAAAATCTTTATTAGTGAACTGGCAATGCAACTGTTGCAAGACGTTACCAGCTTTATCTGTATGTTCTATCATTGAAACTTGAATCTCTTAGGGGGCGTTTGGTATGCGGAATACTATATAGCCGGGAATTCTATATTCCCGGTAATCAAATTCCAAGGAATTAAATTCCCTGGAAAATTGCATTCCCATGTTTGGTGACAATATAAATATTCCCCAAAAAAAAAATAATAATAATAATAACGAAATAAAATGAACAAATATAAAAAAACGGGTAAAAACGACAAAAAATGGGTAAAACGAAAAAAAAAAATGGTAAAAGCGACAAAATAACAAAAAAACGACAAAAACGATGAAAAAATAAAAATAAAAATCGGTAAAATGACAAAAATGACCAAAAAACGACAAAAAAACAAAAAAGGGTTAAAAAACGACAAAAATAACCAAAACACGACAAAACGACATAAAATCGGTAAAAACGACAAAAACCAAAATGCGGCAACAAAACGACAAAAAAACAACAAAATTCGGTTTGTTTTTAAAACGACAAAAAATGACAAAAATCGGTTTAAAAAACGAAAAAAAAAAAATCGGTTTTAAAAACAATAAAAAATCGGTATTGTTTTTAATATGTTTGTTTTTAAACGACAAAAAATCGGTTTTTTTTAAAACGACAAAAAAATGACAAAATCCGGTTAAAACGACAAAAAATGACAAAAAACCGGTTTTTAAACGACAAAAATAACCAAAAAGCGACAAAATCGAAAATAATCGATTAAAACAACAAAAAAGGACAAAATCGGTTTAAAACGACGAAAAATCGGTTTTAATAACGGACAAAAAACCTACCAAAAACGACAAAAAATCGCTTAAAACGACAAAAATTGACAAAAAAGCGACAAAAGGACAAAATGGGTATTTTTTAAAACGACAACAAATAATCAAAAGTGAAAAAAAAAGACAACAACTGGGTAAAACGACAAAAAACTGCTTAAACGACAAAAAATTGGTTAAACGACAAAAAAGCGATTATAAAACGACAACAAAAATCAAAAAGTGACAAAAAAGACAAAACAAGGATAAAAACGACAAAAATCGCTTTAAATGACAAAAAATTGGTAAAAACGACAAAAAAGACCAAAAACGATAAAAACGACAAAAATAATCCAAAAGTGACAAAAAAGACAAAAAAATGGGTAATAAAGCGACAAAAAATCGCTTTTTAAAATGACAAAAAATTGGTAATAAACACGACAAAAATGACAAAAAAGCGATAAAAATGACCAAAAAAATAAAAAAACATGTTCAAAACTAATCAAAATTGATCAAAAAAGGAGAAAAAAAATTTAGACAAATTTTTTTTTTCCCGGGCAAAAAAAAAAAATACCCACCTATTCTCCAGGGATAGAATTCCCATGTTTTGTGGGTAAACTATTTACCCGGGTATTTATAATTCCCGGGAATAAATTTTTTATAAGCCAAACAAACGTGGTAATAGATTTCCATCTTAAATTTTTCCGGGAATAAAAAAAAATACCGCGTACCAAA
Organism: Iris pallida; assembly: GCA_029216955.1. Classification (NCBI taxonomy): domain Eukaryota; kingdom Viridiplantae; phylum Streptophyta; class Magnoliopsida; order Asparagales; family Iridaceae; genus Iris; species Iris pallida. The sequence goes on along the minus strand of JANAVB010032618.1, from coordinate 16,637,995 downwards.
CGCCTCCTTAGGCTGATAGACCACCCAACATTGACACAGTTGATGAAGCAAGTCCGTTATTTTACATTATACCAAGCTCCTCAATCTTCTAATTTTTTTACTATTTTTATGTGGATAAAAACATAGTGGATATCATGTATAATTAGATCATTATGTTGTTGTCTAAGCTTATAATTTACTGAGTGCCAGTTATGTTACCCTGATGATTTGTTGTAGGTTGCTCAAGATGGAATTCCATTGCTACCTGACAGAACACTGTGCCCTCTCTGCTCCCAGAAACGGGCTAACCCATCTGTTGTAGCTGTTTCGGGTTTTGTTTTCTGTTATGCTTGCATATTCAAATATGTTTCACAGGTCAGAATCTCCCCTATGCACGTCTTCAGCATGAGATAAATTTGTATCAGCTCCCGTGTTGTGATGATCTTCTTTTTGTTTTGCAGTATAAGCGATGCCCCGTGACATTGATGCCTGCATCAGCTGAGCAGATTAGGAGACTCTTCCATGATTTATAGTAAAGATTCACAGCTAGCTACAGACACAATACTGCCCAGCATCAGAAGTTTCGATCTGTCGTGTTCCCTTATTTTGGTTAGGCTCCGAAACTTCTGGGGATGAGAATCTGGCGGTCTTCCTGGGTTTTGTGATGACAAGCAGGTGCTTGCAAGGAAGAAACATGAAACCCATGCCATCATTAGTTACTTCACCAATAATGAAGTAACTGATAGTCAAGGACGTTGTCCTTCAAATGTCTACTACTTGGTTGTACAGTGTGGCCTCTTTTGTGAGCTTACATGTACTTGTACATTATTACAAATCCCATTGTTTTTTGTTCTATTTTGCATAAGGCTCCAAATCATACCAGCCTATCCTCTTCTTGATACATAATGTACTAATGTTGCAAATGTAGTATAGTTCACAAATCTGTTTTTTTTCACTTCCCCCTTTGATTGAAAGACGTCGCATGCCTTTATATACTTCATGTTCAGATTTGGGCTAGTCAGGAAAGCTTTTTTTTTTATTTTTTTTTCTCGGATCGATATTCTCTCGGAGGACTACTAATTCCAGTGTGTATATATTAATATATGGATGTGGTATATAGTGGTCAACATAAACAATTTAGAGTGTATATATATATATATATATATATCGTCAAAAAATATATATTAGGGATCGAATTTCTGCTCTTAAGCATTCCTGAATGCTTCCAAAATAGTAGTCATTAGATATGTATTTTTTGACGGTACAAATAGATCTTTAAACTATTTAATTTTTTGCGAGATTTTGAACTAATGTGCATGGTTAAAAAAAGATAATCCAATAGCTGCTATTTTGGAGACATTTGAGAATACTTAAGAGTTGAGTATTTTTAAATATTTTTTTTAATGATTCAATTGTGTTATTTCGAAAATATTTGGGGATGCTTAAGGACGGAGATACCAATCGTTTTTACATATTTTTTGTGAATTTTTAACTAATTTGTATGGTTAAAAAGAATCAAATGAACGTTAGATTGAGGATTCTTAAAGCGGGGATTCCGACCGTCTTCTATATATTTGAGTGAGCAAACAGAGCATTGAGAGCCCAGTCCAATATTAGGTCCAAGAAAGAAGGGCCCAACCAATGCCAAGGGCTGCTGCTCCTTTCCCCCTATTTATATGCTCCAATAAGAAGTCGATCAATTTCCTTCTCCTTCTCCCTCCATCGATCCATAGACAAAAGAAAGTGATGGCGGAAGTGACGGAGAAAGTGATGGCGGAAGTGGCGGAAGTGAGCCAGGAGAATCAGCAGCAGCCGGAGAAGCCATCGGCTCCCCACAAGCTGGAGAGGAAGTGGACCTTCTGGTACGACAAGCCGAAGCAGCAGGGGGCTGCGTGGGGGGCCTCCCTCAAAAAGGCCTACACCTTCGACACCGTCGAAGAGTTCTGGTGGTAACAATCCCAAACCCTAACCCTAAGTTTTCTCCTCTTTCTCTTTTTTCTTTAGGAATCCTTGATAAGCCAGATCCGGAAGTACCGAAACCCTAAAAAAAATTGGGGGGGGGGGGGGGGGGGGGGGGACAAAAATTGATTCTTGCCGCAGCTTGTACGATCAGATATTCCGACCGAGCAAGCTTCCGGCGAACGCGGACTTCCACTGCTTCAAGAGCGGGATCGAGCCCAAGTGGGAGGACCCCGAGTGCGCCAATGGGGGGAAGTGGTCCATCACCAGCTCCAGAAAGGCCAGCCTCGACACCATGTGGCTCGAGACGGTGAAACCCTAAGCCCTGACCCTAATTTTCTATCTAAATATTTGATTTCGTATGCATATTCCTATAAAATTTTCCAATTGCATTTACGCGCTAAAAAAAACTTTTTTGCATAGGAACCGACGAGAAAATGACTGAGATTTGAACTTAATAATCAAAAGATTCTTATGCCAAAATAAATGTTTTTGTGGAAATCTAGATAAACATAATAATCTTAATGCATGATAAACATAGCAAAAGTGTTCCCAACTGCTAGCAATGGGGGTACTTGTGCACAATGGGACAATATTTTTAACGGTATATATGCAATTAGAAGTTTTGTAAGGGTGGACATGGAACAATGAATATTTTCGAAGTTAGAAAGGTTCCCTTTTTTTGCATCCTGCAAGATACTTGATAATGTATGCAGTGTTGTTAAAGGCGTCGCCCAATCACCCAAAAGCTAAGGTGTGTTTTTTCACCGCCTAATCCAAAGGCAGACGATGTATCTTCTCTAGACGATGCCTAGGCGATAAAGACTCCAAAGGCGAGATTAGGCAAAGGTGGTAATTAGGCAAGCCTCGGCACACACCTAGGTGTGTTGGGTGTGTTATGCAACTTTTTTGGGCTTTGTTTGAATTTCTTTTATAAGTTTTATGGACTTGTTTTGTTTTTAAAGTTGTGTGCTTAAGTTTTAAAGTCCCAAATAATCTCTTTTTTAAGTTTTAAAATTATAAGTTACTAACTAAATAGGCAAATAAAAAGGAGAGAAGATTGTGCATAATTGAGATTTCAATTTCGTTGATGATATTGATGATAATGTTTATGATGATCTCTTAGACTTAGATGATCAAGATGAATGATGGATGATTGAGTAGGAAGGGAAGAATTCTCTAAGTTATTTAGGAATGTAGAACATTGTCTCATTGATTAGCTTATGTTTGTTTTTTTATTTGAACAATTTGTCTTCTGTCATAATGACTTATACGTGAAGTTATTATTTTTAAACTTAATGTTGTGTTTCATAGACTATTTTGTGATTTTGTTAAGTTAGTTTGTAGTTTTCTATTAGTACTTTGGTATTAATTACTCATTTCTTTAGTTTATTGTCTACAAACTCAAGTTTGATGAGTTTTTAGGGATTTGTGACATTTGAATAACCTAACATGAGCTACAAGAGTCACAAATGTGTTATTAAAGGGGAATTTGAGAAGCTGTCAATGTGACGCTTTTCTTCTCCATGCGAGGCTAGGCACGCCTAGGGGCTCCCAGGAGATGAGGTGAGTCTGTTTGCCTAGGACTGCCTAGAGCTTTTTAAAACACTGTAAATTCCTATGATATTTATAAAAACCTTTTGCGAAGGTGCCCGTTTCACATAGTAAAATGACATTAGAATTTGTAACGGAAAGAATAATATTTTCAAAAACAGTTATTCTTAGGGCTCGTTTGGATCAAGTTTTTGTATTCCTAGTAATAGGTTTTCAAAGGAATTCAACATTCCCATACGGCATACCCATATTTGGTTAGGTTGGGAATAGGTAATTCAAAATTTTTAAAAATTTCATTTCCATGTTTGGTTTACAAAGAGATAGAAATATTAATTTATTTAGTTTTCCTTTAATACCCTTTCATTAATTTCATGATGATTTACATGTTTGGGATAGAAGTTGAAAATTTGAAAATAAAAAGAGGGTATAACCATCCAAACAAATAGCCAAACATCATTCCTAGGAAAGCAAATCTATTCCCGGGGGGGGGGGGGGGGGGGGGGGGGCTTGAGAATAGCTTTCCCAAGTCAATGGGAATAGCTTTCCCCCCTAAGCCCCTCCTATTCCCTCCTCATTCCCAATCCTAAACATACCAAACATGGGTAAGGAATTCAAAACCCATTCCCAAGCCACAAAAACTTGAACCAAATGCCCCCTTATGGTTATGTTAGTTGATTACTAATGGTGATTCTAAAATGGTTGATTGTCATAACAAATATTCTCAAACCTAAAGATAAGGTACTCGAGCACAAAGAAACATTTTTTCGTGTATACATGCAATTGGAAGTTTTATAGTGGTATTGCATGGAATAATGAATAATTTAGAGGCCATGCATGCAAAAAAACTGTTCTTCGTATTGATCTCTAACATTATATGGTCTTTGTTTCTTGTAGTTGATGGCTCTAATTGGAGAGCAGTTTGACGAGAGCGAGGAGATATGTGGCATTGTTGCAAGTGTTCGCCCGAGGGCAGACAAGCTCGCGCTCTGGACCAAGACCGCAAGCAATGAAGCTGTTCAGGTATTATAATGGCTATTATAAGCAAGGGTTCAGTTATTATTGATGAGCAAATGAAAATATATGTAGTTGCAACCTTCTAGCTTCTAGTCGTTATTACCTTTTAATTCGTGGCTGACCCTATATCATTGAAACAAGGCTCTTTTGATATCTCACATTTGTATTTGTTTGGTTGATTTTGCAGTATGTCTATGTGGTTATTTCTTTATTTTTTTGTCAAATATTTTTAAGAAATGAGACTCTAATATATCAAAGTTGTGTTTTCTAACTAGAGATACCACAAAAAACACTGAAATGAGCATATGCGCTGTAAATCGTCTCCATGCTGCTTATCATGCAGTACACGGACACAACAAAATATATGTTTGTACACTTCAAAATTTCTGCACTGTGTTTGTTTGTGTGGGCAAACATCCAGAGGAAATTGCTATATACTGAGTTTGTGGTTGACATATGATCAAGTAAATGATAGGTCCATGCTTGTATGGAGCTTTTGATGCTGAGTCGTGCTCCACAGATGATTCCATTATGTTGAACAAAGCTTAGTGATGATGGTTATGGTCCCAAAGACGGATGACAATATGTTATTTTGAGAACAAGTATAGTGATAAGCCCTTCTTTTATCCGTACTTCGAAGTATCGGCCGATATTGTCACGATACAGCCGTTACGTTACAGTATCAGTTTTGGCATGCCCTCCCGATCCGTTATCACCTGCTACCAATACCATCAGGGTCCCTTTCCGAACCAATTCGGCAGAGAAAAAATAATGAAAAGAAGACTGAAAAAATAGTACCAACACAATGATTCAGTTGTGCCGAAGATTGACAATGTTACCGAATGTCAATAAGATTCCTTATGGATAAACTGTAACTATTAACATTCGTCGAAGTGTAGTAAATAAACAATAATATAAATTCATAAGAATCATCCATATTGATATTATCCATTCAAAACTATTTATTGTTTTTGTACTATGTCTAAAGTGATGTAAATGAACAATAATATAATATTGCAGGTAGAATAGTATTCCATTTAAAACTAACCAGAAACAAATATAAACATATAATTATGTCTAATGTATCAAATGTTTTCTAGCTTTTTAAAATACTATTCATCACTTTTTGATATGAAATGAAAAACCCGATACTTTGATCCGAACAGCCGAAACAAACCAATTCTTATACTGATATCTTGGTTTTAACTTTTATCCCGGTCATAGAGAGTTTTTGTACTAACACAGGAAACTTGTGTCCAAAGTAAAGCCAGTTTGGCAGTATATACAAAGGGATGCCAGTTTGGATAAGGGATGTTATACAAAGTTGCAATATATGGAGACTGATGTTGTGTAGTGCTATCCAATTTGGATTCATCATATAAGAGGCATGCTGGATTTTTCTTTAAATGTAATTATAAGAATACAGTGTCATGCAACATGGTGATATGCTACCATCTAAGTTTTTCTCGTTGGACAAAATGAGCACTCTTGATTCATGCCTTGGTGGATCAACGAGAGTACATTCAGAATGCTTTATAAGTCGAGGGAATTGTTAATAGCCAATTTAGGTTGTCAGCTAGATGTTGGTAGAGATTTGTTATAGTCTTACAGGTTATAGATACTATGTCACCAAATTCTGAGGGATGTAAAAAAACATGGAACCTCTTCGATGGTAGGTTAAAGTAGGATAGAAAAATAGAAACATTTCACCAAATTCTGAGGGATAGAAAAATAAAAACAATGATACAAGAGAGCAAAGAGGTAGAGGCATCCAAATAAAAACTCAAATTCCTTAGCATCTTTGATTGTGAACAGAGGTGGACATCAAGGGGATGAAGGATTTTGTTCTTTAACTTAGCATTGATATAGGTGATATTTGAGTTGAATAAAAGTTACATTTGACTTTTTTTTTTTTACTATGCTAGTATTTAGTAGAGATGGACACTTGTATTACATTTTTACATAGATAAAGACGTGTCTTACAACAATGACAACAACAACAAAGCCTTCATCCCAAATTTATTTGGTCGGCTGTTTGAATCCTCTTCTTCCTTTCGGTTAAGGGTCATGTACTCCGTAACTTTCACAAAATCTATATCCTTTTTTAGTACTTCGAACCATATTAGTTTAAGCCTACCTCATAGCGGTTAACTACTATATTATTGCTCTTTCTTATCAGAACATCTAATTTGTCTATGTTGCGTATGTCTCAGTTTTCTCTCATGTTGTCCGCAATTAACGCCAGTCAACTTTCTATGAAAATATTCATTTCTTATCATATAATTTAATGTGTTGCCTCTCATCCATCTTAGCATCCTCATTTCGGCTACAATAACTTTCTGGACACGAGTTTCTTAATTTTCCAAAATTTTGATCCATAAAGCACGATTGGTCTTATTTTAGTCTTATATAATTTTCTTTCAACTTCAGAGGTATCTGCAATCACAAAGTACTTCAGAAACAATGTTCCATTTCTACCATCATCTTTCAATTCTATGCATGACATCTTTATCAATCTCTCTATCATGATGAATAATTGATTCTAAATACCAGAAGGAATCACTTTTAGGTATTATTTATCCATCTATATGGACTTATTTCTCATTGACTTCAGATTGAAAGTACATTATATATACTATGTTTTCGTTCTACTAATCCTTAAAATTTTAGATTCCAAAGTATCTTTCTACACTTCTATTTTAGTATCTAACCATTCTCTACTCTCATCAACAAACATAATGCATTGTGGAACCTCTTGGATATGTCAAGTAAATTCATCCGTAACTATTACAAAAAGGTAAGGACTCAATATTGATCCTTGATGTAAGCCAATAGTAATGGGGATATGATTACTATCTCTTCTAATAGTTTGCACGGTTGTCGTAACTGTGTCATACATATCCTTAATAATCCCTATATAAGTACTAGAAACTTGTTTCTTCTTCGAAATTCACCATATTATCTCCCTGGGAACTTGATCATATGCTCTCTAATTTAATAAAAATCATATGTAATTGTCTCTCGAAATCTTTCAATTATTCTTCTAATTAATTAAATAAATAGCTTCCATAGTAGATCTTTTCGACATAAAATTAAATTAATTCTCTAAAATTCTAGTCTCTTTTATGAATCTTTGCTGAATCACTTTTTCCCAGAGTTCCATGATATGATCATGAGCTTATTCCTTGATAGTTATTACAACTTTCTATATCTTCTATGTTCTTATATATATATATGTTCTATAATGCTACTTCTCCATTCATCCGACATCCTCTTAGTCCTTAGAATTTTTGTCAAATAATTCATTAATCCCACTGTTGTAAAAATTCGACTAGTCGGCCGACTAATCCCCGACTAGTCGGTAGTCGGCCTTCGCCGACTTGACTAGGGGGCTAGTCGAAAAAAAAATCGGATCAAGCAATAATCAGACCTAGGCGGCCGACTAAGCGGCTAGAGGGGCCTAGTCGTCCGACTAGGCCTCAGTTCCTAAAGATGGGTAAAAAAGATCAAAATTCGACCTAAAATTCAGTTCTTTGAAAAACCTAAAAGCAACCGACAGAGAAGGAGAAAGAAGAGAAGTTACAGAAAAGGTGCATACCAAGGACATATATATGCGTGTATTTTTTTTGGTACTTAAGTTAATACTTTGATGACATATATGATATAGCATATATATTGTTATTTTTATTGCATATATATATATATATATATATATATATATATATATATATAAACTAGCAAATGACCTCTAGCCTAGTGGTTAAGGGAGATGCATGCGGCCCGAGTAGTCAGGAGTTTGAATCCCAGTGAGAGCGATTCCAGAAACAAATTTACCTGGTTCCAAAATATATATATATATATATATATATATATATATATATATATATATATATATATAAACTGATTAATCTGACTAGCCCCCGACTGGGTCCCCGATTAATCCGATTAATTCCTAGTCCCCGCGAACCGACTAATGGCCGACTAGCGATTTTTACAACCTTGATTAATCCACATCAAACCTCCCCCCCTAAACATTTCCAAAACCTCCCCCCAAAAAATAAATAAATAAATAAATATAATAATCTTAGTCCTACCACTTCTCTATTTTTTATTTTGTTTGATGTTTCTTTAACTTCAGAAATTCTAATTTTACGACAATAGCAATATGACTTATCTTGAGCTAACTCTGAATCTAAAATAAGTTTTTTCTAGATTGCTCTCGTTAAATATCCTACGAATTACTAATACTTTTTTGGTCCTCGCCCTTGATGCACTTAATATTACCTAAGTCTCTACTCCTATTCCTACTCATAGCAAACCTATAAATATCTGTTTCTTTCTTCTTAATCTCTTATATAAACGATCATGGGTCTTAGATTTAATGAAATAAATAATTATAGGCCTTAGGTTTATCTTCGTTGCTTTCGTTGCTTTTTTTTGTATTATCCTTCAAAATTAGTAAATTCCCTCATTTTAACTTCTACCATATGGTTCTCGGGCTTTTCTCCACCTAGTATTTCTCTTCCATTTCATGATACTATCCAAGACCATGAACCTATGTTGAGTGGTTAGGCTCTCCTTGTATACCTTAACAATCTTTACATGCTAGTCTATTAAGAAAGTAATCTATGTGGCTAATATTGGTTCACTCTTAAAAGTAATCATCTTTTTTTTTCCCTAAAACAAGTGTTTGCTATTATAAGATCGTATGGAACTACAAAATCAAGAATTTTATCGTCCACTTCATTCCTGACTCCATACTATAACCTCCACGCACACTATCACAATCGTTGTTCTCATTTCCAACATAACCATTTAAGTCACCTTATATATACAACTTTTTACCTCCAGGTATTCCTCGAATCAAGCTATGCATATGTTACAAAAATATCCTTTTTGTATTTTTATGTAATTTTGCTTGGGATGCATATGCACTAATAACATAAATAACATCCTCTCCTAATAATAACTCTATAATTATGATTATATCTCCTATTCTTTTAACATTTGCAACATATTTGTTAATTATTTGTCCACGAGTATATCCCTACACCATTTCTATGTGTCTTTTCACTTGTATACCAAATTCCAAAACTACAAGTATTAATTTCTCTTGATGTCTCACCTACCTATTTCGTTTTCGGTTGACAGACTATATTAAACCTCCTCCTAATCATTGTATCCATTAATCATCTTCCTACTCTCATGCACAAACTTCTTACATTGTTGCTTCATGTACCATATTGTTCCTTGTCAATTTTTCACAATATTGGAGTAGCAGTGTATGTTGTTTCTGGGGGACACTCTAGTCCATCCTTGCTCAATTGACATTGCGTCGTAGTGGTACCGATGTGATGCATCACTTATGAGTGGCGATCTAGCAATCCATCCTTGCTCATTTTTCATTGCACCGGGTGGGAACAATGCAACATGTTAATGCCGGGGGATGCCCTAACAAAAATCTTGGCATGAGAAGGCAGTTATATATATGTTGTATATACATGAACTTGACATGAATATCTATGTGTTTGAGTTTTTGTTTGTTTAATAAGGAACTTTTGATTATGTATGGATATATTAAAACCTTATGATATTTGCCAAAGGACATAATACCTTCCCTTTCTATATATTATATATAGTTCATGAAAGTGGATAAGTCAGTATGATTGAGACAATTGTTGGACACATATGGTACGTGTCACGTCTACCAAGTGTCAAACAAGAACAGGCACAAAATTTTTGTAGGGCGAATGTGCTAATTATCATAGCTTTTTCAACCTGAAGAGAGCAGCTGTATGGCCATTTAGCTGTAACGACTCTCGCTTCAAAACATCTTTAGGACATGAATGTCACTTTGGTTTTCATCTCTAAGGTGATTAGCTAATTACACAAAAAAGCATCTTTTTCAATGAATTGTGCTTGTTTAGCCCTAAAATAGTTGTTATTACCTACTTTCAAATGATCTCTTCCTCCCTTTTTTCTAGCCTCGTTCATGGATACGGTCTCCAAAATGGTATTCCTTCTCTTTCCATTTTCTCAAATTGGTGGACCATATTTTTGTCCGTTCTCTATACGAGTCCCTCTCCCTCCTTGTCGTCAATCCATGCTTTTGAGAAGGTGTGCCAAATCCCCAGATGGTATAAGAAAAGGGAAATGTATTTCACGGTGATGCTGATTATCAATTCACCAGGATCTCATCTCATTGAAGGCAAGTTTATCACCATATTGAGAACAGCAGGGAGTGCATTTACAATCATGATGAGAATATCTGCTTGAAAAAGCTGCTGTTATCTGCCGAATGTAATCGTATTCGTCAAGCCATTTCTGCTAGCAGACTTACGTGACGTGACCAAATTCAACTATATAGTCTTTTGTCTTTCTTCTCTTGAAGTGGCATTACCAAATTGGAGAGGAAAAAAGGGAGATGAAGACAGCAGGAAAGCAACCTTCAAGTGTTTGACAACATGGAAAATCTGAAGTTGTGGCCTCTCTCTATCTATCGAAGAATGGGCAGGCTTAACATTCCTTTTGTGTCTGTTCCAAGCAATAACTGGCGTCATATCACAAAGAAGATTCTTATATAAGAAATTATTTCTTCCATAGATGTATATGTTCTGAGATGGTACAATATTCCAGGAGAGGAGTGCAAGAAATGGATGATAGAGAGGGCTACCTTCATGTTCGTGACATATAAAGGTCGGTCCTTCAGGTCTACCAATGTCCACCTATTCTAATCATAATTCAAGAAAGGTCCTGTTTCGTAAAAGGCTGGTCACAATCAAAATTCTACATCTGATCATTGCACTCCAGCAGGTCATTTAGTTACATGGAAATGTAAGGAACAACAGTTAGATAGTACCATGCAACTCCAAGGGTAATGATCATACATTGGATTTCTCTGTTCTAACTGTAGCTTGAGGATCGGTGCAATTAATTCAAGGGGTTATGCATAAAAACGCTGATGTAGGTAGTTTGGTAGGTGGGCAAGGTATGACAGGGGTCGGAGTATAGTTACCAACTTCCAAAAAGTTCATGAACTTAATTGTCATCAAGCATTGCTCTACTTTCACTTTTTTTACTTAAAGCTGATCGTTTTATGTCATTCTACTGATTTAAGTAGTTTGTTGACTAAAATTGTTCGGTATGATAGTGATTCTCTTGATGTCAACGCTTATGAAATGATTTATGAGATTTCAACATTAATTTGTATGGGTGATTAGTTGATATGAGCTTTTGATATATGCATTTCGTGTTCTCAAAATTGAGCTGTAGTTGTGATTGTTGCTCAGATTAAACCAACAGAAATCTTTTCACTTTTGATTTTTTGTGTGTGCCTATGTTACAATAATGAACTGTTTTCTGCGTCATGCAGATGAGCATTGGAAAGAAGTGGAAGGAAATCGTTGATGTTACTGATAAAATTATGTACAACTTCCATGTATGTTCTACAACTCTTATTTCATACTTTCTTCATGCTGTTTTATCCTCTTTTTTCTTCTTGTTCTTTAGTGAAGTGTGCACTGAGGAAGGAAAAGTCGAGGTAACATAAGATCATCAGATGTGACTAGGAAGTTATAACCCTCACGGTGATCTTTAATCCATCTATTCCCCTTCTTGCTGCCCATTAGTCACGTCATGTATCCCATTTATAGTGTTAATTTCCTAACCTATTTAAAAGAGGTGTTTTTATGACTCCTTGTTCTGCCTGTGCACTTCACTAAGTGGTAGTTTGGTTCTTGGAATCCAGCGAGAAGTGAAGGAACCCAACATAGGTTTTTTTTGTTTGGTTACAAGATCCAAGGGAACTATGGGATAAGAATTCGGAAATTCTCGTCTCTGCTTTCTTGCCAACTTGAATTTTAGAATCTTTAAGTTCCAGTTATGAATGATATGAACTCAAGAAGCCAATTGTTTTTTCCTTTTTGGGGCTTACATTAAAAAACACAAGAGAATACTTCATAATTAATCGTAGCTTACAAGTTCTAGAGACCAAACAGACTAACTTGTATGGGACCCACTAGAAGTTCCTATGGGATCTTTGAGTACTTTGGGCCCATTTACAAAGATAAGCCACTGGTTCCTTGAGTTCTTGCCATTTATAGTTGGAACTTGAGGATTCTAAAATCCTAGTTGGCAACGAAGCAATGAGTGACCGAACTTTCTTGATTCTTGTCCTATAATCTCTTGGTTCTTGTAACCAAACAAGAAAACTATGTTGGGTTCCAAGAACCAAACATCCCCTAATGTACCAAAGTTTCTAGCCATACTTCTAGTGATGGACAATTGGTAGGTTTAGGTTTTTAGCTTGGTGATAAGAGGTGGTAGGACTTGCAACTTTTATTGTTCCTAGTTGTCGCTGGTATTGACTCAGTGTCACTCTGGAACTATAGATTAGGTCTAAGGGTTAAAAAAACCTAAAATTTTACAACAAAAAGATTTCCTTCTTTTATTCCCTTGATGCAATCCTTAACGATAGTTGGTTACATTAATTCAAGAGTTCTTCAATCCAGGCTTTTAGATATATGATTTATGGAATATCAACCGAGGCAACCCTCCTAACTGCCCCCTCTTGTTTGGAGCTCCATGATGATTGTGCCCTTGATGGTAGTTGTGGATCCTCTGAAATACGAGATACTAGTTGTTAATATGAAATTGAGTGAAAAAAATGATACTTCTATGGGCCATTTGTTTAAATCTTCTATGGGCCATTTGTTTACTTAAAATAAATGTTCCGAAATGTTGACGATTAACATTTTATATTATTGTAGATGCATATAAGTGTGTATATAAGTTCATGCCCATAGGCCTCGATTTCATGATAGAAATGTTGTTCATACATGAACATTCATGGACAATAATCCATATAGAAATAAACCATCTATACAGTGCCCATATTTATTTCAAGTTCTTTCTCATGATTGCAGGATGATTCAAGGAGTAAAGCCGGAAGCAGGTCCATTCGTTACAACGTGTGAGTTCGTTGATATCTTTTTGTAGCCACACAATTGAGATTTCAGGTTTATTGGTACCGCGTTTGTTTGAGTTTATAGGCTTGGCTTGCTATTTTCCCTGCGAATATTGAGAACTATGAGTTTGGTGTCCCCTTTTCCTTGATTGAATGTCGTATCTTTGTTATAATACCTGCTCGAGATGAGCGTCAAGTACTCTCTTATTTGCAGTTTTGATGGGTATATACTAGACTTGCATAAAATTGTCACAGCTCTCTCTATATTTTGCGCACTTGGTCTCATATTTTGGAAACTGCTGAAAGATGAAGAAGACATGGAGAAATATGGAATTTTTGGATGTGAATATGATGCGAGAGTAATTGTGTTTCTATACGTCGAATGTGAATACTGCAAAGAATCACGCCATGCTTTGTTTGCTAGAGTAATTGCAATGTTGGTGATGGTTGGTTTTAAGGTCATTTTGATTAAGCTGTGGTAGAGATCTTCCTTAGAAATATATGTTCTTGGCTATTAATAGATTTCTTTTCATTTGGAAAAGAAAGTCCATAGATGTAGAAATCTGTACAAATTTACTGTTGTACATCCATAAATCTCAGAAAGGAAACAGATGAAAACATCTGCAGGTCGAACCCCTTCTTACCGATGACACTGGACAGATGTCCAGCGGCTCGACCCCGACGAAGATTTTGGTGCCCCAGCTGCCGTGGAATGTGAGTTCTTAATAGGAATTATAAGTGAATATACAAAGAGGATCCAATAAATTTTTAGCGGTTACATCCAAAAAGAGCCAATAAATCCAACCTCTTTTCTTCAATGTCTCGTTTTTCTCTCGCCTCTATGAACATAAGGCTCGGGTTCGGTTCGTGTTCTGAGTCTTCTGACAGGTTCTGGTTGGTCTCAAAATATGTCTTTTTGTAGAGTGCAAAATACTAGCCTCTCTCATATATGGTGGCAATAGTGGTGACAATAGGGTCGGGTTAGGGCGAGTTCTGATTGAATCAAACTCGGTTTGACCCGTTAAGATGTGATACTGACCCGACTTGTTCATGTTCAACCCATTTAGCCTAAACTTGAATCTGCCTTGTACATTACTGGTTAACCCGACCTAGGGCCCGTTTGGTTTGCAGGATTTGACAACGTAATGTAATTGACATTACGTTGTTAATCTAACTCGGATGTTTGGTTGGACAAAATAAATTAGATGTAATGTAATCGCGATCACAAGTTTGATTATATTATATCAGTCTCTTCTAAAATCAATTACAACATAAAACCTATATAATTCCGATTACATTACAACTTAAGAGGAAGGTTGGTAATTTGATCATTTTAATTTTTCGTTTTCGATCATTTTTGTTCGTTTTTTGTCGTCTTTGTTTTTTTTTTTCGTTTTTGTTCGTTTTTTTGCTGTTTTTGCTCGTTTTTGGCCCTTCTTCGATTTTGTCGTTTTTGGCACATTCTGGCCGTTTTTGCACTTTTTTTTTTATCGTTTATGGTCGATTTTATACGTTTTTTTTTGCCGTTTTGTACGTTTTTTTATCGATTTTGCTTGGTTTTGCATGTCTTTTGTTGTTTTTGCAATTTTTTTTAGCATTTTTGGTCGATTTTGTATGTTTTTGACCATTTTTCACGTTTTTATCGTTTTTTCGCTTTTGAATTTTTTGTACGTTTTTTTTATCGTTTTTGGTCAATTTTGTACGTTTTTTATCGTTTTTTGTCGCTTTTGTACACTTTTGACTATTTTTAACCTTTGTTAATCCTTTTTTATCGTTTTTGGCCATTTTTATCGTTTTTGGTCGATTTTTGCACGTTCTTTTATCGTTTTTGCATTTTTTTGTCGCTTTTGCAAGTTTTTATCCTTTTTTTTATCGATTTTGCATATTTTTTGGTCGAGTTTGTACGTTTTTTGTCGTTTTTGACCATTTTTGCAAATTTTTATCGTTTTTGGTCGATTTTGCAAAAAATTTGCCATTTCTGCACGTTATTTATCATTTTTGGTCGATTTTGTTCGTTTTTGTACGATTTTTATCGTTTTAGATGATTTTGCACGTTTTTTTTTTCATTTTTGGCCATTTTGCATATTTTTTATCGGTTATGCTCGTTTTTGCATTTTTTTTAATCATTTTTGGTATTTTTGTTCGTTTTTTGTCGTTTTTGCATGTTTTATCGTTGTTGCTCGTTTTTTGCTGTTTTTATCATTTTTGGTCGTTTTGGACTTTTTAATCTTTTTTTTTTATTTTTGCTCGTTTTTGCTCTTTTTTCGATTTTGCTCATTTTTTTCTCGTTTTTGCACATTTTTGGTCGATTTTGCACCCTTTTTTTTTGCCTTTTTTGTCCTTTTTTTCACTTTTTGGTCGTTTATGCTCTTTTTTTTTTGTCGTTCTTTTGCAAGTTTTTAGTAATATTTTTTGTTGTTTTTTCTCGTTTTAATCCCCTCTTGTTTTGGTCTTTTTTTGTTTTTTGTCATTTCTGCTCTTTTTTATTATTTATTGTTGGTTTTTGTTATTTTGCTCTTTTTTATCGTTTTTGGTCATTTTTTATCCCTTTTTTTTTCCTTTTGTCGTTTTTGTTCATTTTTTATCCCTTTTCTGTTTTGGTCTTTTTTTTCAATATTGGTCGGGTTTTTTTTAGTCGTTTATTCGTTTTTAGTCTTTTTTTATTTTTTGTGGTTTTTTGGTTTTTTTTTCTGGACATTTTTTATCATTTTTCGTCACTTTTGATTGTTTTTTACCTTTTTTTGTCATTTTTGATTTTTTTTCTCTGTCTATTGTCGTTTTTCATTTTTATCGCTTTTTTTTTTTTCCGTAATTTTTGGTAAAAAATTTTTATTTTTGTCTTTTTTTTCGTGTTTGGTCATTTTTAGCATAAAGACAACCAATTTTCCATTATTTTTTATTTTTATTTTTATTTTTATTTTATCTTTTTCTTTTTCTTTTTTAAAATTTTAAAAAAATTTATTGATCTACTTTTTTATTTATTTTATGTTGTATTTAAAAAAATATTAAATTAGAAACTCAATTACATTACATGGTAAACCAAACATATGAATACAATTGATATTACATTACATGGTTTGATTACATGTTTCAACCAAACATAATAATGTAATTGTAATTCTATTATATTACAAACTCAATTATATTACAAATCCAAATCAAATTTTATTACGATTACGATTACATTACAATGAACCAAACGCAGCTCTAATCCGTTTTACCTCTTTAGTATCATAATTTCTTTAAATCTCTTATGACGGCTCTCTTATGAAGAGTGTGGAAAGTGAATTACTTCTTTCTTTCTTTCTTTTTTCTGAGGATTAAATCCTGATATTTTACTTGCTTTCATCTCAAGTTTTCAATAATTTAATCCATATTCGAAAATATGATCTCCTCTAAAATATGAAGTAGAGAAAAAAGATAAAGAGAACAAGAGGAGTCAGCAACGGAGGTCTAAAAGTTGTCAAGTGGGCCGTGTCGGACCGGTCTAGCACAAAATTTGAGTGGATCGGAATGTGCTTGGGCCGGGCTTATTGGCCCATGAACTATAGCGAGTCGGCAGGCCAACCCTAAGGGCGGAAGACCTCAGCCCAACACAACATGTGGCCCAATGCACGCCGGGCTTCAGACTGGATCATCAATAATAACCATTATTCAAGGAAACTAGTACCATACAAAGTCTTGCTCAAAAATAAATTGACAGAACTAGTACTAAATTTAACATCAAATTCTAAACCTAGTAGGGTTGTGATTGAAAGTAGGTTCCATCAAATCCTCGAAGCATGAAGTGCATCATGAAGGATCCATGATCGTAGTAGATGAGTCAACATCTGATATATTTCGGTGCCCAACATCTCAACGTATGTGTGATTTTTCATGCACTTTCTTGCTCTCAGTAGGTGATTGTGATATATGCCTTGATAGTAAATTCGGAAGGCATTTTAGATATATAGTTAATTATTGTACAATAGTTTTGTAAATGTGTTAAATTATTTGACATATCTAAACTACTACAAACAAATTATAAAGATATGACCAATTCCTCGGAATGAATATAGCTGTGAGCCTTCGAGGTTATGATAATATTACAAATATAAAACTTGGACTCTTTACGCTTCGTTTCTAAAATGTTCCTAGTCATAGGTCCACCATGAGGGAGATTGGCTGGATTCATAACTCATGGTATATAAAACTTGGACTCTTTACGCTTAGTTGGATGTGATCCAAATCAAAATTGGTCCATAAGATATAATATTGAATTGGGTCTATATGTCTTAAAAACAAAAATTCATATAAGTGATGCACCAATTTCATTTATTAATACCTCGTAATCCCATATCCTATCCGATGTGGAACTAAATTACTAACTCTACTGTCGTCACTTTTGAGGACTCAACAGAAAACGAGATATAATCCAACATTATCTTCTAAGATAGGGTCCATCCACACCAATTTTTGTTATATATAAGTCCGTCCGTAATCTAGCTCACTCCAAGTTTATTCAAATTAAAAATTTCGATTCCTTACTGTTGGAACTTTTGGTTTTTTGAGTTCCACTTTATAGATATTTCAAATACACCATAGACAAAAGGGAAGAGACTTTTGTTTAGTCCCACATCGCTTAAAACCCACACTTGAGAGTGGGTATATATATGTTTACACCTTCTACATGGTTGTGATGAGTGGGAAGCTAGAGGGGTGCTCGCGCGCCCGGGGGGCATTGGGCTAGAATGCACCCGGGTTGGAGGGAAGCTCCAGAAAACCTTAATGCGACTCATTCTCGTTCCTGATTCTTCTCCTGATATTTGATTCACGATCTAACAGTATTAGAGTTTTGCAACTCTATATATTCATTCGTTCTTCATTGAAAGAACACACCGCTGAGATCCAAAACCACCAAATAGAGAAAGAACTGAAACGCTGCCGTTCGTCTTCTTCCCTGTTCGACTGTAGGTTGCAGATAGGTACTGCTATCTGTAACTCGTTGTTGTATCCTGGAGGAAAGTCGCCGTTCGAACCTTACAGTAACGATAAGGGGCGAATCTTTTCTTGAGGACAGTGATTCACACGCCTCAACGACTCCGAGTTCTGTTCCACGAAGCTTCTACCCCAACAATCTCAAGAAAAGATGGCTTCTCAGAACAATGATCTCGCTGCTGCTGGATCCGCTCAATCTCGTTCAAGGCTACCTGACGTATCGAAGATCGAAGTTTTCAACGGTACCCACTTCAAACGCTGGAGGGAGAGGATCTACGTCTGCCTGGACGTGCTGAACTATGCGAAGTACCTGACTGAACCTGAACCTGAAAAGCCGGCGGCTATGGAGTTCGATTCGGCTAACATAGAAGATGCTGCAAAAGCTTTCGATGATTTCCAAAAGCTGCACGATGAGTGGCAGCAAGAAAACAAGGTATGCCGATACACTATTCTAAACACCTTGTCGAATGAGATCTTCGATATATACTATTCATATAAATCAGCTTACGAAATCTGGGAAATATGAATAAGAAGTATATAATCGAAGATGCTGGTACTCAAAAGTACGCTATTGGAAATTATCTTAAATTCCAGTTTGTTGACTCTAGAGATATCTCTTCTCAAATCATTGAATTTCAAGTTCTTTTAAATGATTTGAAAACTGAGGATATTGAACTCCCTGATGCTTTCGTCTCTGGTTGTTTGGTTGAGAAACTACCTGAATCATGGAAAGATTACAATGACAAGGTGAAGCACAAAAGGAGGCAGATGAGTCTGGAAGACGTGATTATTCATGTCCGGATTGAAGAGAAAAACAGAAAACTTGACGCAAGATTAGCTACGGAGTTTGACTCTAAGGCTAATATTATGGAAGGTAATCCCAGTTCTGCTTCTAATCGGTTTAGGAGAAATCCTAAGAAAACCGATAAGAAATCTTCTATTCCGAAGACTAACAATTCCCGTCCTTTTAAGAAGAATAAAGAAAATTGTTATGTTTGTGGAAAACCCGGACATCATGCTTTTCAGTGCAGACACAAGAAGGATGGAGACAACAAAGACGTCACTCCGAAAGCTAATATAGTGAAGGATGATGTCTTTGCTGCTGTTGTCTCTGTTGTGAACATGGTGGCTGAGAAAAAAGACTGGGTTATTGATTCTGGAGCAACCCGTCACATCTGTGGTGACTTAAAGTCTTTTTCAGAGTACATCCAAGTGAAAGATGGAGAAGAACGAGTCTATATGGGTGACTCTAGGCCTGTACCCGTCCTGGGAAAAGGCACAGTTCTTCTCAACTTGACTTCTGGGAAAACCCTTTCACTGGGTAATGTACTGCATGTTCCTGACATTCGCTACAATCTGATCTCTGTGTCGCTGTTGGTTCAAGCTGGAATCAAAGTGAACATGGAATGCAACAAGGTAGTGCTTTCTAAGAATGAGACATTCATAGGGAAAGGATATTGTAACCAGGGTTTATTTATTCTGAATGTACTCAAAACTGTTATTAATGAAAATTCTGCTTCTTCTGCTTACATGGTTGACTCTTTTGATTTGTGGCATGGTAGACTAGGACATGTTTCTGCATCTTATATTAAGGAAATGAGAAAAACTGGTTTATTGCCTAACATCACTAAACCAACGAATGATAAGTGCGAAGTATGTGCTGAAGTTAAAGCTATCAAAAAGGGTTGTTTACCTATTGTTTCTAGAGATAATACTGATTTGCTTTCTTTAGTTCACACCGATCTTGCTGAATTTAGAAGCTTAATGTCTAGAGGAGGGAAATATTATTATATTACCTTTATAGATGATTACTCTAGATACACGAAGGTATATCTCCTTAGAAACAAGCATGAAGCAGGTGAGATGTTTCTGAAATATAAAGCTGAAGTTGAGAATCAACTAGATAGAAAATTAAAAGGCTTAGGTCAGATAGGGGAGGTGAATATGAGTCTAATCCCTTTGCTGACCATTGTGAACAACTTGGCATAATTCATGAGACTACCCCTCCATATTCACCAGAATCGAATGGGGTAGCTGAAAGAAAGAATAGAACCTTGAAAGAGATGATGAATACTATGCTGGTTAGTTCAGGTGCACCCCTGAACTTGTGGGGGGAAGCCATCCTATCTGCTTGTTTTGTTCAGAACAGAATACCTTATAAAGCAACTGGCAAGACACCCTATGAGTTATGGAAAGGCTATACGCCTAACCTAAAATATCTCAAAATGTGGGGGTGCCTCGCCAAAGTTCTGTTAGTAGGACCTAAAAAGACAAAATTAGGTTCTAGAACTGTTGATTGTGCGTTCATTGGTTATGCTAATAACAGTGCTTGCGTATAGATTTTTGGTGGTTAAGAGTGACTCTGACCAGGTTACTGTCAATACTACTCTGGAAACCAAAAATGCTGATTTCTTCGAAACTATTTTTCCTTGGAAATCCGGTCTCGAAAGAACTGTTAACCATACCGAACGTATCTCTGAGACTACCGAACGTATCTCTGAGACTACCGAACGTATCTCTGAGACTCCTGAAAATTCAGAATTTGAATTGAGAAGGAGTAAAAGAGCGAGGATATCCACCAATTTTGGTGATGATTTTCACATGTTTCTTGTGGATGATGATCCGATAACCTATGATAATGCTATGCATTCTAGAGACGCACCTTTCTGGATAGAAGCAATCAACAGTGAGTTAACCTCAATTATGTCTAATCATACTTGGGAAGTTGTTGATTTACCTCATGGTGCTAGAGCTATAGGTTGCAAATGGATCTTTAAGAAGAAACTAAGAGCAGATGGCTCTATTGAGAAATACAAGGCTAGGTTGGTTGCGAAGGGATTCTCCCAGAAGAAAGACATAGACTATTTTGACACTTTCGCCCCTGTGACACGAATCTCTTATATTAGGATTTTAATTGCATTGGCAGCAGTTCATAAGTTAATTATCCATCAAATGGATGTGAAAACTGCTTTCTTAAATGGTGATTTAGAGGAGGAGATTTATATGTCACAGCCAGAAGGTACTATATATTGTACCGGGTAGTGAGAAGAAAGTATGCAAACTAGTTAAGTCTTTATATGGGTTGAAACAGGCACCTAAACAATGGCATGAGAAATTTGATTCTGTGATGGTGTCTAATGGATACCTGATCAATGATGCAGACAAATGCGTATACTATAAGTCTTTTAATAACTTTTATATTATGCTTTGTCTCTATGTGGATGACATGCTTATTTTGGGACCTAACCTTGATATTATAAATGAGACCAAAAGATTTTTAGCTTCAAATTTTGATATGAAAGACCTTGGTGAAGCTGATGTAATCTTAGGTATTAAAGTTGTAAAGACAAAAGATGGTCTTACATTGTGTCAAGAACACTATGTCGAGAAGTTTTTGAAAAGATTTCGATATTATGACTGTAAGAGGGTGTCGACGCCATATGATGCTAATATCCATCTTAAGAAAAATAAAGGACATAGTGTCTCTCAGAAAGAATATGCCCAAATTATTGGTAGCTTAATGTACTTGATGAACTGTACAAGGCCTGACATAGCTTATGCTGTTGGCAGACTGAGCAGATATACTCAGAGTCCTAGTAAGGAACACTGGGTTGCCATTGAGAGATTAGCCAAGTACTTAAAAGGTACCATTAATCATGGGATATCTTTCAAAGGGTCCCCACCTGTGTTAGAGGGTTATTGTGATGCTAACTGGATCTCAGATTCAGATGAGATCAAATCCACTAGTGGTTATGTGTTTACCCTTGGTGGGGGTGCAGTATCTTGGAAATCTACCAAGCAAACTTGTATAGCTCGTTCAACCATGGAGTCCGAGCTAATCGCCTTAGAGAAGGCATGTTCTGAGGCTGAGTGGCTTAGAAACCTCTTAGCAGATCTTCCTATTAGTGTAAATGCTCCTCCTCCTGTGCCTATGCATTGTGATTGTCAAGCTGCTATCACAAAGGCAAAGAGCAAGATTTACAATGGGAAAAGTAGACATATACGTCTAAGACATACAGTGGTAAAACAGCTGTTAAAATCCGGAGTTATATCCTTGGATTATGTGAGGTCAGAGTTGAATTTGGCCGATCCTCTGACCAAACCACTTAATAGGAGGCAAGTGGAAGATACGTCGAGGGGAATGGGACTTATGCCTAAAACAGAAAACAAGAGTGATGGTAACCCCACCTATTTGATTGGTGATCCCATGACTTAGGTTCATAGGGGTAAGAACAAATCACTGGTTGTTTTTGTGTACTATCGACTATTGTATTTGAGATGTTCATTCCTATGACTAGATAGTACTGTATTTATGAATACAACTACTGCAGTGAGAAGGTTGAGCTTTGCTCTTAATAGAATCCATATCCCAAATCTTGAGGTGGTGTGTCTAAACTGCAGTACACACTTGATGGAAATCTACCTATACGAGTGAGAAACTGGGTCGGTTCCTATGAAAGCCTTTGGCAGGCTTTCTAGAGCACTCATGAAAAACCAGGAATCAGCACAGGGCCAAAAAGCGCAAAACCGCAGAACAGTGAAGTACTAAGAATTACAATGTGGATGCGAGTCCTCTGTTCACATTTAAGGTTGTTGGTTGATAGAAATTTATTTCACCAACCTCCTGTGAACAAGATTTGCTATCCTAATGGCTGGTTCATAGCTGAAAGGCACCAGTACTTAGGCATTGTGTTCGTGCTACGGCTAGCAGATGAGACAACCACATATTTCAAATATGTGGGGGAGGTGTAGTCGGTATAGACATAGCATGTGTGGTGTATTTTGAAATAGTGGGGGATTGTTGGAACTTTTGGTTTTTTGAGTTCCACTTTATAGATATTTCAAATACACCATAGACAAAAGGGAAGAGACTTTTGTTTAGTCCCACATCGCTTAAAACCCACACTTGAGAGTGGGTATATATATGTTTACATCTTCTACATGGTTGTGATGAGTGGGAAGCTAGAGGGGTGCTCGCGCGTCCGGGAGGCATTGGGCTAGAATGCACCCGGGTTGGAGGGAAGCTCCAGAAAACCTTAATGTGCATGTGCGGGCACGTCGCACGCGCAGGGGGGGTGCAAATCCGGACCGTTTAGCCTCGCGCGTAGGCGGGACACGACCCTACTTTTTGCATTTTCTCTTGGTAAGTGAGCCCGCAATTTATGCGTAACCGCCCCTACTCATTCAACACGACTCATTCTTCTCCTGATATTTGGTTCACGATCTAACAGTATTAGAGTTTTGCAACTCTATATATTCATTCGTTCTTCATTGAAAGAACACACCGCTGAGATCCAAAACCACCAAATAGAGAAAGAACTGAAACGCTGCCGTTCGTCTTCTTCCCTGTTCGACTGTAGGTTGCAGATAGGTACTGCTATCTGTAACTCGTTGTTGTATCCTGGAGGAAAGTCGCCGTTCGAACCTTACAGTAATGATAAGGGACGAATCTTTTCTTGAGGACAGTGATTCACACGCCTCAACGACTCCGAGTTATGTTCCACGAAGCTTCTACCCCAACACTTACTTGATATGCCTTAAAAGTTAAGACTAGGGACATTACGGAAACCCTTTAGTAAAGTAAAGTAGGAAAAAACTTTGAAGTAGAAACACCCAAATTCCTAGTGAAACGCTTACAAGTTACAACTCGGTCTAGAAAAAGAAACATATAGCACAGCACAGCACAGCTGCACAGGCTGCGTGAACTTGTGAAAGCGTGGAACCAACGATCCCCCAGTTTTGTGATGGCTCGTAGAATCACGCCAGTGAGTGTTAAAGGAGGTGAGATTTGGGTACATGTGACCGGGTGGGTTACGGTAACCGCCGCCCATGCATGCCCCCCACGTAGCATCGTCATCCCATCTGTCCGCCACGCGTCAAGACTCCTTTCTTCTTTTTTGTACTATATATCAAGCAGCACCTCAATCTTCTTCTTGAAACACCACACCATTGTTAGAGAGAGAGAGAGAGAGAGAGAGAGAGGATGACTGACAACAGGGCTTCGATGGAGACGGTGGCGGCGGAAGCGCCGGTGACCGCGGAGAGGCCAGTCAGGGGTGACCTCGAGGATTCCCTTCCCAAACCTTGTGAGCTTTTTCTTTTATTTCAGCATCATCATCATCATCCTAGTGTAATTATAAAGGTTTGATTCGTTATTCTATGAAATTCTCCAATTCACAATGCTAATCTTAATTCTAGTTAAGGGAGGTTCTTATGGTCAGTGAGGAGAGACTTTTTGGCTAGGCGGACGGTTTCGAAATCGAACCGTAGGACAGTGCGTGGGTGTGTGTAAAAATTGAAAACGGAGGATCCAAATGGCACATGCAACAATGCATGCACAAAGTCCCGTGCATTATACCGGTCGTCTAGAAAACAAAAATTCTAGTTGAAGGGAAGATATGTAAATTACTCCCAACTATTTTATTGTTGGCCTAGTGACATATGTTATATTTATGAAACTAGATAAATTGACATACAGAAGTAATTATTATTCTAATTTATTATTATATTAGTATTATTATACATATATATTATTTTATTCATGTATATTATTTAGGAATACCAAAGAACAATTTTATGTAATTAACTAGCTATTCTTTTTAATTTAGATTAGTAAATATATGAAAGAATATATTTGGAGAGAATTATTTTTTTAATTGTATAGTAGTATAGATTATGTTGAGATGGGGGTGGATTCACATGGAGGTTGGAGGCCGCCACCACTGGTTTTTTTTTTTTTGGAAAATAAAGTGTTAATATAGATTTTATGATTTTTTTTTTTGCAAAAATTACATACTTTTGAGCCTCTAGTATTTTTGAGGATATATATATATATATATATATATATATATATATATATATATATATATATATATATATATATAATTTTATTAAAAAAAAAAAAAAAATATATATATATATATATATATATAATTTTATTTTATTTTATTTTATTTTTTTTGAAGCAAAGGGTTCTTCTTATTGATGAGAAAGCTAAAACAATACAATCAGCAGTTTACTCAATGGAGACTATATATATATATAAATAATAAAATAAAATTATATATATATATATATATATATATATATATATATATATATATATATAGTCTCCATTGAGTAAAGTGTTCGGATCGGATCCGTCCTTGTGTTGAGAACACAATTCACATGAGGTTTGATAGTAAATAGTTGGACACTTGGCACTATTTTAAAGTCTCGTGCGGAGTCTAAAATTTGACCGACAAATGTATGATTTTTTTTCATACATTGTGTGGGTATTTTTCTGACCCCCTCCCAGTATAACACCCATAAACAAGCCTAAGAGGAAACTAAATCTTATACATATATCTGTGGGCTGACATGACGAGATGTTGACGAGATCATGGTGAAGTCGTCTGTGGTTGATCCATTGGAGGATATTGCAATTTAGCTTCATTTCTTGTTCAGATTCTAGATTGCAACATTTGCGAGTTCCCAATCAATTTAGCTTCATTTCATGTAGAAATGCTCCTCTCTCGGAGCTTCATGTACACACCATTATTTCTTGATCCTATAATTTGTATTGTCCTTTAAATCCAGACATGGCCAGAGCGTTGGCAGCACCTGACATCTACCATCCAGAAGGCTCCAAGGATCACGCGCACCGCGACATGACTGTCCTTCAGCAACATGTTGCCTTCTTCGATCGCAACAACGATGGCATTGTGTACCCTTGGGAAACTTATGCAGGTGATTTGAATTATGTGCATCTTCGGGTGTGTATATAGTTGATAAGTTGATGTTTCATTATTGTTCCTTTCGCTACATGGTTGGCCTAGGATGCCAGTTCTCTCAATTTTGATATAATTAGAACCAACGGAAGTTTTGGACAGTACCAACTCTAGGCTCTGTTAGCCAAAGTGGCAACTACCAACTACCGATACAACAAAGTACATTCAGGTTGATGGTTAGTAGGAAATTGGGAAAAGAAAAATGTAGGACTGATTATACAGATAATCCTAAGATTGATATAATCTTTGTTGTGCAAATGAAATTCCAGGATGTCGTGCTGTCGGCTACAATGTGATCCTGTCGTTTATGATGGCCGTTCTTATCAACGGTGTTATGAGCTACCCTAGTCTCCCAGTAAGTCGAATCTACTCGCACTCCATTTTTCAAGTTTTATTTGTTGATATGAATCGAGTGTACTTCTTTGTAGTCATGGATACCGTCTCCCCTGTTCCCTATATATGTCCGCAACATACACAAATGCAAGCATGGGAGCGACTCTGGAACGTATGATCCTGAAGGAAGGTACTTGCACAATATATGCCCACAATCATATAAATTCAACATGGAGTACGTTCGTCTATGGTAAGCTTTTGTTTGTTTTGATCTTAGGTTTGTTCCGGTTAATTTCGAGAACATCTTCAGCAAGTACTCGAGAACAGTGCCCGACAAGATGAACTTCTGGGAGCTTTTTGAAATGACAAACGGCAACGCACTGGCCTACGACTTATTTGGAAGGTGGAGTGTCGTACTGACATAATTTCTTCCTATTTCTTCTGTTTTACTGAAAATTTGGGTCAGAGAGATGCTATACCGAATAGATTATCTTAAAATGCTAGGATTAATTACTCTCTATACTTGCATTCTAGATTGGGTAAGTTGGGCACATATATGGTCATTTGCAATTTACATATATGGTCATTTGCACATATATGGTCATTGTAACTATACCAATGAAAGTGATAAGTATTAAGAGCTTAGGAGTCGCATAAGTTTCGATTGGGAGTGTGTTGATCTTGAGTAGAACTTGAGAACTTGGGGATCGATATATAGCAGATTTTGTGTTGCCAATCATAACTCCTGTGTTTGCCGGACCAGCCCATGATTGCAGAAATTTAATCGACGTGTTTCTTCTGTTGCAGCATTACTACAAAGCTGGAGTGGTTGGTTCTGTATATTCTGGCTAGAGATGAAGAAGGTTATGTTTCAAGGGAAGCCATGAGACGTTGTTTCGATGGGAGCCTGTTCCAGTACTGCGAGCAGCAGAGGCAGGCATATGACAAGAAAACGGGGTAGGCTTGTGTATGTCGCTATACTAGGAACTATTTCCTAGCCTATAGGAAATATATGCATCTTACAGTGCCTTCATGTCAGAAAATGTTACAAGTGTCTGTGGATAGTGTGGTGAATTTGAATAAATGGTTTTGTTTATAAGTGCACTTCAATTCCATTTGCTTTTGCTATTTCATCTTCACATCTTACATGCAAACACTCTTTTTCTTCTCATGTTTTCTCTGGCATTACAATTTAGTGCCAGAGACTTTGATAACTGTGGTGAACTGTAAGGATCTGGTGGTATAGAGCTCCACCAGTTTTTGTTGTTTTTACAGAAATATTCTTCAAATTGTGGCCACTTGTACAGGAAATGCGCGATTAAGCATATGTTCCACAGTTGGATCATTGTTAATGGGGATTGCACCATGATCCTTAAATCGCCTATGATACTTGCCTGCTGGTATGTGGGTCAGGAATATGAACTTGTTCAGTTACTAGGAACCATTGGGTGATAGATTAGAAGTGGTCATGACTCAATGCTGGAGGTTCACTAGTTCCTCTCTTAGTTTAAGTTTGAGAAAGGCATCGATCTATTATGTTTTTAGTGTTTGTTGTAGACTTCCACTCTTAGTCTCAATAGAAATCAGGAAAGATAGATGTTTATATCTATGGTGTCTCTGTTCTGCTACATAAATAGACTACTTTCGAACTACGACTATATGCTTGATATTCTTAGTGTTACCACTCTTAGTCTCAATAGAAATCAGGAAAGATAGCTGTTTATATCTATGGTGTCTCTGTTCTGCTACATAAATAGACTACTTTTGAACGACGACTATATGCTTGATATTCGGTTATCGACTCGTGTCTAGTGTATGTGTAAGCACTCTTATCCTTGAAGGACCTCTCTTGTTGTTGTTGAGAATGTAAGGATGGGATCAAGGAAGACCCCAAGCGAAGCTCCATTCTTAGCGAGAGACTAGTGACCAACAGTACAACAGAACAACTATGAACAGGAAATGCATCATGGGCTAATCCTACATGTTTTGAAACTATAATATCTGTACATTTTCGAAGCTGGTAGAGTATAAAAGAAAGGAATTTCACAGATTATTAGTACTATGAGCTATAGTTATGGGAAATTTATTAGATGTTACAGTTTGAACCCATGCTTGTAGTGATAGTTCGGATTGTTGTGATCTTTGACAGTAAATAATCTTCCTGATACATATGCTTGTAGAAAGATCCTTCGAAAAGGAAAAATCTTCCACTAAGCAAAATCATACATATGATCACTCTATACTCGATGTCGGGCCAATATAATCTAATTGTTGGCATGAATGCCTACAGCAACAAGAACAACACTCTGCAAACTCAATAGAACTAAGCAAAATTGGTTATTGAAGGGACGATAGATATCAGAAACAAGGACATGGGAGGTCTACATGATCACAGAAAAGCCGTCGTCAAAGTTCTGAGAGTAGCTCTCCGGGTCGTACCCAAACCTCATCCTACTGTGTCTGGACTTCAGGGACTGCTTCCACCGAGACCTGAGCTTCCCCACCAACTGTCTCCACGCTAACTGTCGCGTCGGAGTGGACCGTCGAGCCTCGCCTACCCAAGCCTCACCATCTTCTCTCGTGAACCTCTTCGCCCAGTTCATAGCATGGACCTTCCTGCTTGCAAGGGTAAGCATCTCTCCCCTTTGATCACTAGTAGTTGGTACCATTGTCGCGAAGCCTGCTTATAACGAGTAGACTGCCAGGTGGTCCTTGTCATCGGTAGGCCCGCGGCATTAATAATTTTATGTAAGATGGATTGAAGGGAGAGGAACAACTACAACTTGCAACAGGGACCATTCGTGTCCCCATCCCACTTTGCTGAGGTGGTGTAGGAATTGTCACTTTGCCTCTAGGAGGAGGAAGGGCAGTCTCTTTTTTCAACTTGTGTGGCATAGCATCAGGAAAAAGATTGGGCAAGATGGGCCTAAATTTGAATGGAATCCTAGAAAATCTTGATTGGAACTCTTTAGATGTGGTGATCATAACCTATCAAAAGTCTGGATAATACTTGTTAGTGATGTCCTCAATTACTAAAATTAGTCCTACTACCACGAGGCTCCCATTTCCGTAGAGTGTGAGCTAGGGAAGATCAAGATGTACACAGTCTTACACTCGTATTATAGACATGTTAGACCAGTAGGTGAATTTTTTTTTTTTAATGAAAAACAATATTTACCATGTTGGAGAAAGAGGCGGTTTTTGTGACTCGAACTTGAATTTGATCTAGTAGCTGCAACTCTTACAAATAAGACAGTCGCATGTGGTCGAGAGCGTTGCATGTGATTTTTTGCATGTCAAAAGCCCAGATAGTAAATGGCAGCTTTTTTGAGTTGTCATTGTAAATTCCAACTGTTGCAAAGTAAAGTTATCGCGACAAAGTTGAGTTCGAGTCTACGGAGCATCTTTTGAGTTGGGTTAGGTGCGACCTATGAGGTTTGAACCTTAGTCAAAGCCATTGCTCTCACAATATGCATTTCTTGAGCTTTTCCTCTCTTGAAAGATACTGAAAGGCATTTGGATGAGTATGTATGACTGAGAAAAAGTGAGTGACAGAATGTGAATCTGATCTCTGTGGCTGTGTGTGAGGCCCCTTAAGGAACATGGCAACATGGGTGCACCTAAAAAAGGGGGGTAATCTTTTTTCTGGTGAGGAGCAGGCAACAAAACCACTACAATGTTAGGTAAGTGCAGTGCAGGACTTGAGTCTTTTGGTTAAAATTCTTTCTTCAGGTTTAGTGATCACTTTGTGTGGTGGTTGAGACTTGAGAGGGAGGCTAACTGGCTAAGTATAAAGTAGCTTGTCAGCTAATGGGTCAAGTTGGAGAAGCAAATTGTGGTTTTGATTGATTAGGCTAAGGTTTCTTTCAGGTATTCGTCATATATCATAATGACATTTTGTGGAAATTCTTTTCTTGTGTGATGTGAAAAAAAAAGACGGCCTCCTTTCACCTTTTGCCTACAGTTCACCAGAAATATGCACCTCTTACGTCGAACACTTCAATCGTCGCGAAAGGGTGGGGAAGACGGGAACTTTCTGTGTGTGCATTGCTCCCTTAATTGGATTCTTTTTTTCCTTTAATATCAGTCCGGATCAAGCAGTCCGGAGGATCAAGATGTAGGCAGCTTCACGTGTAAATTGTGGTAAAATTTAATTCTTTTAGCATTGTTGATTGTGGTTTTGGGGTTTGAAAAGTTTGAAGTCTTTCAACTAGTAGTACCGGCCGAGGGGTCGATCAAATTAGTTTTGTGAAAATCATGCAACGAAGATGGCAGATGCACTTAGAATGACTAAAGAAATTCGGATTTTCGTGATAAGTGATTTGTGATTAGTGTAGAACTTGTCAGTGACAAATAATTTTTGTTGTAATTTGATTTCTGACAAAAGTTGTGTATCATCACATAGTTAAATCATTCGGTGACTATATTTTTATGGGTCATCAATCAATGTTTTCACTGAAATAAAATATTAATTTTTGATGAGAATCAAAGGCAAGTTCTATGTGACAAGTGAAAATACTTCACTTATAGTGTATTATGTGACTTACTTAACGAACTTGAACAAGTTCTACGTGACAAGTAGAAATACTTGTCACTTAAAGTGTATTATGTGACTTTTTTTAAAAAAATGTTACAGCAAATTCTATGCGACAAGAGAAACTACTCGTCACTTGGAGTATATTATGTGACAAATGGAAATCCTTGTCACTTGAGGTATATTTTATGGCTTCTTTTACAAATTTGTAATAACTTATGTGACAAGTGAAAATAATTGTCACTTAATTAGCTGTATTATGTGACTTTCTTAAAGAATTATAACAAAAAATTCTATTTCAGTAATGTAAATACTTGTCACTTAAGGTGTATTATGTAAGAAGTGAAAATCCTGCTGTATTTTGTGACTTTCTTAAAGCATTGTAACAACAAGTTATATGTGACAAGTGAAAATACTTGTCACTTAAAATGTATTATGTTACTTCCTTAAACAATTGTAACAGTAAATTCTATGTGACAAGTAAAAATACTTGTCACTTAAGGTGTATTTTGTGACTTACTTAAAGAATTGTAACAGTAAATTCTATGTGACAAGTAAAAATGCTTGTCAGTTAAAGTATATTTTGTGATTGACTTAAAGAATTGTAACTTATATAGCACCAATTTATTACCCTTCAGTCACCAATTTTTTTTTTTTTTTTTTTGAAACACTAGAATTTATTGAATGCAAAGCAAGAAACAGCAAGACAACAAAAG
Source organism: Iris pallida (assembly GCA_029216955.1). Taxonomy (NCBI): domain Eukaryota; kingdom Viridiplantae; phylum Streptophyta; class Magnoliopsida; order Asparagales; family Iridaceae; genus Iris; species Iris pallida. Next base: position 16,606,195 of record JANAVB010032618.1, on the reverse strand, counting down.
ATCAAATTTCAAACGAAATTCGAAAATTCAAAAAAAAAAAAAAAAAAGATGGGGGAATGGACTCCAATCGCGCGGCCCGAGGGGGGGGGGGGGCTCGGTCCGCACGAGAGCGGGACCCGAGGGAGAGGGGGGGGGGGCGCATCCCGAGGCCGCCAAAGGGGCGCGTCGCCCGAGGAGACGCACAGCCAGAGGCGTGCGAGGGGGGGGGGGGCGCACTGCCCGAGGCGTGCCTGCGCGAGAGGGGTGGGGTGGGGGGGGGGGGGGGGGGGCGACACCGGGGAGCCATGGCGGGGGGAGGAGCGGTGCCTGGAAGGGGGAGGGAGAGCTCCACCGCAGAGGGAGAGCTCCACCCACGACGAAGGGGCGCTGGAAGGGGAGGGGAGGGCTCGACCCCGCGGGGGGGAGCGGAGGACGCGCCACGAAGGGGAAGCCGAGGACAACCCAGGGGGTCACCAGACCCGGCGGAGGGGAGGAAGAGCCGCGGGGGGGGGGGGGGGGGGGGTACGTACCTTCTTTATATATATATATATATATATATATATAAAGGAAAAGAAATAAATATTGTTCCTTGCGGAACAGTACTATCCCAAACCTGACTGTAAACGAAAACGGGAAGAAAAAAAAAAAGATTTGAAACAAATCTACCTTAAATCTCTCAAAGATTTGAAGCTTTCAATCCAAATCTCTTTCATTAAATGACTCTCAACTCAATTCGAAGGACTTACAACTCTCCGAAGTCAGCCTCAAAGGACTTACAACTCTTATTCAACTTAGCTTGTAGGCTATAGCCCCCACCCGAAGACCTTCTCACTGCTGCACTCGTCCCATACTGGTCTGCTTCGCTACTGCACTCAGCCCATGCTAGCCCGTCCCGACTCAAAGGTTTGCTCCATTGTTTGTTCTTCCTAAATAGTATGAAATACGTTGCAAGTGCATATATATTAGTATATTCTAAATTGGAGAGTTTGAAGACATAATTTCAAATTCCATTTCCGTGAGGATAAACACTAAACTATTCCCAAAAATAGGAGTAATTGCTATAGGAGCCCAAGCCCAATATCATATTTGCATAGGAGAGAGCCCATAAACTAATAAGAGTAAAGGCCCACTAAATAGAGCCCCCAAGAAGATCTCACTTTTGAGCGCGCGCGCGCGCGCTCTCTCTCTCTCTGTAATGACGACGAAGAGGAATTCTAGCGTTAGGGTTTCTCTTCCTCACTAACCCTATTTTCCGTGGCCGATCTAAAAAATCCCCGCTTTTCCGAATCGATAGTATACCATTTTATATGCGAATGCTCGAGCTCCTGCTTGTTTCGAACGATCTCAAAACACTGACCGAAATCCTTTCCCCAATCTTTCTGGTTTCTCGAGGGCGATCTGTGGGTGTTACGGCGAGGTGTCGGTGCGCTGGGACTGGCAACAAAGGCTACGATCATCCATTGCTAGGGTTTTGGTACGGGGGTGCTATCGATGGGACCGATTTCCGATGTCAAAAGATTGGATCTTGATAGGAACTCGAAAGGGTTTTGGTGTGGAAAGAATTTTGGAGGTTAGTGTATGTGAAAATGCTGTCTTTTTTCTATTACTGAATGTTAATTTATTCAAACGAGTTTATACTGTGTCATCTCTAGCAAATGCTTATGGTTCTATTGAATATGTTCTTGTTTATACTTTGGAAAGAGATTTTTTTTTTTCCGTCTATAATTGTCTAAAACTTATAATTGTTGGTTGGATGCATAGTTTTGTCGCGGCTAATTTGAATGCCCATGTTCATTGAGCTCCATTCCCCCACCTTGGCTTAATGTGTCGTAGGGACGAATGCAGTACCAACTGGCCCACTTCCAACTTTCCCACCCTGCGATAAAGGCGCTTGTGAGTCTTGAAGCTCTCGTCCATTTCGACCATCATATTTTAATAATATGAAACTACTTCATGCTTGGGCTCTCCACTTGATGCATGCTTGATCTTAAATACTTAAATTTATTAGTCTTAGGTGACTCTTGTCTATCAATATGGACTCCTCCCATTTTTATTTTTATTTTGACTTTTATTTTGACTTTTGGTTTAAGTTACATTTCGTAACTTTATTTTTATAAGTTGTCTTACATTTCATGACTTTATTTTGGACAACCTTATCTACTCTTTACAACTAGCACACTATTGCTAACCATGGAACATTCTAACGGGGGTGTAGTCGTTGCCTGATTTGTATGATTGTTTAAAAACCTGAATTTGGGCGGTTTTCATTGAATGTTCTGAATTTATCCTGATTTTGGAGAAATTATTAGGTGTTCCAGGCTCACCACTGGATGTGCTGAATGGTGAGCCCGGTCCAATGAAGAATTGACATTTGGCAAATGATTTGTTTATTAACAAATTAACTCCACACTCCACGTCAGAAAAAGAAACGGAAAAGTTAATAGTGATGTTAATTCGAAAAATTCATCCAGTGATGTTAATTTGAAAAGTTAACTGTGATGTTAATTTGATAAGTTAACAGTGATGTTAATTTGAAAAATTCATCAAGTGATGTTAATTTGAAAAGTTAATAGTGATGTTAATTTGATAAGTTAACAGTGATGTTAATTTGAAAAGTTAACGTTGATGTTAACGAGAAATTATTTGTTAACAGTGATGTTAACGAGAAATTATTTGTTAACTTTTTTGTTTCCTTTTTTGACGTGAAGTGTGGAGTTAATTTGTTAATAAACAAATCATTTGCCAAATGTCAATTCTTTATTGGACCGGGCTCACCATTCAGCATATCCAGTGGTGAGCCTGGAACACCTAATAATTTCTCCTGATTTTGGCCTGATTTCATTGTTTGTCGTGATTTCACTTCTGATTTCGTCCTGATTACCAAACTCAAATTTGGATGACTGAATTGAACCATGTTTGAATTCTCAAATTTTGATTTCTAGGTAAGAGCGTTAAACAAAATAAAATCCTACAATCATGTCATCCTTTTGGTTTCGTAGTTCCATAAAAATAGAAGAACATAGCAAATAAGACAACCACCATGTCATCTTACCAGTTTCTTGGTTTCATGAAATATAAGAATATAAATAAATAAGTCCAACAACCATGCCATCTTACTAGTTTCATAATATCCATGTTATCCATTTATTGTATGATAAAATATGTCTAATTATTTCTCATGACTCCACTGCAGACCCTCGTGTAGCGATCCCGGGTCAAAAAATGATGCGCAATTCAAAAATATCCTCGTAACAATTGTCGCAGAAAAAAAAAATCTTCCAGTCGGTCCTAGCATAAGCAACAATTACCAAATGTTTTTATAAAATTTCAATAATTAGAAAGTGCCCGTTAATTAATAACTTACCCTCAAATAGGCTTCCATGTCTCATTAGATGAAACAATTCTAGATGTATTGGGGTTCCATCCGAATCCAAATCTTCTTATTAACGTCTCAACGGGATTAGCTGCGAAGCACAAGTCAACAAAAAAATATGCCATAGAAAGCCACAAGGGTTTAGAGGAAGAAGTAAGATGATGAGATTGGAAGTAGGGAAGGACATAATCTCTCTTCTCATTAAGGCGTTTCCTAAAATATATGTAATGACTTATGTAGTTTTTATTAGTCTTCATAGTCCCATGCCTTTCTTCAAAGAAAGATGGATCATTGTTTCGCACAACATTTTGGGATAGAGTACCCACCTCATTTCAGTATCCCTGTCCCACAGCGTCAACAAGTAAAGAAAGCACTGTACCACTTTATGCTTTGGTCTACGCTTACCTACTAGTAAAAAACATTATAATATAGTGAACTATCCATAGGTAACCTACCACATTACTAGAATCATACTTTTTTTAACATCAAAAAAATCCAAGAGTTCATACACAAATACACAAATACAACAATATAATAAGCATTTTTTGGGACGAAAGTTCACTAAGGTAAGAAAAAGTTGTAACAGACAGACATGTGAGATTCATAGCAAGTGGATCTAAAAACAGTTTGTAAATTCATTCACGGTGATTGTCAACATCTCATTGACAATTGTGTCAAGCCAAATGCCGGTTTCGCCATGTAGTTGTTCTTATCGTCGTCACCAACATATGGTAGAGAAGAAGTCTCATCATTTGCTTAAACTGACACGTCCAACCGACGCACTCTACGGAGAAAGTTGTGCAACGCGACACAAACTAAGACTATCTTCACATGAGCCCTAAATGGGTACAGAGGTTTAGACTTGAAAATTGCAAAACGAGATTTGAAGATACTAAATATCCTCCCAATTACATTTCTATGAGATGAGTGGCGGAGATTGAGTAGATCTTTTGCATTTTGTGGGTTTTTGTCTTCACCTGCGAATTCTTGGAGATAGATACCTAACACACAGAATGGAGCTAAAAATGATCGTAGATTTGGAAACCACAGTCGTCCAAGTAGGCTTTCCTAATCCGAGAGTAAACAACATGGTTAAAAGAATGCCTATTGAAAATATGCATTGTTTCAAAATTTTCAGTCAACAAATCAATATCACTCAGAACAAACTCTGTTCCTCCTACTTAACGCAACACTCAAAATTTTCATGCAGATCCCTCCTATCCACTAATCACATAGATAAAAATCCCAAATCAAAGTTGTAAGCTGTTAATACATTATGTGACGTAATGCATGTCGCTTGCAATACCTTGCACCTAAATAGCCAATGGAAGTTACATGGTATAGTTTTCAAATAGTAAAAGCAAGGGCTAGAGAAAATGTGCATAAAGATCATAAAAACAAAACCCAAGTTTCTATGAGGCTATTGAGACTTCTTCGTTATAAAATCAAGATCGACACCTCTCATTTTTGTGTACTATTTGAGTAACATTTGGATACTGAAATTAGCGTGAGGAATAGATGAACTAGCATTGTTCTAAAAGTCCGCCTAGACGCTTGGTGGCCGTCCGACGTCCACCTAGGCCCTTCCGACCTCCGACTATGCATGTTTTTTGGTTTTATGGACTTCTTCTGCAATTTTCATTTTTTTTTTTTTGGGATTTTTTTTAATATTTTTTGATCCGCGGCCGTATAGGCGGACTAGGTGCTATGCGTCCGATGCCGGTCCGACTAGCGCCTAGCACGTTTTACAACCTTGTGAACTAGGGTCCAATTCCTGCCAAAGGGTCACACCCAGGGACGACTATTCCACCAATCTTGTATTTTCCTGCTTTTGTTTAATTCCTAGATACAAGAGGAGTGGAGTTAGAGAATTAGGCTCCTAATTCCTGAGGCAACAGGAAGGACTTTCAAATAAAAACAAAACCCTCCAGTGTTATATTGTGTCCGGCAGGAATCAGTTAAGAAATTCATGAATTAAGCATATCATTTCCTTCCCAGGATTTAGCTTGAACTTCCCAATTTGCATACAAATGTTGCCTTAGAAACATAGGAAAATCAAGAAAATAGTTGCCACTAGCAGCCACCAGACTGTGGTAGACAAGAATGTGCGACTTGTGTATAATATACTTCGTTTTAGTATCCTCAGATCAGATGTCTGGTTAAACACCATACTCAATAAAAGACGTTCCTACTGGTTATAAACAATATGTGGTGCAGATAATAAAGTATACAATTATTAGCAACTCAATTGTGAGTTCCGGTTGAACTTAAGCATTAGTCACTATCTATTATATGTAGATAAAAATAATGTTGTAAGAGGGACGACGTATACTGGCAGGGTGTCACTAGTCAAATATTAAGGGATTTGGAGAAGCCAAAGAATCCAAGAAGTATTGTAGGCCCCGTAGCTAAGTTCTTGTTCTCCCTCTCTTGACATAATTTGTTCGACTGGAGGAAATTGAGCTTGGTAATGAAAGAACTCGAGAACTTGTTGGGACCCACATTTCCTTT
>JANAVB010032618.1:16525332-16595332 GCA_029216955.1 Iris pallida | reverse complement strand
GAAGATTTATAAAGTTTTAGTTTTGTAAAAGTGAACCATAGACCCATAATGCTTACAAAATATTTTTGGCCAAGATATCTTGTTAGGTATTGCTCCGCCTAGGCGACCGTCTACGCCACCTCATCTCCACTTATACCGCCAACCTTCGTTGGCCGTCTACTCCACCGCTTACCGAAAAGCGGTGCGGAGAGAGACCGCCTACCGCCTAGGCGGCCGGCATTTAGAACACTGCTAACTTGAAACATGACTAATATGAGAATCATAATGCAAGCTGAGAATCCATACAATACCAATTCGTGAATAATCGTGACGATAATCAAATAAAATATATCTAGGACATGAAGTATGAAATCTATTAAGTACTGAAAACAATCAGAGGATGTACTCGCCTGTCGGCCTGATATGGTAATACGGGTCAGAGTTCGTACCGAAATCCAAGTAACATATATATATATATATATATATATATATATATATATATATATATATATATATATATATATATATATTTAATATATATATATATATATATCAAAAGGTGAGTTGAAACAATACAAACCTATCTGTTTGGGGTTTTAGGCTTCTAAGTCTCTATTAATAACAACTTGGGTTTATACTAGTTTGATTTGGTTAAAGGTTCAATACCTACTTGAATTGGTGGTTTATTAACTCCACCAGTTATTCATAATTGGTATCTTGATACCAATATCTAATTATGATTAAATGTACCTAATATGTACCAATACCTTAACACTTGGTATCTGTATACCTTGATACTTGGGATACCTTACCCTCGTATCTTAGTATTTTGTTACCATATATACAGTACTTAATACTAAACTACTCTTGCCACTAGACACTAGGACACTCCTAAACTCACTCACTGGTTCGGTCCACAGTTGGACACCAACACGGTGCTTACACTCATGTACTAGGTACACATTGCACTACGTGCAGTTGCTACTGCTCCTACTGCTGCATCTGTTGCTGCTGCTGCATGCTGCTGCTGCTGCAGGAAACCCCCCCTTCTTCTCTCATCTAAATACTAACACACATATATTATATGTGTGTGTATGATAACTAATACTATATGTAGGATACCAAAATATCAACCTACTCCTTTTGCATAATACCCATAACATATATTTAATTATACTAACATAGATATTATGTGAATTTAATCATAAGGAGAGTATAATCATCTATTTTCTAGGCATCGTTCTAGATGGGTTTCCTATGGGTTTTAGATTAGTTTTTCTACCATTGAAATTAGAAAAGGGAAGTGGTAGTTACCTATTGGGAAGGGCTCCTAATGACAATCCACTTAAAAGTGGGCATAAGGAGATGAAGTTGGACACCACACAACTTGCTTGTGCTCCTTGCTAACTCTTCTTGAGCTTCCAAGCCTTGGCTCCAATATTTGGAAGAGGGTTGAAGAGGAAATGAGTTGATTTGGGTTGTTGGAGAAGGAATTAGGGTTTGAAAATTTGGAGAAGATGAAGTGGAGTGGAATGAAGGGGTGGGGGTGGTTTAATAGGGGCCTCCCACATGGAGAGGTGAGGGGTGAGTGTGGGGTTTAGATATTTAGTTGAAGAGGTGGAATGAAGGGTTGGATGACTATCCATGTAATGGTTAGATATTTAATCAAGATATTTGTTGTTTCTAAGATATTTATCTAACTTGGATATTTTTAACTTCTATGATATTTATCCAATGGAGATATTTATCCTTCCATGAAGATATTTTATGCTAGGTTTTATCCACCAACCCAAGTTTGACTAAATGTGATTAGTCGCTAATCACAATTAGCGAACCTTTGATCAAAACTAATCGCGATTAAGGCTAATGACATGCTTAATGATTTATGAACAAAAGTAATCATAATTAAATAAATAAATAATACTAAAACTTGATAAATACTACCCTAATCTAGATATGGGATTTTCGGAGGTGACAAATCTACCATTCTTAGAAAACTTTTGTCCTCGAAATTTAAGGATAGATGCAAGCACGAAAAGAAATAAAGAATACTTCACGGCTCAAATTAGGGTATTGCTCACGCATCTCGTTTTCTCTCTCCCTAATAGATATCACCTATTATCCTATTTCTCATATCCGTGACTTCTCATTATATAATCATGAAACTTCCAGTATAATTTATTACACATCTTTTATATATTAATTTCTATCATGTCCATCTAATCTTTCGATTTTAATATTTATAATCATGGAACCCCTTGGAAGTTCAATCATTTTTATCCTTTAATATTTATCTCTATACCGCTTCCATTGAATCTTATGGTCCTCTATCATTAATTACAAATTCTGTAAGGTATAGATACACAATTTTTGAACCTTGCCTGCTGAGGAGTCCATTTTCTCATAATTCTACCTTACCTTTAAGTTCTCCTATCCATCGTATCAGATTTTAATGTTTCCATCCAACAAAATATGTACTTCGGTGTCAAGTTTTGTATTGCATACCTCGCATTACGTCTCGTCACACGTTCTTTATTCTCCGAAATTCAGTATCCTTGTTCCAATTCAAACTATTTCGCTACCAATATCCTCTTCTTGTAGCCTAATCATGATGGATACAATATATAATCTAGTTATATTTCAAATCTCTATCTTTCAATCATATGTTTTTATTCCATAATTTCCAATACTTGAACCATTCTACTTAAAATTTTCGAACTCTCATATCAACGATTGATCAAAATATCATTTTCCTTCATCAACCTTGAATGATCTTATTTACTTAGGTTCTTAAAATCCCTCTTTTAATTTAGAATCATAATCTCGCTGTATTCCGGTCTATCCTCGAGACTTTCTAGTATAGGATTTCATCCTCATTTTCTTAACTCTTACTTTATGCTATTATCTAGATTTAGTCTTTTGACCTCAGAAAATTCATCGAACTCAAAATAACATTTACTAGAAAGTTCCTTATTTATCTTCTGACTTCACCATCCCATTGCAATTTCCTTTTCCGTTAAATTTCTCGATATTTAGGGTACTTAAAATCTACTCCGTATGTCTAATTCAAGTAATACCTAAGAGTCAAAACATGTTCTATATTATAAGTTAATCCATTTACTTAACCTCTAATGTTAGGTAGATACTATGACTACTAAATAAACAAACTTTATCGTTCAAATTCCTATCATATTATCCTGAAAATTTAGAGAATAGTATGACTAGGATAGACAGAGAAAATAGTTTAACTAATATAGTAAAATATTGTAATAGATTTGGTACGAATCAATACAAGAATATAGTCAACATGAGGGTAGGATAGTTGATTGAAATCATTGTTCTAGAATATCTACTCTAACTAATCCTGAAGGGTATACGCATATGATCTCGTGATCCATTGTTGAATTCTCTACAATCTATAAAAGTTCCAATTCTCCAATCCCTTTGTCTTTTAACTAGATCCATAATCTTTGAGTCAGAATTTATGTCCACTGTTCAAGTTCAAACCTCTTCATATTAACCTCGAGTTATCCTTTGTATTTCTCAAATCCACATAATATTTCAATATTATTGTTTCGATCAAATTCTTATTTCCTCCATCAATAATATATGTTGTTAATTTAAAACTTTAACCTCGAAGTTTTTATAATCTATCAATCTTCATTCACCAATTTCTATCCTATGAAGTTTTGGAAACCCTTTAATTCATAATCTTGATTTCCAATTATTATTCCAATTTAATTTTTGTACCCCAAGAGTTAAGATTTCATCTATCTCTTTCATCAATTTCACCTCAATGTCTAAGATATCCTTATCAGACTAAAAATATATATCAGTACCATAAGATAACTTATTCTATTATTTTAGAGACTTGATCATTCCACAAGGTCAGAAGGATAATACGTTTTAACGGAAATAATGCCTTAGTTATTAGTTATGCTAGAGCAACATGTTTTGAGATGGAAGACAAATAGGTCAGAGCTAACAAGAAAAAGACGAATATAAAAAAATATGAATCCTACTTTTGTTCACTTGATTACAATGAAGTCATTGTCCTACCCCTTTTTCTTGCATGTCAATAGTAAACAAATTTCTAAAAAAATTTAACATCCAAGTTGTTCGCCTCTATTTGATATCCAATTCTCTTACTCATTATGACTCCACAAGATTGTTAACTACGAAGAAATTGATGATTTAGACTTCATCCTTTAAAAGGTCTTTATTAGATATATATTTCCACTACGATATCATCATTTATAAGTTTCTATCAATCCATGTAAACTCTTCTATATTTAGATTTTTAAGTATATCAATGATTCCATCCAATAAATTAGTCAGGGTCTTCTAGTATCAATATTTTTTTTTTCCATCTCTCTTTAATTCTATTATCCTCGAAATTTAGAATGAAAACATAAGGCCATCAATTTCAAAATTATCCTTTGTTTTGTTTTATCAATGTAATGCCTGTGGTTCGTATTACGTATCTTGGTATACGTATACGTATTCTTGACTCGTATTGCGTATTTTTCTGCATGGTTATTTTGGCATGTCATTGGTTGTGGCTTAGCTTGGTTCGGCTTAGCTTGGTTTGGTTTGCTTTTGGGTTCATCATGAACCAAAAGAAAACCCCTACCTACCACCACCACTACCCTTTATTAACCCATTCCCCTTTCTCTCTCTTCATTATTCTTCTTCTTCCCTATCATAACTTCTTCAACCACCAGGAGAAAGAGAGAGAGAGCTTAGGCAAGTGCAAACTTGCTTCATGATGGATCTCAAGTTTTATTGTTCCATTCTCTTCCTTACTTGATTCCAAGCCTCTTTAGAACTTGGCATTTTTCATTTTGATGGATATTTTCTTGTAGATCTAAGTTTATATTATTTCGGATTTCTTGGGTTTTGATCTACCAAACTTCATTATTTTCATATTTTGATTGTTCCATATTGTAGAGAATTCAATTTCGTGCAGTTTTGGCTTTTGTTTCGCTAGATTTCGACTTCGGATGAGAAAGTTATGGCCAAAACAATTTCTGGTCATTTCTATGTTCATCTGCAGCATGAACAGCATGTCGCTGTTGGCGCATGTCGCAGTTGGCGCATATGATGTCTCTGTTGACGCATGTCGCAGTTGACGAATATGATGTCGCTGTTGGCGCATGTCGCAGTTGGCGCATATGATGTCTCTGTTGACGCATGTCGCAGTTGACGAATATGATGTCGCTGTTGGCGCATGTCGCAGTTGGCGCATATGATGTCTCTGTTGACGCATGTCGCAGTTGACGAATATGATGTCGCTGTTGGCGCATGTCGCAGTTGGCGCATATGATATCTCTGTTGATGTCTCTGTTGACGCATGACGCAGTTGACGAATATGATGTCGCTGTAGGCACATGTCGCAGTTGGCACATATGATGTCGCTGTTGGCGCATGTCGCAGTTGGCGCATATGATGTCGCTGTTGAGCCGCATGAGCCGCATGTCGCAGAATAGGCCGCATAGTGCCTGTTTTGGCTATTCTATGTCTTATTTGCATGATTTGTGGTCAGAAATTCTCCCAACTCCCAACGTCATAGTTGTATATCTTTCCCTTGGCTTCAAGAATATGTCACTAGTTGTTTTATGCAAGTTTCTCCTATTTATGATAATGTGAGAATAGAACACGATAGTGGTCCACCGTGGCGCACTCTTGACAAGTAAACTGGCATGATATGTCTCGACATGCTGTTATGACAGCTAGCCTGACATGACAAGTATGAAAGACTTGGACACCGTGGGCGATTGTGTTTGTACAAATAAACTTAGTACTGTCTTGCATCATGTCTAGGATGGGGATCCCTGAGTACCACGGTCAGGGGTACCTACTGAAATTGACTAAGGCTAATTAACTAGAATGATTCAGTAGTCATGAAGAGATTCCCAGCTACAGGCAATCCCGTTATCTGGGCGCATTCAGCGGACTTGTAGCCTACCGATGAGTAGGGTACATTTCCAGCACACAGTCATGTGGTGCACCCTTCATAAACGGACATTCGACCCGGATAACCGGATGGTCTGCAGGGCTTGTGGCTGTCGGGATAATCTCATTGCATCTTGCTAGTAACTAGGCTTGTGATAACCCTAGTTAGTTAAAAGTATCAAGCCGTACTCTTGATTGGCCGTGATTGATTGGATGAAGTTTATTCCAGCTTAGTCTTATCCTGATCCTGTACAAGATTGTATCAGGACATGATTTCTTGTATCGATAAATGATGGGATACCAAGTTCTGTTCAGATGAAGGGTTACAATCCCGGTCCTTGTTTGGTTTAAGGGTTGTAACTTGGCTATCTGAATAGTTCCATGGTTATCTTATCATATATCGTCCTGCTTATTGTGCCCGCCTTAACAATAAAGATCAGGGGTCCAGTTCTGTTCAGGCGAAGGGTTACAACCCCGGTCCTTGTTTGGTTTAAGGGTTGTAACCTGGCTCCCGGAGCAGTTCTGTGTCCTTTCTTCGTTTATTGTCTTATTGTAACCCCCTGTCATGCTCGTCATGTTTTACCTTTACTTCAATACCATGATTATTTATACTGGCCTTAACAATAAAGATCAGGGGTCCAGTTCTGTTCAGGCGAAGGGTTACAACCCCGGTCCTTGTTTGGTTTAAGGGTTGTAACCTGGCTTCCGGAGCAGTTCTGCGTCCTCTCTTCGTTTATTGTCTTGTTACCTTATCAATAGTAATTGAGGCGGGTTTCTATTCAGGCGAATGATTGCAACCCCGGTCCTTATTTGGTTTAAGGGTTGCAGTCTGGCTACTTGAATGGTTTCTCCGTGTTCAATATATATTTGTTATCTCAGTTATTATCACTATCTTAAATTACCTTTACTATTTATTGTGATATGCTGGTTTTAGTTCCTAAGTGAAGCCTCCTTTGTGGCACTTGCTCTTTCTGGGGTCTGACCCAGCTGGTTTTGTGTGGCCAGATATCGGAGCAGCAACAGAGGATCCACCTGTCTTCCAGCCCGATGGTGACCACCAGGCGTAACCAGGGCAACGAGTGGGTTTCTTTTGTCCTCCCACTATATTTGTAAAATTATTCTTTTGAGGCGTTTAGCCGGCGAGCACGTGTTAGCTCGTATTGCACCTTATTTACTGTCTGCCTACGGGCTGTAACATGATTGACAAATCCTAGGGTTGATCATGTATTGACTAAAACTCTTGCTAGTCCTGACATTTTGTACGACTAGCTTCATGATCATCCAATATGTAATGTATGGGACGCCTTACTATTGTATATTGATGCTCTAATATCTTGTGACTGTTACTACTTGCTTGTGATTGAGACAATAGGCTTATTCTTGACCATAAGAGACTGATGGATTGTAGTTAAACCCTCATATATCTAGACAGCCGTGACCGTATAGTGACGTGGATTCCATTTCATTATACGTAGCTGGCTATGTCTGCCCCCGCTCTCCAGTATTCTGGTTCTGGGGCGTGACATGGTTTTAGTGGTGGCCCATGCAGGTCTTGTAAATCAAGATATGTGAGGGTTTACCGAATAGATGTCTCAATCAGTACTCGTCCTTGATCTCTGCTCGTATCTTCTGAATCCCTGTAATCTTGACCTGATCCTACGCTTGTATCGTTGATCTGTCCTGGTCCTTCCTTATTGTTCCCTATGTCGTCTTCTTCAGCGGCATTGTTCCTGGACCTGCCGATCAGCAAGGCGGAGCACCTCCCGCGGACCAGCAGCAACCTGGAGATCAAGTCCAGCATTCAGGAGTAGCCTCCAGAGTCATGCCTACCGAAGGAGAACCACCAGTTCAGCCCGTCCAGCCTGCAGAGCCTGATGATGGCACTTTGGTGGGTCTCATCAGGTCATTATTAGCCTCTCAGGATCGTCGAGGAGATGCCTTGCACCAGGCGGTGGCAGACGCTTTGACCAGAGGAGGTCATCAGGGTAATAGCGCGGCCAACAGCTTCAAGCGCTTGAACCCTCCCTTCTTCGACGGCAGTGAAGATGCGATCGCTGCAGATGCATGGCTTCAAGACACAGAGGTGATTCTAGAAGCAGCCAAGACTCCAGAGAATGAGAAGGTGGCCGTAGTGCGCCTGCAGTTACTAGATCTTGCCCGCAGCTGGTGGGCAGCGCAGGCCGATGGATTAGTGGCCCCTATTTCATGGGCAGTATTCAGGGAGAGATTCCAGACCAAGTATTTTGATGCTGTAGCTCGGTATGATCTACAGACGAGGTTCACTAATCTGAAACAGATGGGCAGGACGGTCGATGGATATGCGACCGAGTTCTCCAGGCTTAGTCGGTTTGCTCCCACCTTGGTGGCGACCGAGTTCGATAGAGCCCAGCGGTTCCAGCAGGGGCTTCACCTGGAGATTCTATTGGCGGTGGAGCAGTTTGAGCATCAGACCTTTGATGCAGTACTACGGGCAGCCCGGAGGCATGAGTACACCTCCCAGAGGATCGTGGATAGGACCGGAGGTCGGAAGCGATCTCACGGCCAGATGAATCAGTCATCAGCACCAGCCCCAGCAGCCAGGGCCTTGACCATTGGAGCTCCGAGGCGGGCGGCCTCAGTGACGTCGGTTCAGCATTCCACCCCGACGCACCCTCAGCAGCAGAAGCAGAAGCAGAAGCAGTCTTCCGCAGTGGGATGTTCACACTGCGGGAAGCCAGGACATGTAGTATCAGAGTGTCGCAGAGCACAGGGTTTGTGCTTGGTTTGTGGTGCCCCGGACCACAGGGTTGGGAATTGCCCGAACAGAGGGAGTTCATCCGCCTTCTCTAGTCCTTCAGTTAGAGGACCAACACCAGTCCAGCAGCAGCAGCAGCTGCAGTACCCGTTCCCGAGGCCATTGCCGACGCAGGCCCAGGCGTTCCACCAGCAGAGGCCGCAGCAGTATGCCCAAGCCCAAGCCCTGATCCAGAGCAGGCAGAGGAATTTTCAGCAGAGGGGACCCGCACCCCGAGGACATGGTCAAGTGCTGGCTTTGACCATGGGAGAAGAAGGAATAGCACCAGGTGAGGTGGTAGCAGGTACTATTCTCGTCAACACCTTTCCAGCTTCAGTATTATTTGATTCTGGTGCCTCGCATTCATTTATGTCTGCACGATTCGCGACACGGGTAGGATTGGAGCCCGAGTCATTATCAGTAAGGCTCAATATACTTACTGGTAACGGACTTGTGGGAGTAGATAGAGTGTTTTCCTCGTGTCGGGTCGTAGTTAGCGGTAGAGAATTCCTCGCTAGAATGATAGAGTTCCCGATGGCCGATTATGATGTGGTCTTAGGGATGGATTGGTTGAGGGACCAGTATGCTAGGATAGACTGCCACATTGGCAGGGTTATTTTTAGCATTCCAGGCGAGCCGGAGTTTTCCTTCTCCCGAGGCGAAGTTGAACCTTCTCCTTCAGTGTTGCGGATGGCAGTGGCAGCAGTACAGTTACCTCGGATAGTCGAAGAGTTTCCGGATGTTTTCCCCGAAGAGCTTCCAGGGATGCCGCCAGAGCGGGAGATCGAGTTCACCATCGACTTGATTCCCGGAACAGCCCCAGTGTCAGAGAGAGTCTACAGGATGGCGCCGTCAGAGCTAGAGATATTGTACAAGATGA
This sequence comes from Iris pallida, assembly GCA_029216955.1. Taxonomy (NCBI): domain Eukaryota; kingdom Viridiplantae; phylum Streptophyta; class Magnoliopsida; order Asparagales; family Iridaceae; genus Iris; species Iris pallida. The sequence continues at coordinate 16,585,745 of JANAVB010032618.1, read as the reverse complement.
TTGAAGAACTCCGGACCAAGGGATTCATTCGTGCTAGTGGATCGCCTTGGGGAGCCCCGATGCTTCTTGTGAAAAAGAAGGATGGTACGTCTAGATTGTGTGTTGATTATCGTACCTTGAACTCAGTAACAATCAAGAACAGATATCCTCTCCCGAGGATAGATGACTTATTTGATCAACTCAAGGGGGCAGCAGTATTTTCGAAGATCGACTTGCGGTCAGGATACCACCAGATCAGAGTCAGAGAGCAGGACATCCCGAAGACAGCTTTCACATCTAGGTATGGGCATTGGGAGTTCCTTGTTATGCCCTTTGGAGCAACCAATGCGCCGGCTGTGTTCATGGACCTCATGAATCGCATCTTCATGCCTTATTTGGATCAGTTCGTGATTGTGTTCCTAGACGACATCCTGGTCTACAGCAAGAGCGAAGCGGAGCATGAGCAGCACCTCAGAGTTGTTCTTCAGATTCTCAGAGAGCACCAGTTGTATGCCAAGTTTAGTAAATGCGAGTTCTGGCTCGATCGCATTTCGTACTTGGGTCATATCATCACCCGAGGAGGAGTTGAAGTGGATCCCCAGAAGATCGTGGCCATTGAAACATGGCCGGTACCTAGCACAGTGACAGAAGTCCGTAGTTTTCTTGGCTTGGCCGGCTACTACCGGCGATTTGTTTCAGAATTTGCTCGAATTTCTGCGCCATTGACCCAGTTGACCCGCAAAGATGTGCAGTTTGCTTGGACAGCAGAATGCCAGGATTCTTTTGAGAGGTTGAAGCGAGGCTTGATGACGGCTCCTATTCTCACGCTTCCAGATGGGACCGGAGGATTTTCAGTATACTGTGATGCTTCAGGCAGAGGTTTGGGATGTGTTCTGATGCAGCATGGGAAGGTAATAGCTTATGCGTCACGGCAACTTCGTGATCATGAGAGAAATTACCCAACCCATGACTTGGAGCTGGCAGCAGTAGTGTTTGCACTTAAGTTGTGGAGGCACTACCTATACGGAGATAGGGTGGAAATTTTCACCGACCACAAGAGCCTGAAGTATGTTTTCACCCAGAAGGATCTTAACATGCGTCAGAGAAGATGGCTAGAGCTGCTTGTGGATTATGATGTCAACTTGCAGTATCACCCAGGAAAGGCCAACGTTGTTGCAGATGCATTGAGCAGGAGAGCCGGAGTTTATTTCCTAACAGCGCAACCAGAGCTGTTAGCCGATCTTCAGAAGATGGGTATAGAAGTTGTCCTTCCTTCCAGTATGGCATTGATGGCCAGCATGCAAGTTCAGTCCACTATAGTCGAGAGGATCCGAATGGCACAGTCAGCAGATTCCAAGCTTCAGCGACTTAGAGCAGAGTGTGAGGCAGGACGAAGACCAGAGTTATGTATCCATAAAGATGGTACACTTCGACATGGGAAGCGCCTTTGTGTACCCAGTGGAGATATCAGACAGGAGATCATGACGGAGGCTCACAGTTCGCAGTATTCCATTCATCCCGGCAGTACGAAGATGTACCGTGATATTCGTCAGCACTTTTGGTGGAATGGCATGAAGAGGGAGATAGCCCGGTTTGTCTCTCGTTGTTTAGTCTGCCAACAAGTTAAGGCTGAACATCAGAGACCAGCTGGACTACTTCAACCATTGCCGATTCCCGAGTGGAAATGGGAGCATGTAACCATGGACTTTGTGACTGGATTGCCTAGAACCCCGGCTGGCAGAGACGCTATTTGGGTTGTCATAGACAGGCTCACGAAGGTGGCTCACTTTCTCCCGTTCAGAGTTGGTCAGTCGACGGCTCAGCTAGCAGAGATGTATCTCCGACAGATTGTCAGATTGTACGGTGTACCAGTCAGTATCACTTCAGATAGAGATTCAAGATTTACGTCGCACTTTTGGCGTAGCTTGCAAGAAAGTTTGGGAACTCACCTCCAGTTCAGTTCAGCTTATCACCCGCAGACAGATGGCCAGTCAGAACGTACGATCCAGACTCTTGAAGATATGTTGCGGTCATGTACACTCGACTTCGGTGGTTCGTGGGAAGATCACGTGCACCTGGTGGAGTTCTCGTACAACAATAGTTTTCAAGCTAGTATCCGGATGGCACCGTTCGAGGCACTGTATGGTAGGAAGTGCCGATCCCCGCTAGCATGGGACGATGTCGGAGAGAGGCAGATGCTCGGTCCAGAAATGATTGCTCAGACCGTTGAGGTGGTCAGGAGAGTCAGAGATCATCTTCGAGTTGCCCAAGATCGCCAGCGTCATTGGGCCGATTCTCATCGGCGCCCTCTTGAGTTTTCTGTCGGCGACCATGTATTCCTGAGGATTTTGCCTAACCGCGGCGTCATTCGTTTCGGCATACGAGGAAAGCTTAGTCCTAGGTATATAGGGCCATTCGACATTCTGGAGCGAGTAGGAGATGTATCCTATCGTCTCGCTCTTCCACCATCGCTACGTGAGGTGCATGACGTATTTCATGTATCCCAACTGCGACGGTATATCCCGGACCCGAGCCACATCCTGGATCATTCGGAATTGGTTGTTGGTACCAACCTTTCGTATGAGGAGAGGCCCGTGTCTATATTGGACCGAAGAGAGAAGATACTCAAGAACATGACTATCAAGTTAGTCCGAGTTGCTTGGGGTCATCACTCTTTGGGTGAGTCGACGTGGGAGCGTGAGTATGATATCCGATCGCGATATCCCGACCTGTTTGACTCGTAAGGTATAATGTCTTCCTTATGCCTTATGCTTTCAATTCCTTGCTTGAATAAATGACTGCATGATAGACTGCTTGTTATAGCTTACGATTAGTATAGCTTGTCCTTGCAATTCTAGCCTCTTGATTAAATTCCGAGGACGGAATTCTTTGAAGGTGGGTAGAGTTGTAATGCCTGTGGTTCGTATTACGTATCTTGGTATACGTATACGTATTCTTGACTCGTATTGCGTATTTTTCTGCATGGTTATTTTGGCATGTCATTGGTTGTGGCTTAGCTTGGTTCGGCTTAGCTTGGTTTGGTTTGCTTTTGGGTTCATCATGAACCAAAAGAAAACCCCTACCTACCACCACCACTACCCTTTATTAACCCATTCCCCTTTCTCTCTCTTCATTATTCTTCTTCTTCCCTATCATAACTTCTTCAACCACCAGGAGAAAGAGAGAGAGAGAGCTTAGGCAAGTGCAAACTTGCTTCATGATGGATCTCAAGTTTTATTGTTCCATTCTCTTCCTTACTTGATTCCAAGCCTCTTTAGAACTTGGCATTTTTCATTTTGATGGATATTTTCTTGTAGATCTAAGTTTATATTATTTCGGATTTCTTGGGTTTTGATCTACCAAACTTCATTATTTTCATATTTTGATTGTTCCATGTTGTAGAGAATTCAATTTCGTGCAGTTTTGGCTTTTGTTTCGCTAGATTTCGACTTCGGATGAGAAAGTTATGGCCAAAACAATTTCTGGTCATTTCTATGTTCATCTGCAGCATGAACACATATGATATCTCTGTTGATGTCTTTGTTGACGCATGACGCAGTTGACGAATATGATGTCGCTGTAGGCACATGTCGCAGTTGGCACATATGATGTCGCTGTTGGCGCATGTCGCAGTTGGCGCATATGATGTCGCTGTTGAGCCGCATGAGCCGCATGAGCCGCATGTCGCAGAATAGGCCGCATAGTGCCTGTTTTGGCTATTCTATGTCTTATTTGCATGATTTGTGGTCAGAAATTCTCCCAACTCCCAACGTCATAGTTGTATATCTTTCCCTTGGCTTCAAGAATATGTCACTAGTTGTTTTATGCAAGTTTCTCCTATTTATGATAATGTGAGAATAGAACACGATAGTGGTCCACCGTGGCGCACTCTTGACAAGTAAACTGGCATGATATGTCTCGACATGCTGTTATGACAGCTAGCCTGACATGACAAGTATGAAAGACTTGGACACCGTGGGCGATTGTGTTTGTACAAATAAACTTAGTACTGTCTTGCATCATGTCTAGGATGGGGATCCCTGAGTACCACGGTCAGGGGTACCTACTGAAATTGACTAAGGCTAATTAACTAGAATGATTCAGTAGTCATGAAGAGATTCCCAGCTACAGGCAATCCCGTTATCTGGGCGCATTCAGCGGACTTGTAGCCTACCGATGAGTAGGGCACATTTCCAGCACACAGTCATGTGGTGCACCATTCATAAACGGACATTCGACCCGGATAACCGGATGGTCTGCAGGGCTTGTGGCTGTCGGGATAATCTCATTGCATCTTGCTAGTAACTAGGCTTGTGATAACCCTAGTTAGTTAAAAGTATCAAGCCGTACTCTTGATTGGCCGTGATTGATTGGATGAAGTTTATTCCAGCTTAGTCTTATCCTGATCCTGTACAAGATTGTATCAGGACATGATTTCTTGTATCGATAAATGATGGGATACCAAGTTCTGTTCAGATGAAGGGTTACAATCCCGGTCCTTGTTTGGTTTAAGGGTTGTAACTTGGCTATCTGAATAGTTCCATGGTTATCTTATCATATATCGTCCTGCTTATTGTGTCCGCCTTAACAATAAAGATCAGGGGTCCAGTTCTGTTCAGGCGAAGGGTTACAACCCCGGTCCTTGTTTGGTTTAAGGGTTGTAACCTGGCTCCCGGAGCAGTTCTGTGTCCTCTCTTCGTTTATTGTCTTATTGTAACCCCCTGTCATGCTCGTCATGTTTTACCTTTACTTCAATACCATGATTATTTATACTGGCCTTAACAATAAAGATCAGGGGTCCAGTTCTGTTCAGGCGAAGGGTTACAATCCCGGTCCTTGTTTGGTTTAAGGGTTGTAACCTGGCTTCCGGAGCAGTTCTGCGTCCTCTCTTCGTTTATTGTCTTGTTACCTTATCAATAGTAATTGAGGCGGGTTTCTATTCAGGCGAAGGATTGCAACCCCGGTCCTTGTTTGGTTTAAGGGTTGCAGTCTGGCTACTTGAATGGTTTCTCCGTGTTCAATATATATTTGTTATCTCAGTTATTATCACTATCTTAAATTACCTTTACTATTTATTGTGATATGCTGGTTTTAGTTCCTAAGTGAAGCCTCCTTTGTGGCACTTGCTCTTTCTGGGGTCTGACCCAGCTGGTTTTGTGTGGCCAGATATCGGAGCAGCAACAGAGGATCCACCTGTCTTCCAGCCCGATGGTGACCACCAGGCGTAACCAGGGCAACGAGTGGGTTTCTTTTGTCCTCCCACTATATTTGTAAAATTATTCTTTTGAGGCGTTTAGCCGGCGAGCACGTGTTAGCTCGTATTGCACCTTATTTACTGTCTGCCTACGGGCTGTAACATGATTGACAAATCCTAGGGTTGATCATGTATTGACTAAAACTCTTGCTAGTCCTGACATTTTGTACGACTAGCTTCATGATCATCCAATATGTAATGTATGGGACGCCTTACTATTGTATATTGATGCTCTAATATCTTGTGACTGTTACTACTTGCTTGTGATTGAGACAATAGGCTTATTCTTGACCATAAGAGACTGATGGATTGTAGTTAAACCCTCATATATCTAGACAGCCGTGACCGTATAGTGACGTGGATTCCATTTCATTATACGTAGCTGGCTATGTCTGCCCCCGCTCTCCAGTATTCTGGTTCTGGGGCGTGACAATCAACCCTCAATATCATCTTCAAGTATAATCCTACTATTCTTTTCTTGGTGGTTAAATCTTGAAATGTTATAATTCTGCCTTTTAAACCTTATTCTTCGAACCACCTATAACCAATCTTAAAATCCTCGAGGTCATAATTGATTTCAAATCTTGATTGATTTTTTTTCTTTTACAACCTTGAAGAATTTATAATCCAAATATAGTCATCACTCCTACCAATTTATTCTTTCTGATTCTTAGTTCTACTATCTTTTGCCTTCATGATTCTCGAAGTTCCATTTTCCGTCATTGTAGGATAATTGTCTCTTGATGAGTATCATATAGAAAGTACTTAGCATGCTAAGACATATTAACATCTTTTCTCAATGGCTTTACCCTCAACCTCTATTCTAATATTCTTTTTACATTCCATAAAAACCATCTAAGTGCAAGAATTAGGTTCAACAACGGATATGTATTCAAGTTGAATCAAAAGTTACGGTAAACAAAAATTGGCTTAAATCTTTTTCCAATTGCTTTGTTCAAATTAAGATTCTCAAGGGTTATCCCAGGAATCTATTAAGAAATTTTGATCTGTGACTGAGTACTCGACTTCTTATAATCTTCTTTATTCCATCAATCATATTCTATTGCAGGCTCGCAGCAGTACGACTAAACCTAAGTACTACCACGACATCACAATATTTGTGATGACTGACCTGCATGGGCCACCATAAAAACGTGACACTCCCGGATGATCAGACACGATTACGTGGGTGCATCCAGCCTACGTCGCAGTATCGACGGTCTATAGTTCAAGTCTAAAGTTTAGGTAATATAACTCAAAAGTAATATTAATAGAAACAAAACGATCTATAGTTCAAGTCTAAAGTTTAGGTAATATAACTCCACATAGTAATATCCAACAACTCACGCAATATGTATGAAATAATTATAATACTCGAGTCACATTTCTAAGGGAGATATCACGAGAATGATCAATTAATAGAAACAAAACGGTCTATAGTTCAAGTCTAAAGTTTAGGTAATATAACTCAAAAGTCTAGATCCAAATATAATATAAAGATAGTAGACTACCGGAGACAAATCTGGACAAAAGATACAATATATAAGCTATACTAAAAACTAAGTAGTCGCTGGTGGAGTCTCCGCTGTGAGGGTCTCTTGATCCTTTGGCAGGGCAGGATCAAGTTCCGCTAAAAGGTCCTCACGGGTCTATAGTAGGTGGAATACTGGGCCTCATAATTGTCTACTATATTTCAACATATCCAGTCAGGATTGGAGCGATGTACAATACAATAAAAACAGTTTCAAATACATGTTAGAGACTAAAACAATAATAGACATTTAATACATGAAAGACGGTAAATCAGAATCATGGCATGACGAACATGTAATAAAACAAGTAATAATGAGAAATCTATGAACATGATAACAAAGTATCGCATTACAAAAAGAAAGACACTAAAACACTCTAGGTGAATTTAAAATACTACTTTCAACATGTGATCCGCTAAGGTAATACAACACATCATATTGATGGCTATCAAACGAGATATGGTACGGCATAATCATACGTGAAATGTATGACTAGCTATCGTTTATGATAATCAATATGAAATATGGGATTTGATCACGTATCTACTTACTGTTTCCCCTTCTTTCGACTAATACTCATGGATTTACGGCGTGATACTCTGATTCTAGAAACATGAAAATTACTACGCAAGATAGACATAAGATACGTGGTCATGAACAACAACATGACCAACATGAACCACATGACTAACTTGAAAATGACTAACATGAGAATCACAATATAAGCTGAGAATCCATACAATACCAATCCGTGAATAATCGTAACGATAATCAAATAAAACATATATAGTATATGAAGTATGGAATCTATCAAGTACTGAAAACAGTCATAGGATATATTCACGTGTCGTCCTGATATGGTGATACGGGTCAGAGTCCGTATCGAAATTCCGTATCGAAATCCAAGTAATATATATATATATATATATATATATATATATATATATTTGGAATAAGGGTAAATTTTATTCCACGCAGAGCTCAGTAAAAGTATTACAGTACACAATCTCACATCTCTCCTACCCCGGTTAAGGGGCCATTACAGATACATCGAATTCTAAATTATTTAGAATTCCAACGGGAGGGGTAATTAGCCCCTCAAATATACGTCTGTTACGCTCCCTCCAGACGTGCCAAACTGATGCTGCAAGTCGAACTCTGGCCATCCTAGCCCAACCAAGCTCCATACCTCGGCTATCCCTAATCCAAGTGAGGATCTCCCGAATATCTATAGTCCTGCCAACACCTTCCAGCGACCTCGTGCATTGCTCTGACCAGATATGCCAAGTCACCGGACACTCAAAGAATATGTGGCCAATAGATTCAGCCTCCGATGAACATAGTACGCACTTCGGGTCTGGGATATGCACCCCAAACCTGATGAGCCTGTCCCTCGTCATCAACCTGCCAAGCAGCAGCTTGTATGCATATAGCTGCATTTTCCGGGCAATCCTCTTTCCCCAAATAAAATCGAACTCCGCAATCATGTCATGAGGAGTCCTGACCAGATTGTAACAACTCTTGAAGTGGAAGGGACCTGCCCCACCATCCACCCCAGGAGCAGCCCAACTGCAGGAATCTGCATGCTGGCTAGCATCAATGGTGATCCGGCGAATCTCCTCTCCAAACTGAGCAGTGTACCGATAGTCCTTAGGCCTCCAGATTCCATCCCTGATAATCAGATTGCACTTCAGCCCTCTACCCGCCTCTCTGTCTATCTGTGCTCCCAAGGTCTCCAGGAGGGAACCATTACCCATCCACGGGTCGAGCCAAAGATCGGTGTTAGCCCAATCTTTCATGATCCTGCTTATAGTGGACTGAATTACCGATCGGCATCTAAGAATAGCCTTAAAAGGAACAGAGAAATTGTTATCAATCCTACAGGACCAGAAATTTGTCCGCCTCAAGTATCTGCTAGCCATCCAATCTGCCAAAAGAGAGCCGCCTTTGATGTACTGCCAAGCCATCTTCATCCCAGAGGCCTCCATAACCGCAAGAAGTGGTCTCAACCTCACTCCTCCCTCCTCCCTAGGTCGGCAGAGTTGCTCCCAGGCTATCGCATGCATACCTCCTCGCCAGATGAAATTGGCGCATATACTCTCCACATTCCGGATGGTGGCCACCGGAATCTTTATCGACTGCAACCAGAACATAGCAATGCTCGAAATGACCGACCTCACTAGCTCAATGCGACCCTCAAAAGATAGGCCAGCTGCCTGCCAGCCTTCCACTCTCCTTTGGGCAAACTCCACCAGGCTGTGGCAATCTTGGTCCCTAGCATAATTTACCGTCAAAGGTACCCCCAAATACTTAACCGGTAGCTCACCTTTCTCCACTCCCAGCGCAAAAGCCCTATCCTCCTTGAGTGAGCAAGTCGAGTTGAAGTAAACCCTGCTCTTCTCCCTGTTCAGCTGAAGCCCAGACAACCGTCCAAACTCCTCCATAATATCTGAAAGCACACGTATCCCCCGCATAGAAGGCTGAAGAAGCACCAAGAGGTCGTCAGCATAAATCAAGTGAGACACCACCGGATTTACCAGCCTGAAGAGAGGGACAATCTTCCTACTATGCACCGCCATGTTCATCAGGCAAGTGAAGTACTCCATCACCAGAGTGAACAGATACGGGGAGAGGGGATCCCCCTGCCGAAGTCCCCTGTTGCTCCTGAAGAAACCATAAGGAGTACCCTGGATGAGAACCGAAAAAGTGGGGGAGCAGATGCATTCCCTCACCCTCGCTACCCACATCTCGTCAAACCCCATGGCTAGCATAAGGTGGCAAAGGAAGTCTCTGTTGACAGTGTCGTACGCTTTCCTCAGATCCAGCTTCACACAGGCCTTCATCCCCCTGGCTTGTTGAAATCTCTGACCATCTCATGAGTAAGCAGACTGTGCTCAGCAATCGAGCGACCCTTGATGAAAGCCGCCTGATTCCGAGATACCAGGCCCTGCATAATCCCCTCCATGCGCCGGCACATAAGGTGGGTAATTATCTTATACAGATAATTACAACACGCAATAGGCCGGAAGTCGCCAAGGGATGTCGTGCCCCCTTTTTTCGGGACCAGGGTCAGGAAAGTGTGGTTCAACTCCTTCAACAACTTCCCTTCCAAGAAAAACTCCTGCACCGCCTCCAGAACTAGGTATTTAAGCACACCCCAGTGTCTCCTGAAGAACCCACTAGAGAAGCCGTCCGGTCCCGTGGCCTTAATGGGATCCGCATTCATCACAATAGCCTCCACCTCCTCCAATCTCACAGGAGCCAACAACAAGCTATTCCCATAAGGCGTCACCAGCCTCTTCGTGACAAGCTCAGGGAACAAGGTGGGATAATCAGTCTGCTGATACAAGTCAGAATAAAACCTGACTGCCTCCTCCTGAATTCCCATCGGGTCGCCGACAAGCCTGCCCTTGCTATTAAGAAGCCTGAGTATGCGGTTCCGGTGCTGTCTGGTCCGGATCACATCGTAGAAGAACCTGGTGCACCGGTCCCCATCCTTGAGCCAGGAACACTTGGCCCTCTGAGCCGCACTGATCTCCTGCTGGAGCCTCAGTATGTTGACCTCCGAAATAAGGTCCTTCTCCCTGGCCGCCAACTCCTCGCTCAACATATCTGCATGTAAAGCTCCCTGAACCTCCCGCAGCTCGGTCTCCTTATCCTCCAGGGAAGATCGCGACATCATCTTCACCCAGTTCCGAATGGTTTTCTTAGCCTGTTTGAGTTTGTGAACCATGCGAAACTGAGCCGTGCCCTCCTGAGAGTGCAGCAACCCCCCCATAACCACCTCCCCATAACCAGCAGATAGGTACCAGCTATTGTTGTACCGAAACAGCCGAGCCTTCCAAGTGGGCCTCACCGAGAAGCCTACCCGGATAGGGGAGTGGTCACTGGTCCCTGCCGCAAGCCCCTCCGCCATAAAATTAGGGAAGCAGCGAAACCATTCACTATTCCCTAGAGCCCTATCAAGCTGACATGCAATCCTGTTGTTGACCGCCTTATTGTGCCAGGTCCATATGTGCCCAGCCCTCTTTAGTCCCCTCAGCCCCGACAGGAGGAGACACCTCTGGAAGTCGTACAAGATCTGGTCAGGCACCGGACGGCCCCCCACCTTCTCATGCCGGTGTAGCATGGCATTGAAGTCCCCCATAAGTAGCAAAGGAAGATGCAGATGCTCTGCCATACGTCTTACACGCACAATGTCCTCCCACAGGGTCTCACGAAGCCGCCTATCATTGTGCCCATAGACCGCACCCATGATGAAGCAGAATCCTCCTTTATTTACAAATGAGGTGCCAATAAGTTGCTCAGTCTTCAGAACCTGATCCCTCTTCCAACTATCCCTGTTCCACCGAACCCAGATCCTTGTCATATCACAAAGATCTAGGTTATGAATATGGGCCCAATTAGCAGGAGTCCTGTGAGATAGCATCGTCGTCCCTCTAATCTTCGTCTCAAGCAGAATAGAGATGTCATACTTCTCACGCTTCAGCACTCCACCTATCTCCTTCCATCTCCCAATGGAACACCCTCCACGAATGTTCCAAGCGAGGACCGACATTAATTAATTAATGTAGGGTCCCCCTGGACAACACCTGGACTGACACCCGAGGGAAGTGCTTCGTCCATCAAATCTAGATCCTCCCCCCTCCCTGAGATGAGGGCAAGGTGAGCCTGAATCCTGGAGAGTGTAAAGGTCCAATCCGGGTTGGCTCGGTCTGATCATCTTCCTGCGGAGAAGGTGCATGCCTCTTCCTGCAATATACCTTCTCCACCACAGGAACCTCCATACCATCCTGACTGCTACCAAGGGTAGTCATACCCCTGGTCACCATATTCCTCTGGTGCCTGAACGGAACTATCACGTCCTGCGGACTCTCCTGACTCGTCTGGGTGTATGTCTCCGGCCTCCTGGCAACCTCCATCATAGTGTTCTCCTCCGCCTGTCTGCATGCCGTCCCCGCTCGGGGGTTGGAGCTATGTGCCTTCTCCGGCTCCACCACCTCCATCAGTGCTACCGCGGGCCCAGCAGTCTCCATCCCTCTAGAAGTGCAGGCACTAGACACGTGGCCAAAACACTTACATAGGGAGCACGTTGGGGGGACCCAATCATATTCAACCCTCTGAGTTAGAACCTCCTCGGACGCCACCTCGTATTCTAGAAGGCTCGGAAGTTCCGTCCCAGCCTTTATCTCCACAAATATCCTGGCATACATCAGTCTACTACGGAAAGCCGTAGCATCATCCGCCTTGATCGGCCTACCAACCAAACTAGCTAATCTCATGAGTAGGAAAATGCTCCAGTATTTCACTGGAAACTCAGGAAAACGAATCCAGACAGGAATCGTGTTAAGAACCTCCTTCTTACATTTCAACTCCGGAGTCCACTCCTTCAGAATAATGAGCCTCCCGTCAAAGGACCAGGGCCCACCTTGGATAATCCTGGTTACATCCTTCGTCAGACCGAACTTCACAAAATAGAATCCATTCTCCCTGGAGAAGATCTCCATGCTCCCCTTTGGCCGCCATACCCGCTCTGCATATCCCCGTATCTGGCCGTAAAATGGTTTACTCCCCAGCACATACATCACCAGTGTGTTCTTCCAGAAGTTTGTTACCTCAGCAATCTCCTCTGCTGGAAAATAAGCTCGGAGGCCTCCACCCACCTTCTTCGGTGGCACATACTCCATCGGCGTCGGGCTCTTGGTCTCCGCCGGCATACAAACGTCCTTCCAAGATTTAGGACTCGGTCCGCCTGTGATCGTACGGGCATAGGCCCCAGGGGACTCCGGACCCTGACTCACGGCTACCTCCGCAATACCTTTTCCTTTCTCAGCCGCCGTCACCTTGGGTCTCCATCCAGTCTCTGTACGTCCCGGTCCGCCCCCCGCTCGCCGGGGTACAGACGGCCTAGTTCCTTTCCTGCCATGCCCCGTCCGGCCCATAGCTTGGGTCTGGACCCCTCTTCTCCCTCCAGGACGACGCCTCGTCACCGTCGTCCAGCCTCCATCCTCATCCTGTCCATCTCGAGAACCAGAACCAGATCCAAATTCGAACATCGTAGCATTTTTGACACCCGGAGGGCTGAACTTCGATCCACCACCTTGGGAGGGTCCGCCCGACCCACCCCGTTTTGCACCCGCACCCCCTGCCGTGCCTCCCGCCGTCGTGACAGCAGCCGCCGCCGCCTTTAGGGCTGCCCGGCCCTCCGCCTCCACATGGAGAGGGTCGCCCGTCCCCCCCGACGATATCCCCGGCCCCCTCCCGCCTGGGGAGGCCGCCGCCGACCCATGGGGGGGTCCGCCCGACCCCCCAGCCCATTCCCTCCCGCCTGAGGAGCCGTCGCCGCCGCCCGGGGGTGGGCCGTCCGCCCCCCCTTCCTGGCTGGCTTCCTCCCCCCCCCCGGCGAGTGGGTCCGGGGGCCGCGGGAGGTGGGGGGGGGGGGGGCACGCTGATCGTTAGGGCAGAAGCCCTAGCGGTACTCGGGGACGTCAGCATTTATATATATATATATATATATATATATATATATATATATATATATATATAGTGTCAAAAGGTTAATTGAAACAATACAAACCTTTTGGATTTTTAGGCTTATAAGTCTCTATTAATAACAACTTGGGTTTATACTAGTTTGATTTGGTTGGAGGTTCAATACCTACTTGAATTGGTGGTTTATTAACTAGTTATTCATAATTGGTATATTGATACCAATATCTAATTATGGTACTAACGTACCTAATATGTATCAATACCTTAACACTTGGTATCTGGATACCTTGATACTTGGGATACCTTACTCTCGTATCTTGATTTTTTGTTACCAACACTAAGACACTAATATATATAATACATAATACTAAACTACTCTTGCCACTGGACACTAGGACACTCCTAAACTCACTCACTGTTTCAGTCCACAGTTGGACACCAACACGGTGCTCACACTCATGCACTAGGTGCACACTGCACTGCGTGCAGTTTCTACTGCTCCTCCTCCTACTACTGATGCTGCTGCTGCAACTGCTATTGCTGCAGGAAACCCGCCTTCTCCTTCTCTATATATCCTTATGATACACTAACACTATATATAAATACCAAAATATCAACCTACTCCTTTTGCATAATACCCATAGCATCTATTTTCTAGGCATAGTTCTAGGTAGGTTTCCTATGGGTTTTAGATTAGTTCTTTTACCATTGAAATTAGAAGGGAAGTGGTAGTTACCTATTGGGAAGGGCTCCCAATGACAAGGAGATAAAGTTGGACACAAGGAGATGAAGTTGGACACCACACCACTTGCTTGTGCTCCTTGCTAACTCTTCTTGAGCTTCCAAGCCTTGGCTCCAATCTTTGGAAGAGGGTTGAACAGGAAATGGATTGATTTGGATTGTTGGAGAAGGAATTAGGGTTTAGAAATTTGGAGAAGATGAAGTGAAGTAGAATGAAGGGTGAGGGTGGTTTAATAGGGGCGTCCCACATGGAGGGGTGAGGGGCGAGTGTGGGGTTGGCTAGCTTCTCATGTAAGCCTCCTAGATATTTAGTTGAAGAGGTGGAATGAAGGATTGGATGACTATCCATGTAATGGTTAGATATTTAATCAAGATATTTGTTATTCCTTAGATATTTGTCTAAGATATTTCTAACTTCTAAGATATTTATCCAATGGAGATATTTATCCTTCCATAAAGATATTATATGCTAGGTGTTATCCACCAACCCAAGTTTGACTAAGTGTGATTAGTCGCTAATCACAATTAGCGAACCTTTGATCAAAACTAATTACGATTAAGGCTAATGATACGTTTAGTGATTTATGAACAAAAGTAATCATAATTAAATAAATAAATAATTAATACTGAAAATTGATAAATACTACCCTAATCTAGATATGGGATTTTTGGAGGCGACAGTGCAATCACAGCTACCTGCTTAAGTTTTGGCGCCATTTTATGTGGTTACAAATTATAACCTCAATTTTGGTAGGGGTATTGTTATGTTACTTTCCATTGTTTTCACTTACTACACCTCAGTTTAGGTAGGGCTCTTTCTTTGACTGCAGTCATAGCTGCATTGCCGCTTCAGTTGCAGCAAGACCAGAAGCAACTGTCTGGATTGATGGATTTCAGCTTAAGGTGCAGGCGGTGCAGTTTTACTTGCACCTCTTGCAACATAGGCTGCGAGTAAAGCTACAGATAATTAGTGCTACTTGCACCTTATGTTGCAAGATCTCTATGTTTGATGTTATTCAGATATCGTCCACTATCCAACATGGAACTGGCCATATTAGCACAAAGAAAAACATATTTCATAATTCATGCCTATATTAATGTTTAATGAAGTTACTAAGGAGTTCATTTTGGACTTGAACAAAAGTTCAGTTAGGAGATCTAAACTTACTGATGATTATGTAGATTGCAAAAACCGTAAAAACAATATTTGTTGCTTGAGCAAGAGAAAAGGAAACTCATTGTGGAAGAGATTGAAAGCTGAAGCATATTGAGAAACCATTGTCCATTCTGGAACCTTTGTCTAGATAAAGAACTTCCATCCTTATTGAAGATCTTGATCCACCCCCAAAACTCATGTAAATCCGACTACCCGAGGTTTTTAATGATTTAGAGTAGCGCATTTATGCACCCCGGATGCCTTCCTCTATATATTCTGCCATTATTTCTGTTTTCTGATTATTTCTGTAAATTTTAGTATTTCAGTAAAAAAAAAAGATTTCTGCCATATACATAATTATTCCTATTTGTCACTATTCTAGTAAACCCAGGATATTAGAACAACAACAACTATAGCTATTTCTGAATCCGAAATATACATAGTACTCAAAAACATCAATCTCCATGCCATTTATCTCATAGCATGGGAGTCAGATTATGGCTCCTGGTGAATGACTTCACATGGATAGTCAAAAAGCAAAAGAGCAAAAAATTGTACAGATTCCCATCTCTATGAAAATGGGTTATATGGTACATCTGAGACTCAAGATTGTAGTTGTATTTCTAGGAGGTCACACCATGGATATGTGCTAGGATCTGGGGAGAGCACATCTTGGTCTTCTTTCACCACAACCTACAAATAGAAGTACGTATGGTTATAGTCGGATGTAAAAGAAATAAGTATATTTCTTATTGTGGGTTATCTCAAATGTTGAAGCATATACACATAGGTACGTATTTAAATACGTGCAGGTATTTGGAAGTGACTCCTATTGCACTTGGACATGATATGAGTCCCAAGTTACAACAGAACTAGAAACAGTAACTTCATATAGGTTTTATTTGTCAGGGCAATTCAGATTTAGGTTGTCCATCAGGGACTGGAATAAGAAGTCTTTGAGAACCCTGAAGAACATGCTATACAAGATCTCGGGTTTCTTCTTGTTGTTTTGGTCTGTTTAAGCACAGCTTCCAGGGTTAAACTTTGGAAATAGAGTATATCGGTCTTAGATATTTACCAAGCCCACAGCCTCCTCCCACCCAGCCCCACGTACACACGGCAGCCCATGTGTATGCTTCTTAAGTTTCTTCATGGGCTTAGTGCCTTAGCGGAATTTTGAGGAAGCATGTGTACGAATTTTGGAAAAAAGGAACTCTTGGGCTTTTTGATATGTAGTGTCAAATAATAAATGAATTGAGGAGAAATTCAAACTAAAGAGCTTACTTCATAGTCATCATACTCATGGTTAGAACTTGCTCTGATTGTTGCCTCTCCAAGTTCATTCTTTGCAAATCTCCCTCGAACTCGAGGCCGGTTGTCTGCCAGAGTCTTTCGGCATGCATACTGTCATATCACAATTATACTTGTCAGTGACAAGTCTTTTACGTAAGTACAAGTTTTTTCAAGATCACCAAACAAAATTGCCAATGCAATAAATTTTCAGAAATTCCTTAGCAAATCCAGTTGAGCACAAAACAAGCATACATAAAAGTGTTATACAGTACATTAATTTAATTAATTTTCAGTGACTTAATATTTCGAAGTGTTCATTTTTTGTGACACATCTAGTAGTTTATATTAGTGTTGGTGTAGTATGAATATGGAATTTTGCCTCACCTTGATCTTCTTGCTGAAGTTTCTCTCATTCCTTTTTTTCAGATATCTGTGGATCTTTTCCTTCCTCTGTTCGGCTGTGAGGCGACAGACATTGTCAAGTGCAGAGATGTCCGATGTTGGCAGTGGTTTGGTGTTGCTGCTGTTGCACCCACCCACCAGGTTTTGACAGTCTGCCATCATCTTCACATAGAAAAGGAACAAAGTTATGCAGTCTATATTACCCACTTTGTAGAAGAAAATCGATGCTGCGGTCAGCTAATGATGATAATCTGAATACGAGGTTAAAATCATGTTTTTTTTAAAATATATATTTTAGTTTTGAAGGTGTACCTGCATGTCGCCAGAGCTGTAGACCCTTTGAACAGCTTCCGGCATGGCAACCGCTCCGCCATCTGCCACCATTTCCTGTTCTAGCCCGATCATCATTGCCCTGGAAAAGAATCCCGTCCCCATTGCATCCGGATAATACCCATTGGTGGCAGGTGCATCTAGAAATGAGCATGAAGGCGTGGGGTCTAATCCTGTATATCCAGGCATTGGCGGTAGAGGTGGTAAATACTCCCCGTACTCCGGAGGGAGCTGCTGGCCTGGAGGGCCTGCTGGAGTCTGAACCGCGAAGCTGTCAGGTAAGAACATAGAGTAACACCCACCATTGATTGCATCCGTGCACATCGACTGCTGAAACTGGCCCTGGTCGTAAACTGGAGCCGCAGGCAACTGGTACGCCGCATGGGGGGCAATGTCCAGCTGGTTGGATTCATAGGGCTGTTGGCAGTTGAACAGAGCGGAGATGGCAGCGGGGTCGAGGGTGAACGAGGCGTTGTCATCAACAAAGCAGCAGGGACCTTCGCTGGTCGTAACGGTCGTGCTGCTGGAGGTGGTCGTGGAAGTGGAGGTGGTGGCAGAGATGCTGCAGGCAGGGGGGGAGAAAGAGGGGAGGTTGGAGTCGAGGTTGTCCAGGAAGAAGTCGGTGTCGTCGCAGAATTCAAGCGGTATCGCACCCGGGCTCGAGATACCCTCCTGTTCAAGATTATCAGCCCAATTAAAATCACAAAGCATGTCTTTGGTGTTTGTTTAGCTTGTGTGACTCAAATTCTATTTCAACCTTGAAACAAAACACATGCACTTCTTCATGTGACATGTAAAGTTTGCGGAAATTCTCTCCATCAACTAGCAATAGAGCGCATCTAGTCTTTTTTTGTGCTTGAGACAGCTAAATCTCACATATTATCCCAATGTACAGGCTCGAAAGTATTGAGTCAAATATTTGTTGTTACTTTTGGTCATGTCGGTGAACTATGCTGCTAACTAATGGGTATCATGTGGAGAGAATATTAAGGACAAGGAGGACAATTAGGTTGGCCAAAATGGGAACTACAGGTATCTATCTATCTTCAGAAGTTATTGCTGCAAAATGTGAGAACAGGAGAAGAAGTGTTTGCTGAGTTTAAATTGCATGCCGAGTTTTGTATGGCCAATGGCCCAATTGAAGCATATATGTGATTCCTGAGTTTCTAATATGCTAGGGGACACAGCGCATCCTCGCTTGGTGGGTTCCATCCCACGGGAGGGACTGCTTTCGTGTATCGGAAACTTTGGAAAACTATGTTCTTAGTTGATAAACTAACATTAGATGGAATCTATAATTCTGAGGAATTTTTTTTGTTCGATATCACAGTATGAACCGAAACTTCAAAACGTGGATGTGTTTGTTTGGCTTCCTATTTTCAAGGGCTCAACTTATACCTAGGTCTTTGTTTCATTACCATCTCGAACAAATAATAATAATAATAAATATTCACATTAATATCATCATCTTATAAATAAAAGAATGAAATAAATAAATAAATCAAATATTGATCCTCTCCTTTATAGAATTCATAGTTTTCCTCGTCTAGAATTGTAGACAGGTTTACAAGTGGAATTCTATCTCCGAAGAATAGTAATGGTAGCGAAAGATGAAAATCTTATGGTCAATTTTATGATCGGGAGTCTGATGGAAAAATAAAAAAAATCTTAGGCTGTGTTTGATTGATTTTTTTTTCATGGAAAATATTTCCATCACAAATTTTCCAACAATTGTAGCGTTTGATAGCGTATATTTCCCGTGAAATTATTTTCCAAAAATCTATCATCCTCCCTGAAAATTTAACACGTAAAATAACTTATAATAACAGGAATGCATGCATGCACGTACGCACGCACGCAGGAACTTCCTCCTAAGAAATCAAAAACTGATCAAACATATGAAAAAACAGCTGCAAAACCCAAACAAAACACGTAAATTCTACGGAACTCGAAGAAGAAGACGAATGCATGCAGCTAGGAAGGAGGAGGAGGAGGAGGAACTCACGATGCAAAAGTCCTCCGTCGGCGGCGACATCATCGCGTCCAGCTCGCTCTTCATCATCTCGCTCCACCGGTCTTCTTCTCCTCTTCCGTCGACGACGAAGATGTCAATATCAAGCATATCAATGGAAATTCAATTATTAGTTGTTCTCAATTTTTCTTTTTTTATTTTTTATTTTATTTTTTTGCTAGTCTCGTCCATATATAAATAAGAGATCGAGGAGAGTTATTCCAGGGATTCTGTTCAACAATAAACGTGGAATGTATGGGTCTGAATATGGATGGCTAACGGCCCGTTAGCTCGTGCGGCCCGCGTCCCACCCCCGGGGTTGAAGGGGGACCACATGGGGTCAACGCTGCCGCTTGCCACGTCGGACGGCGTTAGTCAACCTCGTTCTGGTTGGATGGGAGCGAAATGACGGTAGTACCCTCCCGCCAGAAGAGGAGATGGACAAAGGGAGGTTAATGGAGCTTCGTTTATTACCAAGAGTAGTAGATGACAGTTGACACAGGCTGGAGAGAGAGAGAGAGAGAGGACTAAAGTAGTAGTAACAAACTCTCAACTTACTTGGTTTTTACTTGACCAACCGTCCTTGTTTTTATGTGCGGTTCCTATGACAGGTGGGCCAGACCAAGTTAAAGGAAATGTTTGGTTACGTTTAGTTGGGTTTCGAGAAGGAAAAATACGATATGGCTCGCGCAATAGTAGTAGGTGCACGAGCTTTCACGTAGGGGTGCAACTCAGGACGGACTAAATCCGAGTCCGATCGAGTAAACCTGCCAATGATTTGGATTAGGATTGAAGATACTTGGACTCGGATTTGGGTTCGGGTTAAGATATTTGAACACGATAAAAAATCAGGTTGGACTCGGGTTCATGTGTCGATTTATCCAAAGAACCCGAATCCGACATATATATATATATATATATATATATATATATATATATATATATATATATATATATATATATATATTGTTTCATACTTTTTAAATAAAAAATATAAATCCTAAATTTCTCAACCCAAACTCTTCAACTCATTCTAATTCTCATGTTAGTTTATATTTTGTAATGATTGCTGCTTATTTGCTATTTGATTATGTGTATAATATTAATCTTATTTTAAATTATTTTAAATATCACATTAGAGTTCGACAAACCCGATGGACCCGATCCAACCCGAGCTTCCTCCGGGCTTGATCTTGGGCTTCATATGTTGAACCCGAGGTCGGGTTCGACTTAGGCTCGGACTAGGCTTATCATTCATCGGGTTGGGCTCGGGTTTAACTCAAACCCGACCCAACCCGCCCAAGTTTCACCCCTACTTGCACGAGGTTCTGGCGGAGTGGATGGAGAGATCGAAGGGCAGCGCAGGAGAGAGGAAGAGGGAGGAGGAGGAAAGGGGGTAGGATGGGGAGGGGCCCCTTCGTCAGCTCGTACGAGTATTGCACGAGTACTCGCACGAACTATATATCTTATTGCACGAATATTGCACGAGTACTCGCACGAACTATATATCTAATTGCACGAATATTGCACGAGTACTCGCATGAACTATATGTGTTATTTGTTTGATAAGGATCATTTTGGTAAGCAGTAAGTGGAAGAAGATTTGAATTTGTACTTTTGAAGCTTGAAATCGTGAAATTTATGCGCTTATTTGTTTCCATAGTAGATAACAAAATATTTGATCGAAAAAATAAAAAGTGAGAGAATATATTATAATAATAAAAATTATAATAATTAGTTTAACAAACAAAGATAAAGATTTTTTTTTTTTTTTTTGGCAAAATCTGTACCTACCGTGGAGTTCAACCCATTTTTAGCATCTTCAATACGAAGGAAGGGCCGATGACCCTTCTGCTCTTCAATTTCATATATATTTTTGTAAGGACAGTTGTTTGTAGTGATTTTACTGATATGTTTAGTTCTGATATGTTGAATTCATAAATAAATTTTATTATACTAAGAATAGTTACAATTAATTAATATTAATTAAAAAATTAATTTTTTAATTAATTATTTTGATTATATAATAAGATAAATAAATTATATCAAATAATAATTAATTATTAATAATTAGATTATTCTAAAAAAATTGGTCAAATATAGAAAATATGGACACTCCAAACTTTTTAGCCTTATTGTGTGTGACACGTATCAAAAAAAATAAAAATATATATGTGATATTTCATTGACACAAAAATATATGTCGTGTCCATCATTTTCTTATTTATCGTGTCGTGTCATGTTCGTGGTCAATGCAACATAAATCCAAATATAAGTACAAAAATTAATTAATATAAATAAATTTATTATACTATGAATAAAAATTCATATTTAAAATAACTAGTTAAATTGTTGATTAGACTACTAATTAGTATTAAATAAATATTTAAACTTAAACCCACACCTTCTCCGACCACATCCGGGTGGGAGAAGAGGATGTGGGAGAGATGTAAATCCTAGGGGACATGAATTGCAACCATGTCCCAACCTCACATTCATACCTAATTAATCGTATGCCCAACCAAACATGGGATTTGGAATTTCAAGTCCAAATCAGACTGGAACTCCAAATGCAAGCCCAAATCATGCTTGTCAAACAGCCCCATAAGTGCTGTCGCAATAAATGTTGGACTGGTGATGGTATGATGATCGGACATCGAACCGATTAAGGCTTAAGGTCATCAAGCAACTAGTACAACCTGGTATACTTGACAATAATATAAGCTAACAAGCACCAATCCAAGTGCCTTGGTCCTGAGCAGGGGCAAAGATGATCATTCCACTAGGCCCGTCAATGATAACTTATTGGTCGGATATTGGCATTACCATATCCGAACCATTAATTATCGGATATATTCGATAACTATCCGATATCTGATCGGATAGAAGTTTTGGCTACCATATCCATTACCGATAATTTTAACGGATATCGGATAATATCCGAACCAATAAGATTACTAAAAAAAATATCAAAAAAGAGAAGAAAAAAAATCAGAACCAGCAAATTTTGTCAAGAAACAACAGATTTTCACATTGAAACGACAGATTTTGTCAAGAAACAACAGATTTTCACATTGAAACGACAGATTTTGTCGAGAAACAGCAGAAACAACAGGTTTCCGGCTGAATCCTGAATTCTTGATGGCCCAATATATTTTAAATTTATTAAATAATTTAAATATTATTGGTTCGGATATTATTGGTCCGGATATGACACTTACCGTATCCGCATCCGATATCCGATAAATATCCGATATGATATCCGAATCCGTAACCGTATCCAAAATTTCGGATATTTTCGGTTCGAATACGGATCAGATACGAATTTTCGATCTACCATTGACATGCCTACATTCCACTCATTGTTTTGGGGGAAAAATAGTTGTAGATATTTTTCATTATTATTCTCACAAAATTTATTTTTGATCCCACTAGTCAAATTTGTCCTTACCTGCCATAGACAAAAAAAACTATATTGTTTATTCTAGAAAATTAAAAGTCAATTTTTTTTTTTATCTACAAAACTGTCATTATTCTCGTTTTTATTCTAGATCTTAATTACTATATATACATTTTAATATTTTAATTGGTTAATATTAAAAAAATATATAGAAATAAAAACAATTATTGTCTTACCATTCGTCTTTTAAAATACATTTTTTATTTATTATTAACGGAATGAATTCTCAATCGAGTATTTTTTTTTTTAAGTTTGATCCACAAACGCTACATTTTCTCTCTCTGATATGTTGTTTAACTTTCCAATGAAGGCACATAATATATCTTTATATATTAAAATGGATGTAAATCTAGTAACTGGTACGAATAGAAAATTATGGAACTATCCGAGCGCAAAAAGAAGTTTATAACACATGGTGCCTCTGAAATCGTATTGAATAATATAGATTTTTTTTTAGGTGTCTTTTCTTCGAGCCGAGCCCTGATCCAAAGTCACACAGCCGTCCGAAAAGATTCGAACTCAAGACCTATGCTTGGACAACTCCCCGCACTACCACTAGCTATAATATAAATATATTGAATAATATAAATATGTAATTTTTGTTTCTTGTCAATACAAGTACAGTGTGACCAGGAGAACTCGATGCAGCTTCCAAACTTTGAAACTTCTGTATGCGAAGATGTTTAGGGATGCAAATGACAGCTCGTGTGCCTTAATTCAAGCTTGAACACACTTGTCAAGGTTAATTAGCGGTCTGAATAAGTTTCTGCGCCGAAGTAGGAGAACTCGAACATGCATGCCAACCTCGACTCGACTCCACTCGACTCCGACTCTGTATCACCGTAACAGTGTAGAACTGTGCTAGGGAAGCATCTAAGGTTAGGGGAGACTTAGGTCCTCCTAGCCTAACCTCCAAATTGGAGGGGTGTGAGAAGCCAAGATTGAGCACACCCTATATCAATAAAGACCTCATGACCTCCAAAAGGGCTATTCAACTTGCCTAGTCCCTGTCCTCTAAAGCATACCTCTCAAGTACAATAAGCAAGATAAGGGCACAACCCCACAATCAGGACTACTCACCCACCACAATGGAACTAATGCCCATCAGTCCCCCTAAAGGTCTTCCTGTCCCTTAAAAACACCTTTCCTTTGAGGCAGTGCGATCTCTCAGAATCTCTTACCACATCACTATCTCTAGTTCTCTACTAGCTGACCCTCTAATCAAGAACAAGAAACACTTAAAGTTACCAAGAAGGAACCATACTGCGATCTCTCAACAGTCGCTTTTGTCACCCCCTTTAGTTCTACACAAGAATCCCATGCCATCGAAAAAGTGTAGTACTGGCCGTGGCTCTGGCAGTCCTGACTGTGGAATTTATTTTGTTTCGGTATTTATGTACACCCTCCTAGTTGTGAGAAGACTTATATTCTTAGCTATCAATCGACGCGACACGCGATACTATACCAAAGATCACTTCAAGCTCATCGTGATGATCATGATCACCTTGGAGGTTAGTGATGAGCCGGCACACCAAAAATACTACTTAATCACCATGCATGATCATACTAAGTATGGCTAGATTGCAATATTTGGAATCGAATACGTCCTACAAGTGCTTCGATACCATGTCATAGACGTTGCTGCATCGGAAACTTAACCCAACACATCTGTAACCAACCTCCGTCTAACAAACACAAAGTACAGATAAAGACAAGTATATGGTGGTGACTACGTCACCTTGACAAATCTCAATCTATACAACTCAGATGAAATTACAAGAATGAAAAAAAAAAAAAAAATCAATGTTGACCCATTTGTCCTAATATGTTTTCCTCAACACACTCAAGAAAAAACCACATATATTACAATGAAATCATCCACCACAGCCCGTAGCAATCTCCCTAACCGAAGTTGACGACTCCTCAATTAGATCTTCTCCTTCATTTTATCGTGTATGAAGAAGCCCTAAGAGCAAAGTGCGGACTTCTTTTAGGTCTCATGTGTACGAGCATCTCGATCATATCAACTTTTATGCTATATTTTGTGCCTCTACCCTCATCACACACACACACACACACACACACACACACACACACACACACACACACACACACACACACAAACATATATATATATATATATATATATATATATATATATATATATATATATATATATAGGAAAATGCTTCATGTACCTCCAAAAACTCATTCCTTCATGTCCCTTCGCCACGTTGTCCTCTTCTATTGGCTCATATATTCCAACCCCCCTCCTATTTGCTTGGATCAATAAAGGAGTGCCATGTGGCGAAGGGACATGGAGGAATAGAGTTTTTGGAGGTATATATAGTATTACTCTATATTATATATAGAGGATGAGAAAATCTTATTCTAGATCATAACAAAATTTTCTAAATAGGAATAAAATATAAATCCTATTACACCTAAACTTTATGTCGAAGGTGTTGATCATCTATTACTATTGTTGTGGTCGTCACACGACAAGTAAAACATAGAATATAGAGGGTTGACGTATGGTCCACAGTCGGTTATAAAACCTTCGACAATGCTTCTTAGCGCGGATGATGATAATATTCTCAGTTTCCCCTTTCATTTGTCACTTTATTTGGGAGCAGGAGACTGAAAAAGGAATTTTCTTGTCGGCCCTAAGCACTGGCTTTATAGAGGAAAACGAAATTTGGATAATCCTTGCTTTGATCATGGGTTTGGTTCACTGCAAGCCTTTCTACTCACTCATGAAGGACCAGTGGGCTTACATCTTGGTATGCGCTAGTATATGTTTGTTCTAAAACTTGATTATATTTATGAAAAAAAAAAAAAAAAATCTAATTTAGAGCTAAAAAAATATATTCTGAACTGAGATTTGAAATTAGGTATATTACATTATAGATGATCCATGGATAAATTTCATACTCACGCAAGTAATTACTCATGCGAGTACAGATTGCTCGTTATCTACCCAAGGCCCATTTTGAGGGAGTACAATGAGTGCCACCTCATTATGCCTCTCGAATTTATAGACCTCCAATTATATATATATATATATATATATATATATATATATATATATATATATATATATATATATATATATATATATATATATACTTTACATTTATTTATATATAATTACATGTAGAAAAAACTAAGTAGAATTTAACTTTTGACCCATATTTAGTTAAGTTTTTGTTACAATCACTATTCCGCAGTCCAGCTATTCTAGGAAAATTAAAAATATAATTATATGATAAATGGTAGTTCATAATTTAGTTTCCAAATTTTTTTGACCCATATTTAGTTAAGTTTTTGTTACAATCACTATTATAGTTGAATGATTTTTCTTAGTTGATGTTAATTTTGTATAATTTAGTTTCCAAAATTTGTTTATTAGAATTTTTTTTAATATAAGAATAGGTCTCCATTTATTTTTCTTACCGGAGATAGTTGTTCTTTATGTATCTCAGCTCCGGGCCTGTATCTGCCATGAACTTAAAACTTCCTAAACCACCCCTTTCCTCATGTAATTGGGACGTTTAGTTGCTGAGCAACAATCAATTGATAGTACTCCTTGTTTTGGTTTATTCGTGTCTTTATATCTTTTCCAGAGTTTGGTTGTGCACTTGCTTTCGCAAGAATCATAATTGGATACGACTATCATATAAAAAGAGAGAGGATATGACTATCAGGCTAATGAAGTATCCTGCTTCATTACACTAATACAAGTCTCTTCATTAATTCTTAAGAAATATCAGCCTGCTTATATCTCTCTGTCAAGTGTGGAGATCACACATATGTCTATCAGTTTCATACACACCATCTAAACAATTGTCACAAACTCAATAATAAAATATTTGGTAGAGAGTCTTGTTATTGAGCATGCTTGAATGTATTAAATTACATACATATATACAATTTCTTTCTTCTTACTCTTTTAACTTTCTTTTTCTTAATTCATACTACATATCAAATTGAGTAATGCTATTCGTACCTCCAAATTGTCTCTCCAATACATCCCTCCTTATGTGGCAGCTGACGTGGCATGTTAAATAATGTTATGTGTCATCTGACATGGCCGATGACATGAAAATTTTAACCCAAAAAGTTAATTACCCAATTTTGTCCATATTAATTTAATGTTAATATTAATATTAATATTAATTAATGTTAATATTAATGTTAGTTGAATGTTAATATTAATATTAATTAATGTTAATGTTAATGTTAATGTTAATATTAATATTAATATTAATATTAATGTTAATATTAATATTATTGTTAATGTTAACGTTAATATTAATTTTAATATTAATGTTAACATTAATTTTAATGTTAATTTTAATTTAATGTTAATTTTAATTTTAAAACTTGCCACGTCAGCTGCCACATCAACATGCCACGTCAGCTGCCACGTAAGGAGGGACAGTTTGGAGGTACAAATTAGAAGGACAAATAGCATTATTCTATCAAATTACCCTTGCCAGGAAATAGAGAAAACAGTGACATGAACTTATTTTCCAGTAGAAACAACATGACAGATCTAGGATTATAATCCACAGGGGACACAATCATAAGAAAATTCAGAATTAAAGCAACGTCTCCGATTTTTTTAATACAATAATATAATATAATATTAAATAGTACTATTTTATACAATAAAGTATTATCTTTTATAATTGTTCTCTATAAGTTTTTATACTTTGAAAGCGTTTAACTACAACATCGTTTGCAATACTACTGAGCAACTCTTCTTAATTTTTTTTCATAGTACTACTAATTTGAAAGTCTTATACATCTCAAAGTAGTACTATTAAATAGTAATGCTACTTTCTATTTTATTTATTTTTCACTAGGTGCTAGGTTCCATTATAGTATATGTGGGTCCGCCTCTGCATCTATATCCAATCCATCTCTTATTGCTACATAATGCAAGACAATTCCATTATTAATATTCATCCCTTATTTTCATTTAAAACACAAATATACAACTATTCATCGAACACCACAACAGTCCCCATGCAACCCTTCCTTCGTTCTTTATTCCATTAACACACAAATTTTTTCCCACATTCACACGAATTTTTTTCCATGCTTCCGTAACTATCATTCTCAATCTCATGGTTGGGTTATTCTTGTAGAAACATGAAAAATATGGAGTTCATGCGGATTACAAATTGTCGCATAGGTACTTCGGGCTAAACAGGTCCACATGAAGGAAAGCCGCATGACTGTTCAAAGACATATGCGGCCCGTCAACAAACAGCTGTAAAAGGAAGACATGCGGCCAAGAGGAGCAGTTGGACTGATAAAGCTGACAAGTCCTTGCAAAACACGACAGTTCTGACAAGAAAGATAAGACGTGAGGCGTCGTCCAAAAGCAGGGTTCGTATGCCTCCATGCGGCCAGAAGAGTGTCATCCAAGCCGTATGAACCTCATGCGGTCCAGCTTATGCGGCCCCAAAGTTCTCAAATTTTATGCAGCCTGTGATCCAAGCCGCATGAGTCTCATGCGACCCCACGTGATCGAAGACTGAGAACACCATACGCAATGGGACACGTGGCAAACGGACCAAGTCCCTAACTACCCAGATTTGCTTGCAACAAAATTCTAACAAATCGACAGATGGCAGCCCAAGAGCGGGTCTTCGCGTGCTAATCAGTCACTGTCACCCCCAGTTTTCGAATTAGGGGTATTTTCGTCATTTTTCAAGTTTTATAATTTTTAGGAATTTTATTTGATTTTATATGATTTTTAGGGATTTGTTTGATTTGGTTTGGATTTTATCCAATTTGGACTTAAGTTGGAGACCCGGGTAGCCTGGACACTAGTGGGACCCACATACTAGCTGGACTTGGCCCACATGCCATCCTAATTAGGCTAGAAACTATAAACCCTACTTTTATGGCTTAATTAGTCATTAAGAGACTTAATTAGTCGATTTGGAGTTGAACCGAAATAAACCGAAACAAACCAAACCCGAACCGAACCCAACCAAGTCTATTGGGTTTGGGGGCTTATTGGATCACCACCCAAACCCAATAAACCCCCCTGGCCGGCCACTAGAGGAGCACCACTCCCCTTTGCTTCTCCACAAAGCAAACTCTCTCTCTCTCTCAAATAGATTAGTGTGTTAGAATGACCAAACTAGCCCCCGACTTAAACCCCCTTTTAATGTATTGCTAATAGGCTAGAGAGGGGGTATTTTTGACATTTCAATGGGACCATAGCAGCCCATGTGGCCGGCCACCTCTAGGGGGGATAGGCACAAGCCCCCTTTGATATTTTCTATTCCTTCCATCTCATTTTCTCTCTCTTGTTCTTTCCCAAATTTCTAGAGAGCAACCTCTAGTGATTTCATCTCCAAATCCATCATTTCTTCTACCAAATCTTTTTCTTTCCTTCTCTACTCAAGCCAAGGAGGAAGCTAGCCAAGTTTGGGAGGATTCGGAGCACGTTCGTGCCCTATTGGAATCTCTACGTGTCGGAAGGCTTTTTCCTTTGAATCTCTCTCTCGGAAGGTATAACCTCTCCTCTAAACCATCCCTACATGCATATAGGTTGATTTTTGACCCATAGGAATAACCCTCATGGTTGTGTCTCCATTTGTGTCCATTTCGTGTCCATTTGGAGGTCATATGAGTGTCCCTTGTGTTGTGGTTGTGTCCTAATGGGGAAACCCCCTATTTTTGGACACTTGTATTTTGTTATATTGTAGAATGATTTATTAGTGAATTAATCTCAGATTTTACATTGTTCTTAATGTGTTTTCAATGTATCATAGGGTATCATATTGTTAATATATATATATATATATATATTTTTTCATATTGTTAATATATATATATATATATATATATATATATATATATATATATATATATATATATATATATATATATATATATATATATATATATATATATGGTGATATATATATATTAATCTCTCTCTCTCTATATATATATATATATATATATATATATATATATATGTATATATATATAATATGGTTTATATATATATATGTGAATGTATATTATGGTATATAGATGTGATTTCCGGTATCCGGGCCAGGCGGAAGATCTCCTCTATATGCTTGATCCACTCGTCAGCATATAAGATCCCCTCCGTCCCCAGGAAGCCTCTGGGGCTCATCTTCTGGAACTGCTCTATCCTCGGTGTCTTCGGCTGCTGAACCACTGGTCGGGCTGCAACTGTCGTAAGGGCCAACTCCATGCCCCTGTCCTGTCAGGCCTGTTGTCGGTCCATGAACTGCTGGAAATATGCGAACATCTATGCCGCATCCACGTGTCTGTAGGCGACGGCTGCTGGAAAGGCACCTTTGGGATGACTGGGTCCTGCACCCGAACTGGTGGAGGCATACCCCCTACTGCTGGTGGAGGGGCTCCTCCGAACGCAGCTGAAACGCCTACCCCAGCTGGCATGACTGGGGCTGCGGTACCAGGGGCTGGCTGCTGGATATGAGAGGTGGCAGACCTCTCATCGGCGTCCTCCTGGCCCTGGCGATGTGATCTCGTCTCAACTATTTCGGAGACAGATCAAAGAAACAATTGCTGAGAATGAGTCGAATAGCAATGGAGGACAGTTATATTCAAGGAAAAACAATATCAGCAAGAACTGAGATGGTATGAATTAGATAAGAGTTTTTCCTAATGTGATTGAGTACCTTCAAAAATATCCTAATCCTACTGCAGGCTGTAGTGATACTCTAGTTCGAATACCACTACATAAACTCGACCTGCATGGGCCACCACTACAGGACTTCCAGAAGATGCATCCCAGAGAGTTCCTGGGCACTGAGGGCATTCATTACGCAGACGACTGGATAGAGCATATCGAGGAGATATTCAGGCTGACAGAGATACCAGATCGACTCCATATCGAGGCGACATGCAGTCAGATGCATGACTTAGCCCATGCGTGGTACCAGACAGATCCCAGGGTGGGAGTTGAGGGCCAGACTTGGGCCCAGTTCAAGGAACTGTTCAAGGAGCAGTTCTTTCCTGATGTGGCCTTGGGAGGCATAGAGGCACAGTTTGAGGGTCTTGTTCAGGGAACCCAGACGGTAGCTGAGTACGCCGGGGAGTTTTGTCGATTGGCCCGGTTCATAGATGACTTGAATGAGAAGACGAAGGCGAGGAAGTTCCGCCGAGGCTTGATTAGGGAGGTTCGGTCGCTGACTAAGAGCGACCGGAACGCTACCTTTGTAGAGATATTTTCTGGGGCGATGGCAGCGGAGGACGACCTAGGGTTTGAAGTTGAAGAAGGGTCGTGACTTCCAGAGTGGTAGCAGCAGTGGAGGCCAGGCCAAGAGGCCTCACGTTCAGATTCAGCAGACCCGGGCACCAGTGATGGTTCAGCAGGTGCAGCATCAGTATCAGGGTCAGGACCCGAAGATGATCAGTTGTTCCTACTGCAGGAAGTTGGGACACACCAGGGAGCAGTGTAGGAAGAGACTGAAGGTTTGCTATTCCTGTGGGTCTGAAGCCCACCACAAGATAGACTGTCCCTTTGCACCTCCTTTTGAGGGAGCTAGGCCACCTGTAGCTTAGCACCAGAGGGGTGGAGCTTTTGCGATGGCGGTCGAGGAGACCGACGCTGCAGGTGATGGGTTAGCAGGTTTGTCCTTCTCATTCTTCTTTCCCACTTTCCTGTGTAATTTTATTAGTACCTGCCAGGATATCATTTTGATTGCTAGATAGTGTAGCTACCCCATTCGAGACTGTGAAATCATGACCAGTAGGATTGTGTTGCTTCGACTTTGATTGATTGAGGGTTTGACTTAGGGAGGGTGCGATCATCTTAATTTCGAGGACGAAATTTTTCTAAGGTGGGTAGGATTGTAACACCCAATTTTCCAGATGAGGGTAATTTTGAAATTTTAATTATTAATTATTGATATTTGATTCATATTATGATTTTTAGTGATTTTTAATAATTTTTAAACTATTTAAAAACTGGTTTAAGTCATGACTTGTGATTTTGATGTGCTGCTAGTAAAACCTGAGAGACTGCATGACCTAGAGCCTAACCATGTCATTAGGATGTTTAATTATCATTTTTTTAGCCTAGGGGTAATTTGGTCATTTTGACTTATTTGAATTATTTGGTGATTTGTTGAATTGGTGAATTCTAGTTTGACTTTGACTTGTTGAGACCTAGTGGACTAGCCTAGAAGCTAACCCTAGCCATGGTGACCCTAGTCTAACTTGAGTTAACCTATTTTAGTCATTAGAGAATAGTTTTAGAATGAGGGGATGTGGTTTAGTGAATTTAAGTCATGGCTTATGGTTTCATGAAATGACTTATGGCTTAATTATTTAATTGATCATGACTTAAGCCCATGGGCCATTTAGTGAACCCTAACCCTAATTATTGAACCTATGAGCAGCCACATACGGATCCCCACCCTATTTAAACACTTGTTCATCAGGACTTGCCTCTTTTATCATTCCAACACTTGGAGAAAAGAAAAGGTATTGTCCCCCTTCCAAAAATCTCCATAAATCCATTTTAATTCCTTTCTAATCCTAGTCTTTTGCAATAGGTTCTAATTTCTGTATATTTTATAATTCTGGAGGTTAATCTCAGCTTTGGGCTCATTTGGAGCATTTGGCCATCAAGAAGAACACCCCCCATTTGGAGCTTTTCTATGCAATTTGCACCTATAGGTAAAACCTTTTAAATTGATTTAAATTTCAGTTTTCTTTGCATGTAGGGCTAGATCTAGAAGTCCCCTAGGTGTCCCTGAAATTTGGGTGAATTTCGTGTCCGTTTGGGGTCCGTATCGGACACGTATCCTAGTGTATGTTAGGTGTTCGATGAAATGCCTCTAAGGATTTTAATTTCGATTTTTGCTAAACTAATTACATGATTTTGAAGCTCTTGATGTGTACATTAATATTGTTGATGACTGAGTTGGTTTTTGTGCGCATTTTGTGTCCAAAATAGACACGCAAGTCGTACACGACACTACGCACAGGCCCGTGCGGCTGTCCTGCTGTTCGAGCGCCTTTGCGGACACGCCACAACACGAGACACCACAAAAATTGGTGTGTGGGTGCGAGCACTGACTGACAGGACCCCCACAAAATTTTGTGGGTTCACGTTATCTGTGCACGAAGAAAACAAGGTTGCACTGTCTCGTGCCTGCTCGTGCACACTGTGCACATCCCCTGCATTTTGGGGCTGACACAGGACACGACACTCCACCAGGACACGTGGAATTTGGTGAGGTGATGGGTCCCATGTCTGACTCGACCCTCACCAAGTTTTGTGGCACTTGGTTGCGAGTCGAGGAAGTTCTCGAGCTCGCATCGAAATGCCCTGACACACACACACACGATTTCGAGCCACTGATACGGCTTCGAAAATAGGACACGACACATCTTGGGGTTCGTGCAGACACTTGGACACGTCCCCTAGTCTAGGTGGACACGTGGACATGACCACGACTTGTGTCGTGCAACGCGTCGTGTCCTAGCTCACTCTGCACCTCAGCACGAGGATTTTTCTGAACTGTGTCGTTGCTGTGTTAATTTTGTTGGACACGTTCGTGTCCAGTTTCCTGGACACAAACACATCCCTCATGACACGTGTGACATGTATTAACCTCTGACACATGTTGTATAACTTTGAATGATTTGGTTCGTATGAACAATGTGTATGAACTGTCCATATTTTTTTGATAGACACTGGGTGTTGTTCACTGTTTCGAAAATTGGTTTCAAAATCGAATCCTAAGGTTTTAATGGGTCTTTATATAATTACCTGAGATCAGATTGTCTTCGAATTGGTTTTCATGAATTATAATGGTTTTCAAATGTGGGATTCGAAAATTCAGGTTCCTGATTTGTCTGATATATACCAACTGTTGAATAATCTGAACTTCTTTTTTTTTACTGTTATGAATGTTGCTTTAATTGCCACAGTGATTCCTACCTGTGTATTAGGTTACTTAATGTTGATTGTGATAGGTGTTAGGAGTTTGGAAATTTCAATTTAGGTCTGGACTGAGTAATATGTATTAACTGTTATGGAAGGTATGAACTGTCATTTAAATTCCTGAGCACACAAACTGAAATGTGACACTATCACTTGTTTCTCAGGTTTCCTGAGAAACTCTTGCTATGTATCAGCCCTGAACTTCAATGTTCAGTCCCTGCACCTATTTTAGTTAGCTATCATTTGTTCAAATCCCCAACCTATCTAGTATCAGTCCTAGTATCCTAAAATTTATGTGTAAATGAGTGTTCAGTTGGGTTTCCTTTTGTGAAAACTGTAAGTTAGTATTGAACCAATTTCCTGAATTTGGAATGCTTGGGTTTTAAGTTGGTATTCACTGATTCCAGGATACATAGATGCCTCCACTATTTTCTTTAACTTATCACTGATTTAGTTCAATAGCTCACTGTTAACTGAGTTTCCACTCTACCAATTTCAGATTTCTGTAAACACTGATTTCCCTGTCCACTGCACATACACATATCTCACACTGGTTGTAAACTGGGATTTTATGTGGGAATTGATTCCCTTTCAAATCTGTAATTTACAAAGTATTCACTGATTTTCACACATTGGTTCATGTGACACCCACACATATGTTTCCTACATACACACACATTTGTTCCTGTCACTTGCCTACTCTCTACACACACACATTACTGTTTTACACTGTTCTAACACACACAACTTCCCCTAAACTGTCATATACACACACACACAAACTTGTTTTCATGCCACCATGTACTCACACACATTCTAAACTATCATCACACACAAAACTGAAATGTTAGGTTGGGATGTGGGGGTTTATGTTTGAGTAGAGGAAATGGGTTTTGGTGCTTTATGGGTATATTTAACTGTCACACTATTCAATGTACACACACACACACACACACTCATAAACTATACACACAATATCACACACACACACACACTTGGACACATAGATATGTTTTCCTATTCTCTATACATAGGTATATATATAAATGTATTGATATGTATATATATCTATATGTTTGATAATAATGTGGTGAATATGTGTGATATTATATAATGTAATGTATATACAATATGTGTGATATAGCTTATATGGCATATAGCCTATATACATGGCACATTGCACTTGGGTGTATCCCTCTAGGCATATAGCCTATGGCTCATAAACCTGTGTTTCTGGCTTGAATGCCAGTGTAGGAGTGTGGTTGGCTTGTATAGCCTAGAAATTGGGTGTGCTTGCTAGTCTAGGCTTGGTTAGGCCTAGTGAGACTTGACTAGATTAAGATTGACCTAGTTTGACTATTGTAGCTGACTTGGGTCGACCCAGAGTTGACCAAGTTTGACTTGGACCTAGTTTGACCTATATAGTTGACCATGTTTGACTTAGAGTTGACTTTGACCTAGATTGGCCTAGAAATTATGTAGATTGTATCATAACCATCATTTGCCTTGTTTTAAACACATTATAACCTGTACTGTTCTATCTAGGACATTGTGACTCTGGTGCAGACATCTGACATTACACTACTCTTTTCAGATTATCAGGCGAGTACATTCTCTGATAGTTCTCTCATTTAATTGTCAATTACTGTACTTCAGTTATAGTTAGTTTTATGTGATTCTCTGTTACAACACGTATGGATATTTCTGGATTCATGTATGCGACACACATACCTTACTTATCTGGCTTCTATTACTGGAATCACTGGAATCATTTTCGAAATCTATTTATAGAATTATCATATTTTGGCTGGACTCATCTCGATTCTCGTGTCGAATTCTGGATTCATTTGTATTACGGGGCGGGAAAATATTGAGTAAGATATGTAGACATACCCCAAATCTGGAATCTCCAACTGGAATCTACTGGAAGCATAGCCATCTCTCGCCTGATCAGTGAGAGGTGTGCCTGATTACCTACAGCCGTTTACATGTCGATCACGGTATTTTAAAATACACTATTAGATTAGCTGGACTCACCTGGATTCTTGATCACTACCTAGAATCATCTAGTACTGGATTCATCTTGTATTAGATTCATCCCGTACTGGATTTATAGTAGTTACACTTGTTTTACATTTACTGCCTGGACTCATTATGTTACTTTAGTTCAGCTAGATTTATTTTACAGTCTTCATTGCCATCATTTTTCTCTTGTTTTAGTTACTTACTTTCCTTGTATCTTATCTGTTCTCCATACCATCACCTATATATAAACTGCCATATTCATCAATAAAACTGTCTATAACTGCTTTATAGTTCTCCGTCATTACTTGGGTTTTTTTGATGAGTTGTACTCGTTCCTGTCCTGACTGGACCTGTTGAAAATTTTATAGATGATTGCCCTGAGGACACATGCCCTACATATTACTGAGGAGATGGCTTAGCTACCTTTGGCCCCGACACTCAGGAGTGATTGGGAGATTAGCTAGTTGTTGTTTAGCTTTCATGTTTAGAACTTGAGTTGTATATAGTTGATATTGTAGTCGAGTTTTTCTGAGATTATATTCTTAGTTGTTGGATTTTATTCTGTTATTTAGTCTTTAGTTATAACTTCTGTGATATCTTATCGTTCTTAGACTGTGATTGAGATTCATTATATCTATGCTTGTCCTCCGTTCGGAGTTGAGTTTTGACAAGTACATTATATAACTGCATGAGTTGATGGTTAGTTAGAGACTTAGAACAGCGTTCTACCGCCGACACTGCGGCGTAGGCTGGACGCTGTTACGTACTCGGACCCTCACAGTGGGTGCAGGTCGTGACACACTCTCTCTCTCTCTCAAATTTCTTTCTTTCTTCCAAGCTTCTTCTCTCTCCAAGGAAAACCTAATCTAGGTATGCCATAAATTTTCTATTTATTACTCTTTAGCATTTATAGCTTTCACAATAATTGTAGAGGAGGTGATTCTCCACACTTTGCCCATAGATTTTATAGGTTTCCCTAGAAATATAGTTTTAGGATTTATTGGGGTTTTTCTAAATTAGAATATATATATATATATATATATATATATATATATATATATATATATATATATATAAAAGATATATATATATATATATATATATATATATATATATATATATATATATATATATATATATATGTATGTATATATGTGTATATATATTAATATGTATTGTGTGTGTAGAGAAATAAGGGTGGTGATGGTGTGAGAGTGGTTGTGTGAGTGTGTGCTTGTGTGAGTGTGTGTGAGAGAGTGTGTGAGAGTGTGTGTGTGTGAGTGTGTTAGAGTGTGTGTCTATATATATATATATATATATATATATTTTTTTTTTTTTTTTTTTTTCATATATATATATATATATATATATATATATATATATATATATATATATATATATATATATATATATATATATATGTGTGTGTGTGTGTGTGTGTGTGTGTGTGTGTGTGTGTGTGTGTGTGTGTGTGTGTGTGTGTATATATATATACACACACACACACACACACACACACACACACACACACACACACATATATATATATATATATATATATATATATATATATATATATATATATATATATATATATAGGTGTATGTATTTATATATATGTAGAGATGTGTGTGTGTGTATATGTATATATATAGATAGATGGTTAGAGGATTATATATGGATAGATAGATAGATATATATATAGATAGATGGTTAGAGGATTATATGTAGAGATGTGTATATTACACCAAACTTATTGCATCAATTGTTGCACCAAACAATCTCAACCACACATTTATTTCAATCATGTGGTTATAAAGCATTCCATAAAGTTGTTGCCACGTCAGCATGCTTTATAACCACATGATTGAAATAAATGTGTGGTTGAGATTATTTGGAGCAACAATTGATGCAATAAGTTTGGTGCAATATCCCTCCCCATATATATATATATATATATATATATATATATATATATATATATATATATATATATATATATATATATAGTAGAGAAGTAAAAAAAAATAAAATATATATAGTAGTAGAGAAGTAGAAGAAGAATAAGAATTAGAAGATGAAGAAGAATAAGAAGAACAGCAGTGGCAGCAGCATTACCAGCTGCAGCAGCAGCTGGTAGCAGTAGCAGCAGCTGCGCAGCTGCAGCAGCAAAGCACAACAGCAGCAATAGCAGGCTGCAGCAGCAGCAGTAGCTTAACCCCCCATCTTTAGCCCCTTTTAAACCCAATAAACCCCCCCATATATGTATATATATATATATATATATATATATATATATATATATATATATATATATATAGATGGATATATATATGAAAATGAGAAGAAGAAGTATTTGAAGAAGTTAGAAGAAATAAGAAGAAGAAGTTAGAAGAAGTAAGGAAGAGAAGAAGAAAATTAGAAGAAGTAAGGAAGAGAAGAAGAAAATTAGAAGAAGTAAGGAAGAGAAGAAGAGAATTAGAAGAAGTAAGGAAGAAGTTAGGAAGAAGAATTAGAATGAGAAGAATTAGGAGAATAGGAATTAGAAGGAGAAGAATAGGAAGGGAAAGTGGGAAATCGATTTAGGGGAGATCGGGTTAGAGGGTAAAATGGAGCTCCGAGCGCCGGAATGAGTTGAAACTTGGGGGAGACCTAGAATACGTGAATTAGATTTTGCGGGTAGGCTCCCGAGTTGAAATCGGGATTTTAGGACACCGGTATCGCGCCGTACCATTGCGTATCTTGAGATATTCAAGATATCGGCAATGGGCCGTAAGATGGACTAGACGTCCACTTTACCTAGGTATCTTGGTAGGTAACGAATGTATAGGCTAGTATCCTACTACCCTAGGGAGCACGGGTCAAAATACCAAGCGTAGGTAGGCTAACTTGGTTTTCACCTAGGCTAAAAATTTACCTTAGAAAAGGGTAAATTAGGATATTGGCCTACGGCCAAGATTTGAGTTTCGAAGTCCAAGATGGACTTGGATATGGGTTGTATGGATTGGTAATGATTAGAAATAGTCGCCTAGACCTAGTCTTGACCTTGGTTGATCAGGGTTGACTTTTTAGACCAAAAGTCAACTATGGGTCAACACTTTACCCAATTTAGTCCCAAATTCTATAAAACTTGGACAGTTGACCAAAAGTCAACTATTAGTCACCATTGACCTAGGATTGACCTAGGATTGACCAAGAGTTGACCAGAGTTGACCTTTTGACCAAAAGTCAACTGTAAGTCAACTTTCGACCTAGTTTGATACGGATTAGCTTCCAATGTTCTCCCGTGACCAAGGTTGGCCTAACTAGACTTGTTTTGACCTAGAATGACTTAATAGGGTTTAATTTGATTTGACTTTACTTCCTAAATATAGTATTGATATGTCTTGTTCTCTATAGGTCCTCGAGATGCAGCCTTGGATCCCGTTGACATATCTTATCATATTACAGGCGAGTACATTCTCTGACACTTTTCCAATTTACGATGATTGTTATAATTCATGTAATTAGTGTAGATATGCTTGTTCTTGACACATTGGTCACACGGATTGGTATTCATGGATCCCGACATGAGATGTTATTCCTCGTTATCTTGGTATATCTTGTGCAAGCCCCTTGTAGTTCTTATGCAGTATATGGACACCGATTCTCGAGGAGACTTACTCCCTTTTCGTAGAATCCCGTGTCGTAACGTGTCTTGCTTGGATCCACTCTACCAGTCGGGGACGGGGAGTACTAGTGTAGATGTGTGGTCAATACCCGCCTTATATATATTATGAACCTTGTGAATGCCAATCCTATACCACATGTATGATTGGCTAGATCATAACCTTGTGCAGACCCAATCCGGCCACATGTTGTAGCTAGTACTCACACACCTAGATATATGATTCTTTATTCTTGTACATGCTATGATCAGTTTACTTGCCTTGTTCTAGCTCTAGATTTACAGCTTACCTTGCCATGATACTCATATGTACATTCCATGATTTTCTTGTATATACTCTCTATTTACTGTCTTATAGCTTTTGTCATATCTTGTGAACTGTTGTTAGTTGATTGTACTCGTTCCATCCTGACTGGATATGTTGACAAAATATTACAGATGTTGATGAGGGGGATTACAGTACCTACTACGGTCTGGATGACGTAGTGGGCCTAGACTTGGAGACTTTGGTCCAGTAGGGCTTAGCTCCGCCTGACGAGACTTTACCTATTGCTTAGATAGAGTAGGTCTTTTGTACTGGACCTTGTCTCCAGCTACTTTTGAGACTGTTATTATTATGGATTGTATTAGAGACTTGGACTTGTATATTCTTTGTGTTGGACTTGACAGGTTATATTTTATCGTCTTGTTGTCTTTGTCTTTCTGTCTTTACTTATCATCTTAGAGTTGTGATTGAGCACTCATATATATTCATTGTTTGTCCTCCGATCGGAGTTGACCATATTCTCGATAGGTTTTTGATATATATATAAACTGTTGTTAGAGTAGAAAACCTACAGCATTCTATGCCGTTTTTACGGTGAGGGCTGGGAGTTGTCATGTGCACGTACCCTTATAGCGGGTGCGGGTCATGACACGTTTTTAGTGGTGGCCCACGCAGGTCCTGAAGTCGCAATTAGTGCGATGTGGTGGCGGCACTCGTCTTAGAGTGTCGACTACGAGCCTGTGTTACACATAAGAGGTAGTAGGCTAAGAGTACTCAATCATAGTAGGATCTTTCCTTGCTTATCTTGCTTACCGTCTTTGATATTGATTTTGCATTTAAATTGTCCTCCTTGATATAATATTTCACGTACCGTATTGATTTTCTTCTTTATTTCTATCTTCAGGATGGTACAGACCAGGTCCCAGCATCCTGAGTCCGTGGACGCGGAGAGGTCTACTATGACTCGCGGACCTGATCCGGACACTCTTGCTGCAGTCGGGGTGTCGGCATCAGCAGCTCTTGGGGGCGCTCCTCCGCCAGTTACGAGGGCTGACCCCAGGGTTGCTACGACTTTTTTGGCCGCAGAACCAGTGGTTAATACGGGTGCTCTTCCTCTTCCTGCGCAGCGGATTCCTCCGTCAGTTGCAGACATACTTCCACCTTCACCTCCTCTGTCTACATATATTGGGCATATGCTTACTTTCCTCCAGCAGATGCTGGAGACTCAGAGAGCCCAGGCCGAGGCTCAGCAGAGGTAGACAGACACGATGCGTCAGGGCATAGAGGATGCCCATCAGTTGACCCTTGCAGCCGTGGAGCAGAGGGCTCCGCATCCGGGGACGCGTACTAGGTACGGAGATATCCAGGACTTCAAGAAGCTCGGGCCCCGTGACTTTAGCGGGACCGAGGGTGTGGTCTATGTAGATGATTGGCTCGAGGATATCGAGCGGTAGATGAGGGCCTCCCGCCTGGCAGAC
This sequence comes from Iris pallida, assembly GCA_029216955.1. Lineage (NCBI taxonomy): Eukaryota > Viridiplantae > Streptophyta > Magnoliopsida > Asparagales > Iridaceae > Iris > Iris pallida. The sequence continues at coordinate 16,544,676 of JANAVB010032618.1, read as the reverse complement.
GACCTGAAGGTCGAGGCGGTAGGTTTGCAGTTGCTAGACATTGCACGCACCTGGTTCAGAAACGAGCCAGCCCTAGCTGGAGAGGGACATACTTGGGCAGAGTTCAAGCTCCTCTTCAAGGAGAAGTTCTTTTCTCCCACGGACAAGATTGACCTGGTGCGACAGTTCCAGGATCTGCAGCAGGACAGTTTATCTGTGGAGGAGTACGCCACGGAGTTTGGCCGTCTGAGCCGATACGCAGAGTACATGGTTTGAGACCCGGAGATCAGGGCGAGCCGTTTCAGAGAGGGGCTGACTAGGGATATCAAGATCCTCATTCCCTCCTTCTATGAGACTTATACCCAGATCTATGCGGAGGCCCACAAGGTAGAGCGAAAGTGGGGCTTGAAGCCCAAGAGGGAGCGTGATCTTTTCTCGAGGGCTACTAGCAGCGCAGGGGCTGCTAAGCGCCCTCAGCTTCAGCATCGTTCTTTCCAGCATCACCAGCCGCAGGTTCAGGCCAGAGCACCGGTTCAGCAGGTGCAGCACACTCAGCAGAGGCAGACACAGCATGGGGCTCCTTGAAACTTCTGCAAGAAGCCCGGTCATATCTGGGAGGTCTGCCGGAAGAGGCTGGGCTTGTGCCTCTATTGTGGGGAGGGTGGACATCATTTGAGAGATTGTCCTACGAGCCGTCGCAGGGAGGCCCGTGGAGCAGTAGCAGCTCAGGAAGCACCGGCAAGAGTACCTGCAGTGCAGCCGAGGGGTCCACTTTCGACCCAGCAGCAGCGATTATTACAGCACCACCAGCAGCGGGATGGTTAGGGTAAGCTTTTTCTCTTGCAGCCGAGGAGATAGAGCCTATTGCAGATGTTGTCGCAGGTTCTATTCTGCTCGATTCTTTTCCAGCTTTAGCCTTGTTTGATTCTGGTGCTACGTACAGTTTTGTGTCTGTTTCTTTTGCTCTTAGGCACAATATCATTTCAGAGTATCTTGGTAGAACTTGCAAGATTATGACTGGGAATGGTATCATCCTAGTTAATAATGTTTGCAAGGGGCAGAGAGTTTCTTTGAGAGGCCGGGAGCTGAGTGCGTGTTTGCTCGTAATGCCACTTTTGAGTTACGATGTGGTACTCGGTATGGACTGGTTGAGCATGCACCACGCTAGCATCGACTGCAGAGGGGGCAGGATTCTATTTAGGCCGCCGGAAGAGCCGGAGTATGAGTTTACCAGGGGTGCAGTGGAGCAGGGAGATGGATTCTGCGGAGCGTTGTTGGCGGGGCCGGTGTTGCCACATCCACTTATTGCTGAGTTCTTGGATGTCTTTTCCGAGGAGTTGCCCGGGATGCCGCCAGATCGTAATGTTGAGTTTTCTATAGACCTAGTGCCGGACACTGAGCCTATCTTCCAGCACGTCTATAGAATCAACAACAGTGAGTTAGCGGATCTGAAGAAACAGGTCGACGAGCTGGAGGACAAGGGCTTTATTCGATCTAGTTCTTCACCTTGAGGCGCGCCAGTTCTTTTCGTCCCCAAAAAGGATGGTACGGTACGTTTGTGTATTGATTACAGGACGCTCAACAACCTTACCATCAAGAACAAGTATCCTTTGCCAAGGATTGATGACTTATTCGACCAGTTGAGCGGGGCGAAAGTGTTCTCGAAGATTGACTTGCGTACCGGGTACCATCAGCTGAAGGTGAAGCGGGATGACATTCTGAAGACTGCCTTTCGGACTCGCTATGGCCAGTATGAGTATACCGTCATGCTGTTTGGGTTGACCAACGCCCCGACGGTATTCATGAACTTGATGAACAAGGTATTTCATCAGTACCTTAACAAGTTCGTGGTGGTCTTCATTGATGACATTCTCATCTATTCGAAGAAACCAGAGGAGCATGAGGAGCACCTGAGGATTATGCTGGACACTCTTAGGAGGGAGCAGCTGTATAGGAAGCTGTCCAAGTGCGAGTTCTTCTTGGACCGCGTGGAGTTCCTAGGCCATGTTGTCTCTGGCGATGGGATTTCAGTGGATCCGAAGAAGATTTCTGCAGTGGAGTCCTGGTCTACGCCGAGCTCAGTAGCAGAGGTTCGAAGTTTTCTGGGTCTGGCAGGTTATTACCGGAGGTTCGTACAGGACTTTTCCAGGATTGCCCAGCCGATGACCCGCCTTACCAGAAAGGACGAGGAGTTTGTTTGGTCCGAGGAGTGCCAGGCCGCCTTCGAGAAGAGGAAGGCAAGGTTGACTACAGCTCCTATCTTGACGCTGCCATCTGGATCTGGGGGTTATACGATCTACAGTGATGCTTCAGGACGGGGTTTGGGTTGTGTACTTCAGCAGCACGGGAAGGTGATTGCCTATGCATCTAGACAGTTACGTCCTCATGAGAGGAACTACCCTACCCACGATCTGGAGCTGGCAGCGGTCATCTTTGCTTTGAAGCTGTGGAAACACTATCTGTACGGAGAGCGAGTTGAGATCTATACTGATCACAAGAGCTTGAAGTACGTGTTTACCCAGAAGGAGCTGAATATGAGGCAGAGGCGATGGTTAGAGCTGATGAAGGATTTTGATATATCCTTACAGTACCATCCGGGGAAGGGTAACTTGGTCGCGGATGCTTTGAGCAGGTATCCCGTGGCCATATGTTTGATGATGGATCGTCACCTTCTGGCAGATCTAGAGAGTTTGGGCATAGAGGTGATAGTTCCAGGGTTCGAGGCACAGATGTGGGGTCTCTAGGTGCAGTCAGAGCTGATGGACAGAGTCAGGGCAGCTCAGTTTGAGGATGAGGCTCTGAGAGTCATCAGGGAGCAGGTCCAGGCAGGACTGTTGGATGAGTTCTCTATAGCGGGGGATGGGTCGTTGATGCATGGTACCAGATTGTGCGTGCCGAGCGAAGGACTTCGGGAGGAGGTTCTTCAAGAGGCGCACCGTTCTCAGTACTCTATGCATCCAGGAGCCAACAAGATGTATAGAGACTTGAGACAGCATGTTTGGTGGTATGTCATGAAACGTGAGGTGGCTCAGTTCGTTTCGAGATGCTTGGTGTGCCAGCAGGTGAAAGCCGGGAGACAGAGACCCGGTGGATTGCTTCAGCCACTACCCATTCTTGAGTAGAAGTGGGAGCATATCACTATGGACTTTGTATCTGGGCTTCCGCGCTCTCTAGGAGGGAAGGATGCGATTTGTGTCATTGTTGATCGATTGACCAAATCGGTCCACTTTTTGCCTTTCAAGGTGGGTTTGTCTACGGAGAGGTTGGCCGAAATGTACGTGCGGCAGATAGTCCAATTGTACGGGGTTCCAGTGAGTATAGTCTCGGATCGGGACAACCGATTCACTTCCCACTTCTGGAGGAGTTTGCAGCTTAGCTTGGGCACATCGCTCAAGTTCAGTACCGCATACCACCCCCAGACAGACGGGCAGTCGGAGAGGACGATTCAGACCCTCGAGGATATGCTACGTACCTGTGTCTTAGACTTCGGAGGATCTTGGGAGGACCACCTTCACTTGGTAGAGTTTGCTTACAACAACAACTACCAAGCCAGTATAGAGATGTCACCTTTCGAGGCTCTATATGGACGGAGGTACCGTACTCCCTTGTCTTGGGATGATGTCGGTGAGAGGGTTTTGCTTGGCCCTGAGATGGTGGTGGATGCTGCAGAAAAGGTCAGGGTTATCAGAGATAGACTTCGGGTGGCGCAGGATAGGTAGCGGCATTGGGCCGATAGCCACCGGAGGCCGTTGGATTTTGAGGTATAGTTTAGATTTTTCTAGTATTTGAGTCTGATTGTGATTGTTTTAGATCAAGCTTTAAGTCTTGTGTTTTTGTTATAGGTTGATGATCTTGTGTTTCTGCAGATTTCTTCGACGCGTGGCACGATTCGTTTTGGTGGCGGTGGGAAGCTTAGTCCACGATACATCGGACCATTCCGTATCTTGGGTAGGGTCGGTGCAGTGGCTTACCGACTGGAGTTACCCGCCCGTACTAGAGGGAGTGCACTGCGTGTTCCACGTGTCGCAGCTGAGACGGTATGTGGCAGATCCCAGTCACGTCTTGGACCACTCAGAGATCGAAGTGGGACCGACACTCAGCTATCCAGAGAAGCCGGTTGAGATCTTGGACCGAAGAGAGAAGGTGCTCCGGAACCAGGTCATTCTCTTGGTTCGCGTTGCATGGAGACACCACTCTCCAGGTGAGTCTACCTGGGAGAGGGAGGACGACATGCGGGGGCAATTTCCATATCTCTTCGAGCCTTGAGGTAAAATTCTATCTTTTTCTTCCTTATTCTATTCATGATTGCTGTGTTAGTTCTCATTCAATTTCGAGAACGAATGTTTTTAAGGAGGGTAGATTTGTCACCCCCAGTTTTCGAATTAGGGGTATTTTCATCATTTTTCAAGTTTTATAATTTTTAGAAATTTTATTTGATTTTATATGATTTTTAGGGATTTGTTTGATTTGGTTTGGATTTTATCCAATTTGGATTTAAGTTGGAGACCCGGGTAGCCTGGACACTAGTGGGACCCACATACTAGCTGAGCTTGGCCCACATGCCATCCTAATTAGGCTAGAAACCATAAACCCTACTTCCATGGCTTAATTAGTCATTAAGAGACTTAATTAGTCGATTTGGAGTTGAACCGAAACAAACCGAAACAAACCAAACCCGAACCGAACCCAACCAAGTCTATTGGGTTTGGGGGCTTATTGGATCACCACCCAAACCCAATAAACCCCCCTTGGCCGGCCACTAGAGGAGCACCACTCCCCTTTGCTTCTCCACAAAGCAACTCTCTCTCTCTCTCAAATTTCTTTCTTTCTTCCAAGCTTCTTCTCTCTCCAAGGAAAACCTAATCTAGGTATGCCATAAATTCCCTATTATTACTCTTTAGCATTTATAGCTTTCACAATAATTGTAGAGGAGGTGATTCTCCACACTTTGCCCATAGATTTTATAGGTTTCCCTAGAAATCTAGTTTTAGGATTTATTGGGGTTTTTCTAAATTAGAGTATATATATATATGTATATATGTGTATATATATTAATATGTATTGTGTGTGTGTAGAGAAATGAGGGTGGTGATGGTGTGAGAGTGGTTGTGTGAGTGTGTGCTTGTGTGAGTGTGTGTGAGAGAGTGTGTGAGGGTGTGTGTGTGTGAGTGTGTTAGAGTGTGTATATATATATATATATATATATATATATATATATATATATATATATATATATATATATATATATATATATATATATATATATATATTTTAGTGTGTTAGAGTGTGTGTCTATATATATATATATATATATATATATATATATATATATATATATATATATATATATATATATATTGTGTTAGAGTGTATATATATATATATATATATATATATATATATATATATATATATATATATATATATATATATATGTGTGTGTGTGTGTGTGTGTGTATGTATTTATATATATAGATATAGGTGTATGTATTTATATATATGTAGAGATGTGTGTGTTTATGTATATATATAGATAGATGGTTAGAGGATTATATATATATATATATATATATATATATATATATATATATATATATATATATATATATATATATATATATATATAGTAGAGAAGTAGAAGAAGAATAAGAATTAGAAGATGAAGAAGAATAAGAAGAACAGCAGTGGCAGCAGCATTACCAGCTGCAGCAGCAGCTGCGCAGCAGCAGCAACAGCAGCAGCAAAGCGCAGCAGCAGCAATAGCAGGCTGCAGCATCAGCAGTAGCTTAACCCCCCTCTTTAGCCCCTTTTAAACCCAATAAACCCTCCCATATATATATATATATATATATATATATATATATATATATATATATATATATATATATATATATATATATGGATATATATATGAAAATGAGAAGAAGAAGTATTAGAAGAAGTTAGAAGAAATAAGAAGAAGAAGTTAGAAGAAGAAGTTAGAAGAAGTAAGGAAGAGAAGAAGAAAATTAGAAGAAGTAAGGAAGAAGTTAGGAAGAAGAATTAGAATGAGAAGAATTAGGAGAATAGGAATTAGAAGGAGAAGAATAGGAAGGGAAAGTGGGAAATCGATTTAGGGAAGATCGGGTTAGAGGGTGAAATGGAGCTCCGAGCTCCGGAATGAGTTGAAACTTGGGGGAGACCTAGAATACATGAATTAGATTTTGCGGGTAGGCTCCTGAGTTGAAATCAGGGTTTTAGGACGCCGGTATCGTACCGTACCATTGCGTATCTTGATATATTCAAGATATCGGCAATGGGCCGTAAGATGGACTAGACGTCCACTTTACCTAGGTATCTTGGTAGGTAACGAATGTATAGGCTAGTATCCTACTACCCTAGGGAGCACGGGTCAAAATACCAAGCGTAGGTAGGCTAACTTGGTTTTCACCTAGGCTAGAAATTTACCTTAGAAAATGGTAAATTAGGATATTGGCCTACGACCAAGATTTGAGTTTCGAAGTCCAAGATGGACTTGGATATGGGTTGTAAGGGTTGGTAATGATTAGAAATAGTCGTCTAGACCTAGTCTTGACCTTGGTTAACCACGGTTGACTTTTTAGACCAAAAGTCAACTATGGGTCAACACTTTACCCAATTTAGTCCCAAATTCCATTAAACTTGGACAGTTGACCAAAAGTCAACTATTAGTCACCATTGACCTAGGATTGACCTAGGGTTGACCAAGAGTTGACCAGAGTTGACCCGTTGACCAAAAGTCAACTGTAAGTCAACTTTCGACCTAGTTTGATACGGATTGGCTTCCAATGTTCTCCCGTGACCAAGGTTGACCTAACTAGACTTGTCTTGACCTAGAATGACTTAATAGGGTTTAATTTGATTTGACTTTACTTTCTAAACATAGTATTGATACGTCTTGTTCTCTATAGGTCCTCGAGACGCAGCATTGGATCCCGTTGATATATCTTTCATATTACAGGCGAGTACATTCTCTGACACTTTTCCAATTTACGATGATTGTTATAATTCATGTAATTAGTGTAGATATGCTTGTTTTCGACACATTGGTCACACAGATTGGTATTCATAGATCCCGACATGAGATGTTATTCCTCGTTATCTTGGTATATCTTGTGCAAGCCCCTTGTAGTTCTTGTGCAGTATATAGACACCGATTCTCGAGGAGACTTGCTCCCTTCTCGTAGAATCTCGTGTCGTAACGTATCTTACTTGGATCCACTCTACCTGTCGGGGACGGGGAGTACTAGTGTAGATGTGTGGTCAATACCCGCCTTGTATATATTGTGAACCTTTTGAATGCCAATCCTACACCACAAGTATGATTGGCTAGATCATAACCTTGTGCAGACCCAATCCGGCCACATGTTGTAGCTAGTACTCACACACCTAGATATATGATTCTTGATTCTTTTACACGCCATGATCAGTTTACTTACCTTGTTCTAGCTCTAGATTTACAGCTTACCTTGCCATGATACTCACATGTACATTCCATGATTTTCTTGTATATACACTATATTTACTGTCTTATAGATTTTGTCATATCTTGTGAACTATTGTTAGTTGATTGTACTCGTTCCATCCTGACTGGATATGTTAAAAAAATATTACATATGCTGATGAGGGGATTACAGTACCTACTACGGTCCGGATGACGTAGTTGGCCTAGACTTGGAGATTTTGGTCCAGCAGGGCTTAGCTCCACCTGACGAGACTTTACCTATTGCTTAGATAGAGTAGGCCTTTTGTACTGGACCTTGTCTCCAGCTACTTTTGCGACTGTTATTATTATGGATTGTATTAGAGACTTGGACTTGTATATTCTTTGTGTTGGACTTGACAGGTTATATTTTATCGTCTTGTTGTCTTTATCTTTCTGTCTTTACTTATCATCTTAGAGTTGTGATTGAGCACTCATATATATTCATTGCTTGTCCTCCGATCGGAGTTGACCATATTTCGACAAGTTTTTGATATATATATAAACTGTTGTTAGAGTAGAAAACCTACAGCGTTCCACGCCGTTTTTACGGTATGGGCTGGGCGTTGTCACGTGTACGTGCCCTTATAGCGGGTGCGGGTCGTGACAAGCCACGCGGCCGCAAGCCGTCCATGTGGCTCAAAATACATCATATTATAAATAGCAGGGTGCCACACCCCTGCAAAGGCTGGCAGCCTTCAAGAGAGAAGCAATTTCTTCACGAGCTAGAGACTGCATCAAATAGTCCACAGAGTAAGGCAGAGTTGATAGCACTTTCCCGAGCCTCCGCCATAATCCTCCAGAATCAAAACTAAACAATTATACTTAGATTGTTTCCTAGGATTTCTTTCTAGGCTTTCCTTTGTACAAGCGAGTTTACAATCAAGTTCAGTGTTCTGTAATATCTGTCTTTAATTTTTAATGGCAAACACGATGGTGACTCTGTTGGGGACTTCCTTCTCTTTCGATGAGAAGTTGGTAACGCAATCTGACGCGTCCAAGCTCGGCTCTATACAGCAGATGCTTGTGGTCCGCTTCGACCAATAAGCCTTTGAAGAATTGCTCTCTGAAGGGAGCGCCAGCCCGTCTCAGAAGCTATATTATTGTGGCTTATCATGTATTATTATTATAGCTTATGTACCAATACGGGGATTACCATATATTGGTGCATTCTTCGTATAAGTACAGCTGGCATGTCTACGCACTTAGTCCTACGTATTTTAGGACTGGGGCGTTACACTACTTTACAACAATAAATTACTGTCTATACTGAATAATGTAATAATAAATCACTGTCTAAGGTTAGATCACATATCTTCGGTACTTCACCTCCCCCGACACCACAAAGAATAAAATCAACATAAAGATTGAAATTACATCTCTATCGACTAACAATGATGTATAGTAAAGATCAATACTGAAAACAAATAATAAACTGTACTCGCCTGTGGTCCTTTGTTGGTAAAACCGATAGTCCAAACCACTCAGTGTGCCACAATATTCAAAACCCATACAACAATCTCCAGATGCTGAAATTGTCACGACCTGCTCCGGATAACCGAGTACGAGTTCGTGTCCAAGCCCAGCCTACGTCGCGGTATCAGCGGTAGAACGCTGTCTAGTACATACAATAACATCCTCCACAGATACAATAGAACACAAATCGTACTCAGCAGTGACACAAACTAAGGAGAATAAGAGTACGATAGATAATGAAGTAATAATATCCAAATCCAATGACAAAGAGACTGAAATCCAGAACAGTAAAATATCGTCCATCCATGAACAAATCTGTTCCATCTAAGAAATAAACTAAGACATGCATAAATGTAAATCTAGATCCCTCCAGAGATCATCCATGGCTCCTGAGTCTCGGTACCAACAAAGTCAGCACTATCCACTGCTGGTCCATAACAGGAAGTGCTAGAGATACTCGCCCTCACCTATAACAACGATCCAGTCAGGAAAGGAGCAGAGTACAACCATATTGCAATTAATATTGTTAGTCCAATATAAGTTAAAACAAGCGAGAAACCATGAAGGTAAAGAATATAAAAGAACTAGCAAGACAAGAACTAACAGGATATGAAGTGGCAAAAGTAAACTGGCAAGACGTGGTCTAACAAGATATAACTAGCAAGATGTAAACTAGCAGGATATAAACTGACAAGATAATGGACTAAATAAAGAAAAAAGATAGAAACCACTATGTGTGTGAAATACCTTCAAATACGTGAACGGCTGGGCTAATATGGCACATCATACGATGGCTATCATTCAGTAATTGGTACGGCTAACTCATACGTGAGTGTGTATGACTTAGCTATCATTCAGTAACGGTAATTGGGTTTGTTCACGTATGTACCGAGTATTTCCCCTCCCGACTCTCTAACAATCAATAACGGTCAATGATACACCGAGAAGGATACGATAACTACCGTGTCACAATTGTGTCTTAATGGAATATCATGCAATGACTCAACGGGATATCAAACAAGAAACTATAGAGTAAACATTATAATAAACTAAAACATAAATGCAATACTGTACTTGCCTGAATCCTTGCACAAATCAGTAGCCACAAGTAGAGGGTGAAGGAAAAGTCGATCTAGAAGCTGTCAACCTATAGCACACGTCGCACCACGAACAGTGCATGAAAACCACAAATCAATTCTGATGTTCTAGTTCTAAATAGTGGCTAGTTGGGTTACTAATCTAATAATAATTAATTCTATAATAATTCACTTAAAAACCTAATTTAACCTAATAATAATGTGAATATAATCTAAATATGCAAGTTTGGCCATCAAAAGTTGTGTTTCTCAATTTTGGAAACCATAGCACGCAAATCGAGACGTATTATTGACTTTTTAGTCAAATATTGTGAACTCTAGATTTTGAAAGTGCATCTTGATATATTTCAGTGCCACGAGTGCTGATGGAATCAACCGTGCCTCAAAATCATGTTTTGGTCAAAAGATATCGCCGTTATGGCTAATCGTGACCAAAACGGGGATCAACCGATCAGTTCTGAGTTCAACAGAATAAATAAAATATTAAATGAATGAAATAATTTCTGGATAAAATATATGTCTTAGGGCTCTGTGTTAGCTTTCCGAAACTTCAAACGGTTCATGATTTCGATTTCTGGTTCTCCCGGAATCTCGAAAACACCTAAACGTGTCAAGTTTCGGACAACCGACACTCTACGAATTTTCTAGAAATTTAGGTTCAGAAATTACTGAAAATAAATTATATATTTAGAGAGATTACCTCAATACGAATCCAACAAAAAAAAATGGCACGCCAAAGAAGGTCGGGGTTGGCGGGAATCACCTCAGAAAGTCGGGGGATCACCGGGATCAAAACCACAAAAGTCGGCTGCTAATAATCTAGGGTTATCTCGCAATCCGCAAATGTATAATATATATATAGGGGTAGCGGCTAGCTGAGTCGGTAGGAAGCTAGGACACGTGGTGCAATCATGACGGTTTCCGCTCAAATGGATGGACGGTCAGACATCAATGCGGCTTCACTTAAGCCGATATGAAGTCGGTTTGAGCCGACTTAACAAATATGGGCTGAGTCAGCAGCTATGCTGACTGACAGGCGGGCCCACCCCCATTCAGCGGGTGGCTGACGGGTGGGCCAGCCTTGCTGACTGGGTAAAAAAATTACAGAAACTAATTTAAATTCAATTTAACTCCAAATAATTCTAAATAAATATCAAAAAATCTAAAAAAAATCGTAGAAAATTATAGAAATTATAATTAACCTCCTAGAGTCAAAATAAAAATACCTAGTCTCATATTAGTCCCAAATGACCTCATAATAAATATTGGAAGACCTTAAAAATATATAAACCTTAATAAATAAATACTTAAATATAGCCAAAAATTATGAAAAAATTCTAGAAAATATAAAATAGCATAATAAACCCTAGAAAATATTTGGGGTCAATATTTCTTCTTAGGATAGCACAATAAAATTCCAAAAGTCCTAAAAAATAGGTTTTCCCAATATTTAATAATCAAACTATTTCCAGAAAATTCCTAAAAATTCCTAGAACATTAAATATAAACTATTCAATTAAAAATAAAAAATATCACTAAATTATAATCGGGTGGCGGATGCCACAAAAATAGATATTACTAATGTTCTCAGAATAGTCAAATTTGCTAGAATTGTCTGTCCTTAAGTCCAATTCTGGACATAGGGGCAAAACGGTAATTTTGAGTCAAAACGGTATCCGCCATTGGACCCTCTTTGCACCAAAAAGTGTGCCAGAGTCAATGGTCTCTAAATTCGTCAAACTATATGTCTACGAATTCATTTTGATGATACGAACTCAACCGTATGTCCAAAGTTGGATTTCCGGCGGGCCGTGCACAAAATCGCCCATTCAATCGAACCGTAGGGCCCACAAAACGACTGATCCAATCACCTATCTCAGAATTGGACCAAACTTGGCATACAGGACCAAAAAAATGATACAGTCCTGTTGGTGCAAGTTTCGTCTCGATCTGATGAACGTGCACAAAGTAATTGAGAAATTTGCACAAAAGACGATACGGTAAATTTTGACGGATACGCATTAAATTCGTCGCGCATACGCGTCCAATTTGAATTCCGTCAAAGCCCACACGTCTACAAAGCCGTTACGCACCTTTGATGCTTTCGATTCGCAACCACGTCACCCGGATTGGCGAGACGTACGTCGTATCGAAGAGTTTTTCAATATTTTATAATTTTAAAAACATATTTTTTATGATTTTTCAAGCCGATTTCTGTCACTGTTTAAAGGACTAAAATTAAAACTAAAAGTATGGTTTTTATGTCCTACATGTTGTCAATAAATGCCTTCAAATATATTTTCAAAATCGTGCATGGTTTGGGAGAAAACTGACCGCGAACTAGAGTAGTTGGGCTGGTTCACGTGTCCTGTTTCGACAGTTTTTTAATAATTTTCAACTCGACTTCTCTCGATTTTTGGATCACTAGAAATTAAACTATTTAACAGAAATTTAAGAGGGTTATATCCAGATCGTACCAGAGTTTACGGAACTCAAAACGATCAAACGATCGTTGAGATATCTCGATCCGAAACTGGCTCTTCGCTCTACAACTGCTGTTGTCCTTGCTGCTCTATTACGCGCGGTCGACGGCCCTGGCCGGCCGGTGGTGGCCCGCAGCGACGCGCGCACATGGGGTCGTTGCTGATTCGGGGTTAGGGTTTGGGTCTCGACCCCTCTCTCTCTCTCTCGATTCTCTCTATTTGTATACACTTGCGCGACTGCAACCGAGAAGGGAACGCGCGCGTGTCGGGGACCTGCTCGGCCTGGACAAGTTTCGGCTGAGCTGGGTTGTTTTATTCCTTTCTGTTTAGTTACTTTTTTATTAATAAGTGAGTATATATATATATATATATATATATATATATATATATATATATATATATATATAAATATATATATATATATATATATATATATATATATATATACTATATATATATATATATATATATATATATATATATATGTGTGTGTATGTATGTATAGTATATAAAATATATATATGTATGAGTATATTTATATATATATATATCTATATATATATATATATATATATATATATATATATATATATATATATATATATATAATATATATATATATATATATAAAATATATATATATATATATATATATATATATATATATATATATATATATATATATATATATATATATATATATATATATATATATATATATATATATATATATATTTTTTTTTTTTCTCCATAAATCTAAATAAATATTTTTAATAGAAATACAAATCTCAATATTAACCATTCCTAGGTAGGGCCTTTTATATATAAATATGAGTATATAATAATATTTTTTTGACAAAAATAATATGACCAAAATAATAAAATGTTATTATATAATAATAACCTCAATAAAATAATAATAATAATAATAATAATAATAATAATAATAATAATAACGAAATTCAATAAATCAATAATGGTGTATGTATATCGTTATGTGCAGTCTAAAAATCCCAAAAGGTACAAGGACCTATTTTATACCAATACCATTGAATATCCATTAATAATGATATTCATAATATTGAAATTACGAATATTTAGAAATATTCATTAAATCATTAAAATGGAATACAACACCCCCATACCAAATTCCATCAACACGAATGTCATTGGTCGTGCCACATGACTACATGGGCTTGGGCTCAGTTCGGGTCCATTCCGAGCTAAAATGGTATAACCGGTTTTCCTAAACTCAATAATGTAATTAATAAATAAATAAATCTTCTGTAAGGGTTAAGTCGTAACTTGGTCTGGTTTTCCTAGTTAGGATATCACTATGGCTCTGCCTTCACTATCAGGACTAATACACTAGTCAAAGCACGCCACTGCACTATCCGTGCCATGATTCCTAGCCGTCTTGTACTTCAAAAATCCACCATGGCTAAAGTCATCTACCGTAATCATTAACTAAATAATTATTTATAAAAATATAAAAATTTCCATAAAATAAATAATAATAAAATATTTCAAAATTTTGGGAAGGGCAGCTACATTACTGCCGCCGTCTCACAACGGTGCAGGCTGGGAATGATCCGACTGGACCCATTATATTATGATCGGGTCGTGACAGCGATGGTGTATAGGGAGTCGGTGATCGAAAAGCCGGGGAGATGACTGTGGTGGTGGAGATTTTGACGGTGGTTATAGTTGCGGGTGATCTGTGGGGACGTGCGGAGATCGACAAGTCTGATAGTGAGTGGTGTCCTGGTGTGGTTGGTGTTGATGTTGGCAACGGTTCGGGTGATGGCGAAGGTCGGGGGTAACAGGGAGGAGGAGATGACGGCGGTGGAGTTGTGTTGCTGGTGGTCTGATTGGCTGGTGATTGGGGATAATTGGTCAGACAGGGATGGAAGTATGGGTTTGGTGCTGGCTTTGACATGGTGTTGCAGCGAGGGAGAGTGCTGTTGTGAGCCTCTGGTAAGGATGACGAGGAGTTGGTAGAGGGCTGACGGCCAGGAGGTTGTCCGGTTCGGGTTCAGGTTTTCTTGGGTTGTGTCGGGGATGCTTGCCGGGACGTGTCGGGGATTTGGGGTTCCGTGTCTAGGGTGTTGGATACGAAGGAGAGGGAAAATTTGTAGATGTAATAATACAATTTAGTGGAAAGACACCGAATACGGAAAGATACACGAAATTTGTGTTGTGGTGATGGAGAAGATTTTGTGTGGAGAGAACAATGGCAAGCTCCCCTATTTATAGGGTGGAGAGCTTCTGGTTTGATAAGCATTTGGAATAATTTTAAAACTATCTTAGATAAATTATAATTAATTCAAATCAATTTAATATAAATCAATCCAATCCAAATTTATATTTATAGAAATTTGTTCTCTAAGTTTAAATCTATTTAAGAATAAATTCAATAAAATTAAATCTAAATTTTAAATTATAATAATTAATTAAACATAAAATAAAAAAAATTAGAATGTCTTTATAACAATTAATAGTAATCATTAATTTCAAAAAAATTCATAATCACTATTTTGATATTAATAGGAAATACTTCAAAATGTTTTTTTAATAAATTTAGATAATAATAATAAAAATAATTTTGAAAATTCAACATACATGAATTAAATGTCATGTATCCCACATTCAAATAATATATTTACATAAATATTACTTTAGAGATTATTAACCTTACTTGTAAAATAGTTTTCACAAGAAAATATAAAAATATTTTTGACTAAAACAAGCAAAATTTTACTTTTATATTAGTATTTCGATACAAAATATGTATTCACTATATTTAGTAAAAGTTTATAATAAAATAAATTCAGAATTAATTACTATTTTGTATCAAGCATTTGTACCCGTCGCACAATATCAATAAAAAAAATACCAAAAAAAAACTCTAGTGAAAATTTAAGGGGTTTACAGGTTCGCCTTCCCCATTTGACAATCTTGAACCCTATGGCCCAACTCGTCACATCTGTAGCACTCTATCGTACGACAATTGACTGCCCGATGTCCTATTTTGTCATACCTGTGGCACTGTATTTCGGGATTGCGATTCCGGTTCTCGAACGTGTTCTGGCGCTTTGACACACCAGACCCTCTCGCGTCATGGAGACTCTTGTTGAAGTTATTGTATGTAATGCCCCGTTCCGCTCAGTTCAATCGAAAGAATCAAAATACCAACAACGTTGGAGTTAGCCATGCAATGACATGCTCAAAGTCCTGCTCGGCCGACGTGACTCCTCGCTGAGGTGGGTGGCTTCGGTGAACTTGCCTCAGCTTGGCCTTCACACTAATAAAATAAAAGTTTTCAACTGCACAAGTAGGCTTGATAACAAAAAACAAATCCACATAACTAAGGGAATAATCCCAAGTTGGGTCAGATTGAGTCAGATAAGGTCCCACGGTCAGCTTAAAAATGTGTACGGCTGACGTGCTTTCAAAATGACACTCAGTCATTCATCCCGTGGCTTGGGAGAAGGAAAGTTGGTCGAAGTTGCCACAAAGCTATGAAATTAGCCTAAGTCATAGGCGTCGCACGTATAAATGCTTGATAAAGCATGCACGGTCCCATCGTCCAATGCTTGGCATAGCAAAAGTATCCCACAAGTCTCAATGCACTTTTCTACGGTACAAGGCTTGGCATAGCCTTTGCTCGTCCCACGGATTAAGTTGCTGCACGATTGAGTTAGGCAAGAGTTTTGCTGGGCTATCAAAGTCATAGCAAGCACTGCTCCATGTTTTCTGTGGTTATCAAAGTCATATAGTCCTACGATCTCACGGCTTGTCATATAAAGTATCACTAGGGCGGTAGTGTCATATATAACACAAGTAGGTTTAAGGCACGAGCCACGGTCGGTTCAAGGATAGGTATGCCTCGGTCTATGGAACACGTTTTGTTCAAGTTAAGTTGGAAGTCTATGTAGTAACCGTTCCCTGGGTTTTAAAAAAAGGAAAAATTCACGTGACCGTTCGTCGAAATAGGTCCCGTGGCTTGGGAGTCTCTCATGTAGTATGGAAAGTACGATCATGAATAAAAAAGGACATGGTAAATCGGGTTGAGTCTTGCATGGTTATTGGACAACTTATGCATAAGGGGAATTCCTCGAACGATCGTCGGGGCACCGAGTTCATGTCGTCCTAGGAGGAAGAGCATATATTGTACGGCCTTCAATGATGGTGTGACTCGCCTTGAAGTGAACCGTTACAATATAGGCTACGGGACCATTCGATGGAGCTTTCACCTCGCATGCGAATGGTCACCGTATGCAAAAGATCCAATATAGCTTGACATTGCTAGTGACCTCTCATATAGATGAGTCGACATAAGAGCGGCTATCTGTGTGCATGCCTTTGGATTGAGTCGAGTACCTGTACATGGTACCAATGAGTCCAGTTAAATGTATGCATGGTTGAAACACCATTATGGAGCCTAAGATTCGGCTATAGCACGAATGTGGCATCGTGTTTGAGTCGTCAACACAAGTTCCATAAGTCGGGATTGAGTCATCTCGAGTTAAGTCAGAAAGGGCTGTAAGGCAAAGGTTTGGTTAAGTCATGTTGAATATTAAGGCACAACCTCGATGTTTGAAGCACGGACCAAGTCGATGGCACAAAATAAGTTGCATCCCAAAGTACGAGTCGGAAAGGCAAGTATGCGTCGACACATTAATGTTGTTGGCACGAGAATGGTCTAGAGGCACAACGATAAGCAAGTTATCGGTGCAAAGGCACGACGATAGTCTAGAGACACAAATAGGCCAAGAGTCTCTGTCATAAAATCGACTCTAAGGCAAGGCTAGAAAGACAATCAAAAGGGATGTTCACAAAGTAAAATAACGTGTTAGTTTTGTGTGGGTGGGCAAGGAGCTCACTCCACCAGTACAGTTGAGTACTGACACCCACACAGTTTCATGTGCAGGCACAAGTAGAAGATCGATTGACATGGGGCTCATTGGATGCATCGAGGCACGAAGTTTATTAGCGTTTCGAGGCGTGCGCCCTCATGGAGTCTAAACTTATACGGGGCAAATGTATGGACATCGCCTTCTGAAACCTTCGCAAGTTGCTGCCTTGAAGCTTGTATCCAGAGATGAGAGAGAGAAGAGTGACTTATATTGTGAGAAGAGTGAGACTGAGTGATTGTAATTATGGCCACATGCCATATTGTAATCTTCGTTTCAATATAAACAAAGATTTTTCATTTGTATACTCATGTTGCCTTTATTATTCAATATTTCTACTTGGGACTTATGTACGATGACCACGTCGTTTTGCCTGTAATCGGCCGTTATGGAACCCGCCTTGCGTGAGCACAACGTAGGCTCGTACGACATCATGCCTTAGCGAGGACGATCGGTCCTACAGGATCGGGGCGACATAATGGTATCAGAGCACGGCTTTACGCCCTTCGACTTCGATTGAATTCTATTACTCCGATGTTGGTTTTACGCAAACTCTGATGTTGTTACCGCAATTGATACATTGACGCTCTCTCTTAAATGTCCTATCGGATGCCCATACAATAAGTCTATATATTTTAAAAAATATCACGAAGGAACAATTGTTTGAATAATGTTAACTTCAAGTAAGCATGGTTGGCTAAGTCGGGCTGGGCATATACATCAAGAATTTACAGCGACCTTAGCAAAGTTGTGTGCGAGATTCAAATTATTTCGGATGAGAATAAATTTGACCCGATTCATAGAATGTGGGACGACTATAGAGATGCCATCGAACGACATTATCGTCAATACGATATAGGTAAATAGTGCTTGGATTTTGAGGAATGTTCGAATGGAGATTCAAAATAATTGGTTGTAATTCGAAACTTGTTTCGAGGATTTGTCGAATGACTTCATCCCTGAGTGGTGTATGGGATAGCCTCGGGATGTCGATCATTAGAGGATACAAGCCGACGAGTCTACTAGCAAGCATTACGATATACAAAGCCTTAGATTGAGTACCATTGACTAAAGTGTAACCTTGAAGTCTTGACGATTTGAATCGATACGAATCGTATACGAAAAGTTAGCACGATTGGAAGTTAGCGTGCATGGAAATGATTCGAATATTTGAGAATGACTCTAAGGATTGGAATAGATGTTGCTCGATGATTTGAGTTAGCATAGATCAATGCGTTTTGAGAAAATATGTTGCTCGATGACTTAAGATAGATGGATAAACATACGTGATTATGGATTTGAACGAAATGATCATGTGACTAGTTCGGGGATTAATGATCGAATTTTCGATCTTGAATATTGAGAAGATTGTGGTATATCAAATTCGGATGATAGCATCAGTTGTACGACTCAAAGTTTATTGTAAGAGGAAGATCGTTAGGTTATGCATATCATCGATGGTATTGAGGTGTATCAAAGATAGATGTGCGATAACTCGGGGGTACTCTAATTCGAGGAATGACGATCGTGTAAAGTTTTATTGTTTTGATGGATACTATACTTGGGATTTTGATTGAAATGAATGTTGGGGACTTATAAGATGAACTTGAAGAATACATGAATAAATGATAGTCGAACTATGTAAAACAAAAATGTTGACATAATTCATGATCACTGATGCGGGAATTATATGACTTAAGGAAAGTATCTTGATTGCTTCGAGGATAACCACAACGTTGACATTCTTATCTTGTACGAGCGCAACTTCAGTCTCGCACATGCGTCACGCCGAATTACGACTATCATTTTGCATGAGCGCTGGCATGGTGATTCATGTTCAGTAGGGATGATCAAACTTGCGGCAGATCAGGGCATGACAATTGGATTATTTC
>JANAVB010032618.1:16520308-16525319 GCA_029216955.1 Iris pallida | reverse complement strand
GGAAGATCTCCTCTATAGCTTGCCACTCGTCATCATATAAGATCCCCTCCGTCCCCAGGAAGCCTCTGGGGCTCATCTTCTGGAACTGCTCTATCCTCGGTGTCTTCGGCTGCTGAACCACTGGTCGGGCTGCAACTGTCGTAAGGGCCAACTCCATGCCCCTGTCCTGTCAGGCCTGTTGTCGGTCCATGAACTGCTGGAATATGCGAACATCTATGCCGCATCCACGTGTCTGTAGGCGACGGCTGCTGGAAAGGCACCTTTGGGTGACTGGGTCCTGCACCCGAACTGGTGGAGGCATACCCCCTACTGCTGGTGGAGGGGCTCCTCCGAACGCAGCTGAAACGCCTACCCCAGCTGGCATGACTGGGGCTGCGGTACCAGGGGCTGGCTGCTGGATATGAGAGGTGGCAGACCTCTCATCGGCGTCCTCCTGGCCCTGGCGATGTGATCTCGTCTCAACTATTTCGGAGACAGATCAAAGAAACAATTGCTGAGAATGAGTCGAATAGCAATGGAGGACAGTTATATTCAAGGAAAAACAATATCAGCAAGAACTGAGATGGTATGAATTAGATAAGAGTTTTTCCTAATGTGATTGAGTACCTTCAAAAATATCCTAATCCTACTGCAGGCTGTAGTGATACTCTAGTTCGAATACCACTACATAAACTCGACCTGCATGGGCCACCACTACAGGACTTCCAGAAGATGCATCCCAGAGAGTTCCTGGGCACTGAGGGCATTCATTACGCAGACGACTGGATAGAGCATATCGAGGAGATATTCAGGCTGACAGAGATACCAGATCGACTCCATATCGAGGCGACAGCAGTCAGATGCATGACTTAGCCCATGCGTGGTACCAGACAGATCCCAGGGTGGGAGTTGAGGGCCAGACTTGGGCCCAGTTCAAGGAACTGTTCAGGAGCAGTTCTTTCCTGATGTGGCCTTGGGAGGCATAGAGGCACAGTTTGAGGGTCTTGTTCAGGGAACCCAGACGGTAGCTGAGTACGCCGGGAGTTTTGTCGATTGGCCCGGTTCATAGATGACTTGATGAGAAGACGAAGGCGAGGAAGTTCCGCCGAGGCTTGATTAGGAGGTTCGGTCGCTGACTAAGAGCGACCGGAACGCTACCTTTGAGAGATATTTTCTGGGGCGATGCAGCGGAGGACGACCTAGGGTTGAAGTTGAAGAAGGGTCGTGACTTCCAGAGTGGTAGCAGCAGTGGAGGCCAGGCCAAGAGGCCTCACGTTCAGATTCAGCAGACCCGGGCACCAGTGATGGTTCAGCAGGTGCAGCATCAGTATCAGGGTCAGGACCCGAAGATGATCAGTTGTTCCTACTGCAGGAAGTTGGGACACACCAGGGAGCAGTGTAGGAAGAGACTGAAGGTTTGCTATTCCTGTGGGTCTGAAGCCCACCACAAGATAGACTGTCCCTTTGCACCTCCTTTTGAGGGAGCTAGGCCACCTGTAGCTCAGCACCAGAGGGGTGGAGCTTTTGCGATGGCGGTCGAGGAGACCGACGCTGCAGGTGATGGGTTAGCAGGTTTGTCCTTCTCATTCTTCTTTCCACTTTCCTGTGTAATTTTATTAGTACCTGCCAGGATATCATTTTGATTGCTAGATAGTAGCTACCCCTTCGAGACTGTGAAATCATGACCAGTAGGATTGTGGTGCTTCGACTTTGATTGATTGGGGTTTGACTTAGGGAGGGTGCGATCATCTTAATTTCGAGGACGAAATTTTTCTAAGGTGGGTAGGATTGTAACACCATTTTTCAGATGAGGGTAATTTTGAAATTTTAATTATTAATTATTGATATTTGATTCATATTATGATTTTTAGTGATTTTTAATAATTTTTAAACTATTTAAAACTGGTTTAAGTCATGACTTGTGTATTTGATGTGCTGCTAGTAAACCTGAGAGACTGCATGACCTAGGCCTAACCATGTCATTAGGATGTTTAATTATCATTTTTTTAGCCTAGGGGTAATTTGGTCATTTTGACTTATTTGAATTATTTGGTGATTTGTTGAATTGGTGAATTCTAGTTTGACTTTGACTTGTTGAGACCTAGTGGACTAGCCTAGAAGCTAACCCTAGCCATGGTGACCCTAGTCTAACTGAGTTAACCTATTTTAGTCATTAGAGAATAGTTTTAGAATGAGGGGATGTGGTTTAGTGAATTTAAGTCATGGCTTATGGTTTCATGAAATGACTTATGGCTTAATTATTAATTGATCATGACTTAAGCCCATGGGCCATTTAGTGAACCCTAACCCTAATTATTGAACCTATGAGCAGCCACATACGGATCCCCACCCTATTTAAACTTGTTCATCAGGACTTGCCTCTTTTATCATTCCAACACTTGGAGAAAAGAAAAGGTATTGTCCCCCTTCCAAAATCTCCATAAATCCATTTTAATTCCTTTAATCCTAGTCTTTTGCAATAGGTTCTAATTTCTATATATTTTATAATTCTGGAGGTTAATCTCAGCTTTGGGCTCATTTGGAGCATTTGGCCATCAAGAAGAACACCCCCCATTTGGAGCTTTTCTATGCAATTTGCACCTATAGGTAAAACCTTTTAAATTGATTTAAATTTCAGTTTTCTTGCATGTAGGGCTAGATCTAGAAGTCCCCTAGGTCCCTGAAATTTGGGTGAATTTCGTGTCCGTTTGGGGTCCGTATCGGACACGTATCCTAGTGTATGTTAGGTGTTCGATGAAATGCCTCTAAGGATTTTAATTTCGATTTTGCTAAACTAATTACATGATTTTGAAGCTCTTGATGTGTACATTAATATTGTTGATGACTGAGTTGGTTTTTGTGCGCATTTTGTCCAAAATAGACACGCAAGTCGTACACGACACACGCACAGGCCGTGCGGCTGTCCTGCTGTTCGAGCGCCTTTGCGGACACGCCACACGAGACACCACAAAAATTGGTGTGTGGGTGCGAGCACTGACTGACAGGACCCCACAAAATTTTGTGGGTTCACGTTCTGTGCACGAAGAAAACAAGGTTGCACTGTCTCGTGCCTGCTCGTGCACACTGTGCACATCCCCTGCATTTTGGGGCTGACACAGGACACGACACTCCACCAGGACACGTGGAATTTGGTGAGGTGATGGGTCCCATGTCTGACTCGACCCTCACCAAGTTTTGTGGCACTTGGTTGCGAGTCGAGGAAGTTCTCGAGCTCGCATCGAAATGCCCTGACACACACACACAGATTTCGAGCCACTGATACGGCTTCGAAAATAGGACACGACACATCTTGGGGTTCGTGCAGACACTTGGACACGTCCCCTAGTCTAGGTGGACACGTGGACATGACCACGACTTGTGTCGTGCAACGCGTCGTGTCCTAGCTCACTCTGCACCTCAGCACGAGGATTTTTCTGAACTGTGTCGTTGCTGTGTTAATTTGTTGGACACGTTCGTGTCCAGTTTCCTGGACACAAACACATCCCTCATGACACGTGTGACATGTATAACCTCTGACACATGTTGTATAACTTTGAATGATTTGGTTCGTATGAACAATGTGTATGAACTGTCCATATTTTTTGATAGACACTGGGTGTTGTTCACTGTTTCGAAAATTGGTTTCAAAATCGAATCCTAAGGTTTTAATGGGTCTTTATATAATTACCTGAGATCAGATTGTCTTCGAATTGGTTTTCATGAATTATAATGGTTTTCAAATGTGGGATTCGAAAATTCAGGTTCCTGATTTGTCTGATATATACCAACTGTTGAATAATCTGAACTTCTTTTTTTTACTGTTATGAATGTTGCTTTAATTGCCACAGTGATTCCTACCTGTGTATTAGGTTACTTAATGTTGATTGGATAGGTGTTAGGAGTTTGGAAATTTCAATTTAGGTCTGGACTGAGTAATATGTATTAACTGTTATGGAAGGTATGAACTGTCATTTAAATTCCTGAGCACACAAACTGAAATGTGACACTATCACTTGTTTCTCAGGTTTCCTGAGAAACTCTTGCTATGTATCAGCCCTGAACTTCAATGTTCAGTCCCTGCACCTATTTTAGTTAGCTATCATTTGTTCAAATCCCCAACCTATCTAGTATCAGTCCTAGTATCCTAAAATTTATGTGTAAATGAGTGTTCAGTTGGGTTTCCTTTTGTGAAAACTGTAAGTTAGTATTGAACCAATTTCCTGAATTTGGAATGCTTGGGTTTTAAGTTGGTATTCACTGATTCCAGGATACATAGATGCCTCCACTATTTTCTTTAACTTATCACTGATTTAGTTCAATAGCTCACTGTTAACTGAGTTTCCACTCTACCAATTTCAGATTTCTGTAAACACTGATTTCCCTGTCCACTGCACATACACATATCTCACACTGGTTGTAAATGGGATTTTATGTGGGAATTGATTCCCTTTCAAATCTGTAATTTACAAAGTATCACTGATTTTCACACATTGGTTCATGTGACACCCACACCTATGTTTCCTACATACACACATTTGTTCCTGTCACTTGCCTACTCTCTACACACACACATTACTGTTTTACACTGTTCTAACACACACAACATTCCCCTAAACTGTCATATACACACACACACAAACTTGTTTTCATGCCACCATGTACTCACACACATTCTAAACTATCATCACACACAAAACTGAAATGTTAGGTTGGGATGTGGGGGTTTATGTTTGAGTAGAGGAAATGGGTTTTGGTGCTTTATGGGTATATTTAACTGTCACACTATTCAATGTACACACACACACACACACTCATAAACTATACACACAATATCACACACACACACACACTTGGACACATAGATATGTTTTCCTATTCTCTATACATAGGTATATATATAAATGTATTGATATGTATATTATCTATAGTTTGATAATAATGTGGTGAATATGTGTGATATTATATAATGTAATGTATATACAATATGTGTGATATAGCTTATATGGCATATAGCCTATATACATGGCACATT
>JANAVB010032618.1:16350308-16515308 GCA_029216955.1 Iris pallida | reverse complement strand
CTTGTCTCCAGCTACTTTTGAGACTGTTATTATTATGGATTGTATTAGAGACTTGGACTTGTATATTCTTTGTGTTGGACTTGACAGGTTATATTTTATCGTCTTGTTGTCTTTGTCTTTCTGTCTTTACTTATCATCTTAGAGTTGTGATTGAGCACTCATATATATTCATTGTTTGTCCTCCGATCGGAGTTGACCATATTCTCGATAGGTTTTTGATATATATAAACTGTTGTTAGAGTAGAAAACCTACAGCATTCTATGCCGTTTTTACGGTGAGGGCTGGGAGTTGTCATGTGCACGTACCCTTATAGCGGGTGCGGGTCATGACACGTTTTTAGTGGTGGCCCACGCAGGTCCTGAAGTCGCAATTAGTGCGATGTGGTGGCGGCACTCGTCTTAGAGTGTCGACTACGAGCCTGTGTTACACATAAGAGGTAGTAGGCTAAGAGTACTCAATCATAGTAGGATCTTTCCTTGCTTATCTTGCTTACCGTCTTTGATATTGATTTTGCATTTAAATTGTCCTCCTTGATATAATATTTCACGTACCGTATTGATTTTCTTCTTTATTTCTATCTTCAGGATGGTACAGACCAGGTCCCAGCATCCTGAGTCCGTGGACGCGGAGAGGTCTACTATGACTCGCGGACCTGATCCGGACACTCTTGCTGCAGTCGGGGTGTCGGCATCAGCAGCTCTTGGGGGCGCTCCTCCGCCAGTTACGAGGGCTGACCCCAGGGTTGCTACGACTTTTTTGGCCGCAGAACCAGTGGTTAATACGGGTGCTCTTCCTCTTCCTGCGCAGCGGATTCCTCCGTCAGTTGCAGACATACTTCCACCTTCACCTCCTCTGTCTACATATATGGGCATATGCTTACTTTCCTCCAGCAGATGCTGGAGACTCAGAGAGCCCAGGCCGAGGCTCAGCAGAGGTAGACAGACACGATGCGTCAGGGCATAGAGGATGCCCATCAGTTGACCCTTGCAGCCGTGGAGCAGAGGGCTCCGCATCCGGGGACGCGTACTAGGTACGGAGATATCCAGGACTTCAAGAAGCTCGGGCCCCGTGACTTTACGGGACCGAGGGTGTGGTCTATGTAGATGATTGGCTCGAGGATATCGAGCGGTAGATGAGGGCCTCCCGCCTGGCAGACGACCTGAAGGTCGAGGCGGTAGGTTTGCAGTTGCTAGACATTGCACGCACCTGGTTCAGAAACGAGCCAGCCCTAGCTGGAGAGGGACATACTTGGGCAGAGTTCAAGCTCCTCTTCAAGGAGAAGTTCTTTTCTCCCACGGACAAGATTGACCTGGTGCGACAGTTCCAGGATCTGCAGCAGGAGTTTATCTGTGGAGGAGTACGCCACGGAGTTTGGCCGTCTGAGCCGATACGCAGAGTACATGGTTTGAGACCCGGAGATCAGGGCGAGCCGTTTCAGAGAGGGGCTGACTAGGGATATCAAGATCCTCATTCCCTCCTTCTATGAGACTTATACCCAGATCTATGCGGAGGCCCACAAGGTAGAGCGAAAGTGGGGCTTGAAGCCCAAGAGGGAGCGTGATCTTTTCTCGAGGGCTACTAGCAGCGCAGGGCTGCTAAGCGCCCTCAGCTTCAGCATCGTTCTTTCCAGCATCACCAGCCGCAGGTTCAGGCCAGAGCACCGGTTCAGCAGGTGCAGCACACTCAGCAGAGGCAGACACAGCATGGGGCTCCTTGAAACTTCTGCAAGAAGCCCGGTCATATCTGGGAGGTCTGCCGGAAGAGGCTGGGCTTGTGCCTCTATTGTGGGGAGGGTGGACATCATTTGAGAGATTGTCCTACGAGCCGTCGCAGGGAGGCCCGTGGAGCGTAGCAGCTCAGGAAGCACCGGCAGAGTACCTGCAGTGCAGCCGAGGGGTCCACTTTCGACCCAGCAGCAGCGATTTTACAGCACCACCAGCAGCGGGATGGTTAGGGTAAGCTTTCTCTTGCAGCCGAGGAGATAGAGCCTATTGCAGATGTTGTCGCAGGTTCTATTCTGCTCGATTCTTTTCCAGCTTTAGCCTTGTTTGATTCTGGTGCTACGTACAGTTTTGTGTCTGTTTCTTTTGCTCTTAGGCACAATATCATTTGAGTATCTTGGTAGAACTTGCAAGATTATGACTGGGAATGGTATCATCCTAGTTAATAATGTTTGCAAGGGGCAGAGTTTCTTTGAGAGGCCGGGAGCTGAGTGCGTGTTTGCTCGTAATGCCACTTTTGAGTTACGATGTGGTACTCGGTATGGACTGGTTGAGCATGCACCACGCTAGCATCGACTGCAGAGGGGGCAGGATTCTATTTAGGCCGCCGGAAGAGCCGGAGTATGAGTTTACCAGGGGTGCAGTGGAGCAGGGAGATGGATTCTGCGGAGCGTTGTTGGCGGGGCCGGTGTTGCCACATCCACTTATTGCTGAGTTCTTGGATGTCTTTTCCGAGGAGTTGCCCGGGATGCCGCCAGATCGTAATGTTGAGTTTTCTATAGACCTAGTGCCGGACACTGAGCCTATCTCCAGCACGTCTATAGAATCAACAACAGTGAGTTAGCGGATCTGAAGAAACAGGTCGACGAGCTGGAGGACAAGGGCTTTATTCGATCTAGTTCTTCACCTTGAGGCGCGCCAGTTCTTTTCGTCCCCAAAAGGATGGTACGGTACGTTGTGTATTGATTACAGGACGCTCAACAACCTTACCATCAAGAACAAGTATCCTTTGCCAAGGATTGATGACTTGTTCGACCAGTTGAGCGGGGCGAGTGTTCTCGAAGATCGACTTGCGTACCGGGTACCATCAGCTGAAGGTGAAGCGGGATGACATTCTGAAGACTGCCTTTCGGACTCGCTATGGCCAGTATGAGTATACCGTCATGCTGTTTGGGTTGACCAACGCCCCGACGGTATTCATGAACTTGATGAACAAGGTATTTCATCAGTACCTTACAAGTTCGTGGTGGTCTTCATTGATGACATTCTCATCTATTCGAAGAAACCAGAGGAGCATGAGGAGCACCTGAGGATTATGCTGGACACTCTCAGGAGGGAGCAGCTGTATGGGAAGCTGTCCAAGTGCGAGTTCTTCTTGGATCGCGTGGAGTTCCTAGGCCATGTTGTCTCTGGCGAGGGATTTCAGTGGATCCGAAGAAGATTTCTGCAGTGGAGTCCTGGTCTACGCCGAGCTCAGTAGCAGAGGTTCGAGTTTTCTGGGTCTGGCAGGTTATTACCGGAGGTTCGTACAGGACTTTTCCAGGATTGCCCAGCCGATGACCCGCCTTACCAGGAAGGACGAGGAGTTTGTTTGGTCCGAGGAGTGCCAGGCCGCCTTCGAGAAGAGGAAGGCAGGTTGACTACAGCTCCTATCTTGACGCTGCCATCTGGATCTGGGGTTATACGATCTACAGTGATGCTTCAGGACGGGGTTTGGGTTGTGTACTTCAGCAGCACGGGAAGGTGATTGCCTATGCATCTAGGCAGTTACGTCCTCATGAGAGAACTACCCTACCCACGATCTGGAGCTGGCAGCGGTCATCTTTGCTTTGAAGCTGTGGAAACACTATCTGTACGGAGAGCGAGTTGAGATCTATACTGATCACAAGAGCTTGAAGTACGTGTTTACCCAGAAGGAGCTGAATATGAGGCAGAGGCGATGGTTAGAGCTGATGAAGGATTTTGATATATCCTTACAGTACCATCCGGGGAAGGAACTGGTCGCGGATGCTTTGAGCAGGTATCCCGTGGCCATGTGTTTGATGATGGATCGTCACCTTCTGGCAGATCTAGAGAGTTTGGGCATAGAGGTGATAGTTCCAGGGTTCGAGGCACAGATGTGGGGTCTCAGGTGCAGTCAGAGCTGATGGACAGAGTCAGGGCAGCTCAGTTTGAGGATGAGGCTCTGAGAGTCATCAGGGAGCAGGTCCAGGCAGGACTGTTGGATGAGTTCTCTATAGCGGGGATGGGTCGTTGATGCATGGTACCAGATTGTGCGTGCCGAGCGAAGGACTTCGGGAGGAGGTTCTTCAGAGGCGCACCGTTCTCAGTACTCTATGCATCCAGGAGCCAACAAGATGTATAGAGACTTGAGACAGCATGTTTGGTGGTATGGCATGAAACGTGAGGTGGCTCAGTTCGTTTCGAGATGCTTGGTGTGCCAGCAGGTGAAGCCGGGAGACAGAGACCCGTGGATTGCTCCAGCCACTACCCATTCCTGAGTGAAGTGGGAGCATATCACTATGGACTTTGTATCTGGGCTTCCGCGCTCTCTAGGAGGGAAGGATGCGATTTGTGTCATTGTTGATCGATTGACCAAATCGGTCCCTTTTTGCCTTTCAAGGTGGGTTTGTCTACGGAGAGGTTGGCCGAGATGTACGTGCGGCAGATAGTCCGATTGTACGGGGTTCCAGTGAGTATAGTCTCGGATCGGGACACCGATTCACTTCCCACTTCTGGAGGAGTTTGCAGCTTAGCTTGGGCACATCGCTCAAGTTCAGTACCGCATACCACCACCCCAGACAGACGGGCAGTCGGAGAGGACGATTCAGACCCTCGAGGATATGCTACGTACCTGTGTCTTACTTCGGAGGATCTTGGGAGGACCACCTTCACTTGGTAGAGTTTGCTTACAACAACACTACCAAGCCAGTATAGAGATGTCACCTTTCGAGGCTCTATATGGACGGAGGTGCCGTACTCCCTTGTCTTGGGATGATGTCGGAGGGTTTTGCTTGGCCCTGAGATGGTGGTGGATGCTGCAGAAAGGTCAGGGTTATCAGAGATAGACTTCGGGTGGCGCAGGATAGGCAGCGGCATTGGGCCGATAGCCACCGGAGGCCGTTGGATTTGAGGTATAGTTTAGATTTTTCTAGTATTTGAGTCTGATTGTGATTGTTTTAGATCAAGCTTTAAGTCTTGTGTTTTTGTTATAGGTTGATGATCTTGTGTTTCTGCATTTCTCGACGCGTGGCACGATTCGTTTTGGTGGCGGGGAAGCTTAGTCCACGATACATCGGACCATTCCGTATCTTGGGTAGGGTCGGTGCAGTGGCTTACCGACTGGAGTTACCGCCCGTACTAGAGGGAGTGCACTGCGTGTTCCACGTGTCGCAGCTGAGACGGTACGTGGCAGATCCCAGTCACGTCTTGGACCACTCAGAGATCGAAGTGGGACCGACACTCAGCTATCCAGAGAAGCCGGTTGAGATCTTGGACCGAAAGAGAAGGTGCTCCGGAACCAGGTCATTCTTGGTTCGCGTTGCATGGAGACACCACTCTCCAGGTGAGTCTACCTGGGAGAGGGAGGACGACATGCGGGGCATTTCCATATCTCTTCGAGCCTTGAGGTAAAATTCTATCTTTTTCTTCCTTATTCTATTCATGATTGCTGTGTTAGTTCTCATTCAATTTCGAGACGAATTTTTTAAGGAGGGTAGATTGTCACCCCCAGTTTTCGAATTAGGGGTATTTTCATCATTTTTCAAGTTTTATAATTTTTAGAAATTTTATTTGATTTTATATGATTTTTAGGGATTTTGATTTGGTTTGGATTTTATCCAATTTGGATTAAGTTGGAGACCCGGGTAGCCTGGACACTAGTGGGACCCACATACTAGCTGAGCTTGGCCCACATGCCATCCTAATTAGGCTAGAAACCATAAACCCTACTTCCATGGCTTAATTAGTCATTAGAGACTTAATGTCGATTTGGAGTTGAACCGAAACAAACCGAAACAAACCAAACCCGAACCGAACCAACCAAGTCTATTGGGTTTGGGGGCTTATTGGATCACCACCCAAACCCAATAAACCCCCCTGGCCGGCCACTAGAGGAGCACCACTCCCCTTTGCTTCTCCACAAAGCAACTCTCTCTCTCTCTCAAATTTCTTCTCTTTCTTCCAAGCTTCTTCTCTCTCCAAGGAAAACCTAATCTAGGTATGCCATAAATTCCCTATTTATTACTCTTTAGCATTTATAGCTTTCACAATAATTGTAGAGGAGGTGATTCTCCACACTTTGCCCATAGATTTTATAGGTTTCCCTAGAAATCTAGTTTTAGGATTTATTGGGTTTTTCTAAATTAGAGTATATATATATATGTATATATGTGTATATATATTAATATGTATTGTGTGTGTAGAGAAATGAGGGTGGTGATGGTGTGAAGTGGTTGTGTGAGTGTGTGCTTGTGTGAGTGTGTGTGAGAGAGTGTGAGGGTGTGTGTGTGTGAGTGTGTTAGAGTGTGTATATATAGATATATATATATATATAATATTATATATATTATATATATATATATATAATATTATATATATATATATATTTTAGTGTGTTAGAGTGTGTGTCTATATATATATTATATATATATATTATATATATATATAATAATATATATATATATATATATTTGTTGAGTGTATATATATATATATATATATCTATATATATATATATATATATATATATATAATATATATATATATGTGTGTGTGTGTGTGTGTGTATTATTTATATAGATATAGGTGTATGTATTTATATATGTGAGATGTGTGGTTTATGTATTATAGATAGATGGTTAGAGGATTAATATATATATATATATATATATATAATATATATATATATATATATATATATATATATATATATAGTAGAGAAGTAGAAGAAGAATAAGAATTAGAAGATGAAGAAGAATAAGAAGAACGCATGGCAGCAGCATTACCAGCTGCAGCAGCAGCTGCGCAGCAGCAACACAGCAGCAAAGCGCAGCAGCAGCAATAGCAGGCTGCAGCATCAGCAGTAGCTTAACCCCCCTCTTAGCCCCTTTTAAACCCAATAAACCCTCCCATATATATATATATATATATATATATATATATATATTATATATATATATATAATATATATATGGATATATATGAAAATGAGAAGAAGAAGTATTAGAAGAAGTTAGAAGAAAAAAAGAAGAAGTTAGAAGAAGAAGTTAGAAGAAGTAAGGAAGAGAAGAAGAAAATTAGAAGAAGGGAAGAAGTTAGGAAGAAGAATTAGAATGAGAAGAATTAGGAGAATAGGAATTAGAAGGAGAAAATAGGAAGGGAAAGTGGGAAATCGATTTAGGGAAGATCGGGTTAGAGGGTGAATGGAGCTCCGAGCTCCGGAATGAGTTGAAACTTGGGGGACCTAGAATACATGAATTAGATTTTGCGGGTAGGCTCCTGATTGACATCAGGGTTTTATGCCGCCGTATCGTGCCGTACCATTGCGTATCTTGATATATTCAAGATATCGGCAATGGCCGTAAGATGGACTAGACGTCCACTTTACCTAGTATCTTGGTAGGTAACGAATGTAGCTAGTATCCTACTCTACCCTAGGGAGCACGGGTCAAAATACCAAGCGTAGGTAGGCTAACTTGGTTTTCACCTAGGCTAGAAATTTACCTTAGAAAATGGTAAATTAGGATATTGGCCTACGACCAAGATTTGAGTTTCGAAGTCCAAGATGGACTTGGATATGGGTTGTAAGGGTTGGTAATGATTAGAAATAGTCGTCTAGACCTAGTCTTGACCTTGGTTAACCACGGTTGACTTTTTAGACCAAAAGTCAACTATGGGTCAACACTTTACCCAATTTAGTCCCAAATTCCATTAAACTTGGACAGTTGACCAAAAGTCAACTATTAGTCACCATTGACCTAGGATTGACCTAGGGTTGACCAAGAGTTGACCAGAGTTGACCCGTTGACCAAAAGTCAACTGTAAGTCAACTTTCGACCTAGTTTGATACGGATTGGCTTCCAATGTTCTCCCGTGACCAAGGTTGACCTAACTAGACTTGTCTTGACCTAGAATGACTTAATAGGGTTTAATTTGATTTGACTTTACTTTCTAAACATAGTATTGATACGTCTTGTTCTCTATAGGTCCTCGAGACGCAGCATTGGATCCCGTTGATATATCTTTTCATATTACAGGCGAGTACATTCTCTGACACTTTTCCAATTTACGATGATTGTTATAATTCATGTAATTAGTGTAGATATGCTTGTTTTCGACACATTGGTCACACAGATTGGTATTCATAGATCCCGACATGAGATGTTATTCCTCGTTATCTTGGTATATCTTGTGCAAGCCCCTTGTAGTTCTTGTGCAGTATATAGACACCGATTCTCGAGGAGACTTGCTCCCTTCTCGTAGAATCTCGTGTCGTAACGTATCTTACTTGGATCCACTCTACCTGTCGGGGACGGGGAGTACTAGTGTAGATGTGTGGTCAATACCCGCCTTGTATATATTGTGAACCTTTTGAATGCCAATCCTACACCACAAGTATGATTGGCTAGATCATAACCTTGTGCAGACCCAATCCGGCCACATGTTGTAGCTAGTACTCACACACCTAGATATATGATTCTTGATTCTTTTACACGCCATGATCAGTTTACTTACCTTGTTCTAGCTCTAGATTTACAGCTTACCTTGCCATGATACTCACATGTACATTCCATGATTTTCTTGTATATACACTATATTTACTGTCTTATAGATTTTGTCATATCTTGTGAACTATTGTTAGTTGATTGTACTCGTTCCATCCTGACTGGATATGTTAAAAAAATATTACATATGCTGATGAGGGGGATTACAGTACCTACTACGGTCCGGATGACGTAGTTGGCCTAGACTTGGAGATTTTGGTCCAGCAGGGCTTAGCTCCACCTGACGAGACTTTACCTATTGCTTAGATAGAGTAGGCCTTTTGTACTGGACCTTGTCTCCAGCTACTTTTGCGACTGTTATTATTATGGATTGTATTAGAGACTTGGACTTGTATATTCTTTGTGTTGGACTTGACAGGTTATATTTTATCGTCTTGTTGTCTTTATCTTTCTGTCTTTACTTATCATCTTAGAGTTGTGATTGAGCACTCATATATATTCATTGCTTGTCCTCCGATCGGAGTTGACCATATTTTCGACAAGTTTTTGATATATATATAAACTGTTGTTAGAGTAGAAAACCTACAGCGTTCCACGCCGTTTTTACGGTATGGGCTGGGCGTTGTCACGTGTACGTGCCCTTATAGCGGGTGCGGGTCGTGACAGCCACGCGGCCGCAAGCCGTCCATGTGGCTCAAAATACATCATATTATAAATAGCAGGGTGCCACACCCCTGCAAAGGCTGGCAGCCTTCA
This sequence comes from Iris pallida, assembly GCA_029216955.1. Lineage (NCBI taxonomy): Eukaryota > Viridiplantae > Streptophyta > Magnoliopsida > Asparagales > Iridaceae > Iris > Iris pallida. The sequence goes on along the minus strand of JANAVB010032618.1, from coordinate 16,506,105 downwards.
AGAGAGAAGCAATTTCTTCACGAGCTAGAGACTGCATCAAATAGTCCACAGAGTAAGGCAGAGTTGATAGCACTTTCCCGAGCCTCCGCCATAATCCTCCAGAATCAAAACTAAACAATTATACTTAGATTGTTTCCTAGGATTTCTTTCTAGGCTTTCCTTTGTACAAGCGAGTTTACAATCAAGTTCAGTGTTCTGTAATATCTGTCTTTAATTTTTAATGGCAAACACGATGGTGACTCTGTTGGGGACTTCCTTCTCTTTCGATGAGAAGTTGGTAACGCAATCTGACGCGTCCAAGCTCGGCTCTATACAGCAGATGCTTGTGGTCCGCTTCGACCAATAAGCCTTTGAAGAATTGCTCTCTGAAGGGAGCGCCAGCCCGTCTCAGAAGCTATATTATTGTGGCTTATCATGTATTATTATTATAGCTTATGTACCAATACGGGGATTACCATATATTGGTGCATTCTTCGTATAAGTACAGCTGGCATGTCTACGCACTTAGTCCTACGTATTTTAGGACTGGGGCGTTACACTACTTTACAACAATAAATTACTGTCTATACTGAATAATGTAATAATAAATCACTGTCTAAGGTTAGATCACATATCTTCGGTACTTCACCTCCCCCGACACCACAAAGAATAAAATCAACATAAAGATTGAAATTACATCTCTATCGACTAACAATGATGTATAGTAAAGATCAATACTGAAAACAAATAATAAACTGTACTCGCCTGTGGTCCTTTGTTGGTAAAACCGATAGTCCAAACCACTCAGTGTGCCACAATATTCAAAACCCATACAACAATCTCCAGATGCTGAAATTGTCACGACCTGCTCCCGGATAACCGAGTACGAGTTCGTGTCCAAGCCCAGCCTACGTCGCGGTATCAGCGGTAGAACGCTGTCTAGTACATACAATAACATCCTCCACAGATACAATAGAACACAAATCGTACTCAGCAGTGACACAAACTAAGGAGAATAAGAGTACGATAGATAATGAAGTAATAATATCCAAATCCAATGACAAAGAGACTGAAATCCAGAACAGTAAAATATCGTCCATCCATGAACAAATCTGTTCCATCTAAGAAATAAACTAAGACATGCATAAATGTAAATCTAGATCCCTCCAGAGATCATCCATGGCTCCTGAGTCTCGGTACCAACAAAGTCAGCACTATCCACTGCTGGTCCATAACAGGAAGTGCTAGAGATACTCGCCCTCACCTATAACAACGATCCAGTCAGGAAAGGAGCAGAGTACAACCATATTGCAATTAATATTGTTAGTCCAATATAAGTTAAAACAAGCGAGAAACCATGAAGGTAAAGAATATAAAAGAACTAGCAAGACAAGAACTAACAGGATATGAAGTGGCAAAAGTAAACTGGCAAGACGTGGTCTAACAAGATATAACTAGCAAGATGTAAACTAGCAGGATATAAACTGACAAGATAATGGACTAAATAAAGAAAAAGATAGAAACCACTATGTGTGTGAAATACCTTCAAATACGTGAACGGCTGGGCTAATATGGCACATCATACGATGGCTATCATTCAGTAATTGGTACGGCTAACTCATACGTGAGTGTGTATGACTTAGCTATCATTCAGTAACGGTAATTGGGTTTGTTCACGTATGTACCGAGTATTTCCCCTCCCGACTCTCTAACAATCAATAACGGTCAATGATACACCGAGAAGGATACGATAACTACCGTGTCACAATTGTGTCTTAATGGAATATCAAGCAATGACTCAACGGGATATCAAACAAGAAACTATAGAGTAAACATTATAATAAACTAAAACATAAATGCAATACTGTACTTGCCTGAATCCTTGCACAAATCGTAGCCACAAGTAGAGGGTGAAGGAAAAGTCGATCTAGAAGCTGTCAACCTATAGCACACGTCGCACCACGAACAGTGCATGAAAACCACAAATCAATTCTGATGTTCTAGTTCTAAATAGTGGCTAGTTGGGTTACTAATCTAATAATAATTAATTCTATAATAATTTACTTAAAAACCTAATTTAACCTAATAATAATGTGAATATAATCTAAATATGCAAGTTTGGCCATCAAAAGTCGTGTTTCTCAATTTTGGAAACCATAGCACGCAAATCGAGACGTATTATTGACTTTTTAGTCAAATATTGTGAACTCTAGATTTTGAAAGTGCATCTTGATATATTTCAGTGCCACGAGTGCGATGAAATCAACCGTGCCTCAAAATCATGTTTTGGTCAAAAGATATCGCCGTTATGGCTAATCGTGACCAAAACGGGGATCAACCGATCAGTTCTGAGTTCAACAGAATAAATAAAATATTAAATGAATGAAATAATTTCTGGATAAAATATATGTCTTAGGGCTCTGTGTTAGCTTTCCGAAACTTCAAACGGTTCATGATTTCGATTTCTGGTTCTCCCGGAATCTCGAAAATACCGAAACGTGTCAAGTTTCGGACAACCGACACTCTACGAATTTTCTAGAAATTTAGGTTCAGAAATTATGAAAATAAATTATATATTTAGAGAGATTACCTCAATACGAATCCAACAACAAAAATGACGCGCCAAAAGAAGGTCGGGGTTGGCGGGAATCACCTCAGAAAGTCGGGGGATCACCGGGATCAAAACCACAAAAGTCGGCTGCTAATAATCTAGGGTTTTCTCGAAATCCGCAAATGTATAATATATATATATAGGGGTAGCGGCTAGCTGAGTCGGTAGGCAGCTAGGACACGTGGTGCAATCATGACGGTTCCGCTCAAATGGATGGACGGTCAGACATCAATGCGGCTTCACTTAAGCCGATATGAAGTCGATTTGAGCCGACTTAACAAATATGGGCTGAGTCAGCAGCTATGCTGACTGACAGGCGGGCCACCCCCATTCAGCGGGTGGCTGACGGGTGGGCCAGCCTTGCTGACTGGGTGAAAAATTACAGAAACTAATTTAAATTCAATTTAACTCCAAATAATTCTAAATAAATATCAAAAAATCTAAAAAAATCGTAGAAAATTATAGAAATTATAATTAACCTCCTAGAGTCAAAATAAAAATACCTAGTCTCATATTAGTCCCAAATGACCTCATAATAAATATTGGAAGAACTTAAAAATATATAAACCTTAATAAATAAATACTTAAATATAGCCAAAAATTATGGAAAAATTCTAGAAAATATAAAATAGCATAATAAACCCTAGAAAATATTTGGGGTCAATATTTCTTCTTAGGATAGCACAATAAAATTCCAAAAGTCCTAAAAAATAGGTTTTCCCAATATTTAATAATCAAACTATTTCCAGAAAATTCCTAAAAATTCCTAGAACATTAAATATAAACTATTCAATTAAAAATAAAAAATATCACTAAATTATAATCGGGTGGCGGATGCCACAGAAATAGACATTACTAATGTTCTCAGAATAGTCAAATTTGCTAGAATTGTCTGTCCTTAAGTCCAATTCTGGACATAGGGGCAAAACGATAATTTTAAGTCAAAACGGTATCCGCCATTGGACCCTCTTTGCACCAAAAAGTGTGCCAGAGTCAATGGTCTCTAAATTCGTCAAACTATATGTCTACGAATTCATTTTGATGATACGAACTCAACCGTATGTCCAAAGTTGGATTTCGGCGGGCCGTACACAAAATCGCCCATTCAATCGGACCGTAGGGCCCACAAAACGATGATCCAATCACCTATCTCAGAATTGGACCAAACTTGGCATACAGGACCAAAAAAATGATACAGTCCTGTTGGTGCAAGTTTCGTCTCGATCTGATGAACGTGCACAAAGTAATTGAGAAATTTGCACAAAAGACGATACGGTAAATTTCGACGGATACGCATTAAATTCGTCGCGCACACGCGTCCAATTTGAATTCCGTCAAAGCCCACACGTCTACAAAGTCGTTACGCACCTTTCGATGCTTTTGATTCGCAACCACGTCACCCGGATTGGCGAGACGTACGTCGTATCGAAGAGTTTTTCAATATTTTATAATTTTAAAAACATATTTTTCATGATTTTTCAAGCCGATTTCTGTCACTGTTTAAAGGACTAAAATTAAAACTAGAAGTATGGTTTTTATGTCCTACATGTTGTCAATAAATGCCTTCAAATAGATTTTCAAAATCGTGCATGGTTTGGGAGAAAACTGACCGCGAACTAGAGTAGTTGGGCTGGTTCACGTGTCCTGTTTCGACAGTTTTTTAATAATTTTCAACTCGACTTCTCTCGATTTTTGGATCACTAGAAATTAAACTATTTAACAAAAATTTAAGAGGGTTATATCCAGATCGTACCAGAGTTTACGGGACTCAAAACGATCAAACGATCGTTGAGATATCTCGATCCGAAACTGGCTCTTCGCTCTACAACTGCTGTTGTCCTTGCTGCTCTATTACGCACGGTCGGCGGCCCTGGCCGGCCGGTGGTGGCCCGCAGCGACGCGCGCACACGGGGTCGTTGCTGATTCGGGGTTAGGGTTTGGGTCTAGACCCCTCTCTCTCTCTCTCGATTCTCTCTATTTGTATACACTTGTGCGGCTGCAACCGAGAAGGGAACGCGCGCGTGTCGGGGACCTGCTCGGCCTGGACAAGTTTCGGCTGAGCTGGGTTTTTTTATTCCTTTCTGTTTAGTTACTTTTTTTTATTAATAAGTGAGTATATATATATATATATATATATATATATATATATATATATATATATATATTTTTTGTATATATATATATATATATATATATATATATATATATATATATATATATATATATATATATATTTATATATACTCATATATATATATATATATTTTTTTTATATATATATATATATATACATATATATATATATATATATATATATATATATATATATATATATATATATATATATATATATAATAATATATATATATATATATATATATATATATTTTTTTAATATATATATATATATAAATATATATATATATATATAAATATATATATATATATATATATATATATATATATATATATATATATATATATATATATATATATATTATAAATCTCCATAAATCTAAATAAATATTTTTAATAGAAATACAAATCTCAATATTAACCATTCCTAGGTAGGGCCTATTTATATATAAATATGAGTATATAATAATATTTGTTTGACAAAAATAATATGACCAAAATAATAAAATGTTATTATATAATAATAACCTCAATAAAATAATAATAATAATAATAATAATAATAATAATAATAATAACGAAATTCAATAATCAATAATGGTGTATATATATCGTTATGTGCAGTCTAAAAATCCTAAAAGGTACAAGGACCTATTTTATACCAATACCATTGAATATCCATTAATAATGATATTCATAATATTAAAATTACGAATATTTAGAAATATTCATTAAATCATTAAAATGGAATACAACACCCCCATACCAAATTCCATCAACACGAATGTCATTGGTCGTGCCACATGACTACATGGGCTTGGGCTCAGTTCGGGTCCATTCCGAGCTAAAATGGTATAACCGGTTTCCCTAAACTCAATAATGTACTTAATAAATAAATAAATCTTCTGTAAGGGTTAAGTCGTAACTTGGTCTGGTTTTCCTAGTTAGGATATCACTATGGCTCTGCCTTCACTATCAGGACTAATACACTAGTCAAAGCACGCCACTGCACTATCCGTGCCATGATTCCTAGCCGTCTTGTACTTCAAAAATCCACCATGGCTAAAGTCATCTACCGTAATCATTAACTAAATAATTATTTATAAAAATATAAAAATTACCATAAAATAAATAATAATAAAATATTTCAAAAATTTTGGGAAGGGCAGCTACATTACTGCCGCCGTCTCACAACGGTGCAGGCTGGGAATGATCCGACTGGACCCATTATATTATGATCGGGTCGTGACAGCGATGGTGTATAGGGAGTCGGTGATCGAAAAGTCGGGGGATGACTGTGGTGGTGGAGATTTTGACGGTGGTTATAGTTGTGGGTGATCTGTGGGGACGTGCGAAGATCGACAAGTCTGATAGTGAGTGGTGTCCTGGTGTGGTTGGTGTTGATGTTGGCAACGGTTCGGGTGATGGCGAAGGTCGGGGTGATAGGGAGGAGGAGATAACGGCGGTGGAGTTGTGTTGCTGGTGGTCTGATTGGCTGGTGATTGGGGATAATTGGTCAGACAGGGATGGAAGTATGGGTTTGGTGCTGGCTTTGACATGGTGTTGCAGCGAGGGAGAGTGCTGTTGTGAGCCTCTGGTGAGGATGACGAGGAGTTGGTAGAGGGCTGGCGACCAGGAGGTTGTCCGGTTCGGGTTCAAGTTTTCTTGGGTTGTGTCGGGGATGCTTGCCGGGACGTGTCGGGGATTTGGGGTTCCGTGTCTAGGGTGTTGGATACGAAGGAGAGGGAAAATTTGTAGATGTAATAATACAATTTAGTGGAAAGACACCGAATACGGAAAGATACACGAAATTTGTGTTGTGGTGATGGAGAAGATTTTGTGTGGAGAGAACAATAGCAAGCTCCCCTATTTATAGGGTGGAGAGCTTCTGGTTTGATAAGCATTTGGAATAATTTTAAAACTATCTTAGATAAATTATAATTAATTCAAATCAATTTAATATAAATCAAATCCAATCCAAATTTATATTTATAGAAATTTGTTCTCTAAGTTTAAATCTATTTAAGAATAAATTCAATAAAATTAAATCTAAATTTTAAATTATAATAATTAATTAAACATAAAATAAAAAAAATTAGAATGTCTTTATAACAATTAATAGTAATCATTAATTTCAAAAAAATTCATAATCACTATTTTGATATTAATAGGAAATACTTCAAAATGTTTTTTTTAATAAATTTAGATAATAATAATAAAAATAATTTTGAAAATTCAACATACATGAATTAAATGTCATGTATCCCACATTCAAATAATATATTTACATAAATATTACTTTAGAGATTATTAACCTTACTTGTAAAATAGTTTTCACAAGAAAATATAAAAATATTTTTGACTAAAACAAGCAAAATTTTACTTTCAAATTAGTATTTCGATACAAAATATGTATTCACTATATTTAGTAAAAGTTTATAATAAAATAAATTCAGAATTAATTACTATTTTGTATCAAGCATTTGTACCCGTCGTACAATATCAATAAAAAAAATACCAAAAAAAAACTCTAGTGAAAATTTAAGGGGTTTACAGGTTCGCCTTCCCCATTTGACATCTTGAACCCTATGGCCCAACTCGTCACATCTGTAGCACTCTATCGTACGACAATTGACTGCCCGATGTCCTATTTTGCCATACCTGTGGCACTGTATTTCGGGATTGCGATTCCGGTTCTCGAACGTGTTCTGGCACTTTGACACACCAGACCCTCCCGCGTCATGGAGACTCTTGTTGAAGTTATTGTATGTAATGCCCCGTTCCGCTCAGTCCAATCGAAAGAATCAAAATACCAACAACGTTGGAGTTAGCTATGCAATGACATGCTCAAAGTCCTGCTCGGCCGACGTGACTCCTCGCTCAGGTGGGTGGCTTCGGTGAACTTGCCTCAGCTTGGCCTTCACACTAATAAAATAAAAGTTTTCAACTGCACAAGTAGGCTTGATAACAAAAAAGACAAATCCACATAACTAAGGGAATAATCCCAAGTTGGGTCAGATTGAGTCAGATAAGGTCCCACGGTCAGCTTAAAAATGTGTACGGCTGACGTGCTTTCAAAATGACACTCAGTCATTCATCCCGTGGCTTGGGAGAAGGAAAGTTGGTCGAAGTTGCCACAAAGCTATGAAATTAGCCTAAGTCATAGGCGTCGCACGTATAAATGCTTGATAAAGCATGCACGGTCCCATCGTCCAATGCTTGGCATAGCAAAAGTATCCCACAAGTCTCAATGCACTTTTCTACGGTACAAGGCTTGGCATAGCCTTTGCTCGTCCCACGGATTAAGTTGCTGCACGATTGAGTTAGGCAAGAGTTTTGCTGGGCTATCAAAGTCATAGCAAGCACTGCTCCATGTTTTCTGTGGTTATCAAAGTCATATAGTCCTACGATCTCACGGCTTGTCATATAAAGTATCACTAGGGCGGTAGTGTCATATATAACACAAGTAGGTTTAAGGCACGAGCCACGGTCGGTTCAAGGATAGGTATGCCTCGGTCTATGGAACACGTTTTGTTCAAGTTAAGTTGGAAGTCTATGTAGTAACCGTTCCCTGGGTTTTAAAAAAAGGAAAAATTCACGTGACCGTTCGTCGAAATAGGTCCCGTGGCTTGGGAGTCTCTCATGTAGTATGGAAAGTACGATCATGAATAAAAAAGGACATGGTAAATCGGGTTGAGTCTTGCATGGTTATTGGACAACTTATGCATAAGGGGAATTCCTCGAACGATCGTCGGGGCACCGAGTTCATGTCGTCCTAGGAGGAAGAGCATATATTGTACGGCCTTCAATGATGGTGTGACTCGCCTTGAAGTGAACCGTTACAATATAGGCTACGGGACCATTCGATGGAGCTTTCACCTCGCATGCGAATGGTCACCGTATGCAAAAGATCCAATATAGCTTGACATTGCTAGTGACCTCTCATATAGATGAGTCGACATAAGAGCGGCTATCTGTGTGCATGCCTTTGGATTGAGTCGAGTACCTGTACATGGTACCAATGAGTCCAGTTAAATGTATGCATGGTTGAAACACCATTATGGAGCCTAAGATTCGGCTATAGCACGAATGTGGCATCGTGTTTGAGTCGTCAACACAAGTTCCATAAGTCGGGATTGAGTCATCTCGAGTTAAGTCAGAAAGGGCTGTAAGGCAAAGGTTTGGTTAAGTCATGTTGAATATTAAGGCACAACCTCGATGTTTGAAGCACGGACCAAGTCGATGGCACAAAATAAGTTGCATCCCAAAGTACGAGTCGGAAAGGCAAGTATGCGTCGACACATTAATGTTGTTGGCACGAGAATGGTCTAGAGGCACAACGATAAGCAAGTTATCGGTGCAAAGGCACGACGATAGTCTAGAGACACAAATAGGCCAAGAGTCTCTGTCATAAAATCGACTCTAAGGCAAGGCTAGAAAGACAATCAAAAGGGACATGTTGCACAAAGTAAAATAACGTGTTAGTTTTGTGTGGGTGGGCAAGGAGCTCACTCCACCAGTACAGTTGAGTACTGACACCCACACAGTTTCATGTGCAGGCACAAGTAGAAGATCGATTGACATGGGGCTCATTTGGATGCATCGAGGCACGAAGTTTATTAGCGTTTCGAGGCGTGCGCCCTCATGGAGTCTAAACTTATACGGGGCAAATGTATGGACATCGCCTTCTGAAACCTTCGCAAGTTGCTGCCTTGAAGCTTGTATCCAGAGATGAGAGAGAGAAGAGTGACTTATATTGTGAGAAGAGTGAGACTGAGTGATTGTAATTATGGCCACATGCCATATTGTAATCTTCGTTTCAATATAAACAAAGATTTTTCATTTTGTATACTCATGTTGCCTTTATTATTCAATATTTCTACTTGGGACTTATGTACGATGACCACGTCGTTTTGCCTGTAATCGGCCGTTATGGAACCCGCCTTGCGTGAGCACAACGTAGGCTCGTACGACATCATGCCTTAGCGAGGACGATCGGTCCTACAGGATCGGGGCATGACATAATGGTATCAGAGCACGGCTTTACGCCCTTCGACTTCGATTGAATTCTATTACTCCGATGTTGGTTTCGCAAACTCTGATGTTGTTACCGCAATTGATACATTGACGCTCTCTCTTAAATGTCCTATCGGATGCCCATACAATAAGTCTATATATTTTAAAAAATATCACGAAGGAACAATTGTTTGAATAATGTTAACTTCAAGTAAGCATGGTTGGCTAAGTCGGGCTGGGCATATACATCAAGAATTTACAGCGACCTTAGCAAAGTTGTGTGCGAGATTCAAATTATTTCGGATGAGAATAAATTTGACCCGATTCATAGAATGTGGGACGACTATAGAGATGCCATCGAACGACATTATCGTCAATACGATATAGGTAAATAGTGCTTGGATTTTGAGGAATGGTTCGAATGGAGATTCAAAATAATTGGTTGTAATTCGAAACTTGTTTCGAGGATTTGTCGAATGACTTCATCCCTGAGTGGTGTATGGGATAGCCTCGGGGATGTCGATCATTAGAGGATACAAGCCGACGAGTCTACTAGCAAGCATTACGATATACAAAGCCTTAGATTGAGTACCATTGACTAAAGTGTAACCTTGAAGTCTTGACGATTTGAATCGATACGAATCGTATACGAAAAGTTAGCACGATTGGAAGTTAGCGTGCATGGAAATGATTCGAATATTTGAGAATGACTCTAAGGATTGGAATAGATGTTGCTCGATGATTTGAGTTAGCATAGATCAATGCGTTTTGAGAAAATATGTTGCTCGATGACTTAAGATAGATGGATAAACATACGTGATTATGGATTTGAACGAAATGATCATGTGACTAGTTCGGGGATTAATGATCGAATTTTCGATCTTGAATATTGAGAAGATTGTGGTATATCAAATTCGGATGATAGCATCAGTTGTACGACTCAAAGTTTATTGTAAGAGGAAGATCGTTAGGTTATGCATATCATCGATGGTATTGAGGTGTATCAAAGATAGATGTGCGATAACTCGGGGGTACTCTAATTCGAGGAATGACGATCGTGTAAAGTTTTATTGTTTTGATGGATACTATACTTGGGATTTTGATTGAAATGAATGTTGGGGTGACTTATAAGATGAACTTGAAGAATACATGAATAAATGATAGTCGAACTATGTAAAACAAAAATGTTGACATAATTCATGATCACTGATGCGGGAATTATATGACTTAAGGAAAGTATCTTGATTGCTTCGAGGATAACCACAACGTTGACATTCTTATCTTGTACGAGCGCAACTTCAGTCTCGCACATGCGTCACGCCGAATTACGACTATCATTTTGCATGAGCGCTGGCATGGTGATTCATGTTCAGTAGGGATGATCAAACTTGCGGCAGATCAGGGCATGACAATTGGATTATTTCTGCTTGTGGTTTGATGCGAAGGTAAATTCGAGGATGGTTTGGATTTACGATTGACGATTAAGTAAAATTGAGAATTGTGTAGATCCAATCTTCGTATCGAGAATGAATTAGTCTAGACTCAAAGTAAGAGTTACGCCCCGATGAGAATTATTATCAGGCGAGAGCGTTAGCATAGTGATTTTATGTCCACCGTGGATAATCAGACTTGCGTAAGATTAGTGTAAAGCCCCTAAAATTCTACTAATTTTTATTCTTTTTTATTTTGGTACTGATTTAAAATTTGGTATTATACGTCGCGTGGTCGTATTTTACGTCGCGCACGAAATTTTATTTTTCGAAATTGCTCGACGAGTGCGAATATGTGCGAGCGTACATATTTTTTAGGAAAATCATTTTTCTTATTTTTTTTAGTTTCAAAATATATATAATAAGTATTTTAGTTATCGTCCCAAAATTTCAATTTGTTATTTTATTTATAAAACCTTTATTTACATAGTTATAATAATAAATAATTTCTTTTCTATAAAATGGTATATTAGAAAAGTAGATTTATGTAAATATCATTGGGACATTAGTAAATATTTATTTAGTTTAATTGTAAATAATAATGTATTTTCGAAATTATTTTATTAGTATTTTTGGAAAATATATTTCAGAATTATTATGGCGATTTAATTCTTGATTTAAATTCTTGGATTTATTTAAATGGTTAAATATTTGAAATTGATTTATCTCATAGATTTTATACTAGGAATTAATTTGATTTAAATTGGATATTTAATTTGAAATTTGATTTGTATTTGAAATTGGATTTGATTTGGGTTTGAATTTCTTGAATTGATTTAAATTATTAGATTGAATATTCTAATTGGGTTTAAACCAAATCCTAATCCTTATCTCAATGGGAATTCCCACACCCTATAAATAGGCAGGTACTCCACCATAAATCTCAACCCACAAACCACAAATTTCTCCAACACAGCGTGCATCGTGTCGGTGTCCTTTTCTAATCCACTATATTCTATATTGTACAAATATAGTATGCTCTCCGTGTCGGACATGCCCCGACACACCGTTCCGACTACCATCAGGACACCCCGGTCCTCCCGTTCATCCCGACAACTCCCCGATACCAACCATCCCGACCCCTACGCCCTCGCCGCGACGGCCAAAACACCGCCATCAGCGAATCCCCGACAGCCCCCCACGACATCATCATCACCAGAACCCCAACTTCCACGCCCGAAAAATCCGACCATCCCCGTCAACCACCAAAAACCCCATCATCCATGAAGAAGAAGAAAGAGGGGAACCTAACCTGGCTGAGCCCCCCGCGCCACCTCCGGCGCGTACTCCGAGTCACCGTCGCAGCGACTCAAAACACCCGATACCGTCGATCGCGCCCATCCGCCATCGGGAGGCCATCCGCCTCTGCTCGTCCGGAGCTGCCAGCCACCGCGGGCGCCTCCATCCTCTCTCCGGTCGGTGCCTCCATCGACCGGCCGCCGCTCCTCTCTCCGGAGCCCGGCGCACAACGGATCGTGCCACTGGCCCGCGTTCACCGCCCCCTCTCCTTTCCGACTCCACCGAACTTCGAAAACCCTCTCACCGCTGAGATCAGCCGTCTCCGTCGAAATCGGCCGTCGTCACTCCTTCAGCCGCCCACGCCGGCTTCTCCGCCTTCCACACATCCTCCGCCTCCGTCGTCAGACCGGCCGCACCCATCCGTGCCGACCGTCGGCCGAAACTGCCTCCACTATCCCTCGATCTCTTCCGACCGCTCACTTCCTCCGGAGCCGCCCCTAACCGCCGGCCGACCGAAACCCTTGTTTCCTCCGCCGCCTCCTCCTCGTGCGGGTGCTCCGCCTGCCCACCGTCGCTCGACGCGTCCGACCGCGCGCCGGCGAGCGCGCGCAACCGCCCCTTCCGTGCTTCACCGTCGACGACCACACCGGAGCCACCGCCCTCTGGTACTCCCGCTCTTCCCTCACTCTCTCTCTCACGTTTTGTGTAAAGGAATTTGGGGATAAAATGGCTGACTAAATGGTTAATATAGGTTTATTTTATTATTATCATTATTATTATTATTAAAAGTTATTATTATATTATTACTATTACATTATTAAAAGAACAGTAAGTATTCTTTGGAATTTTATTTCTATTGTTATTATTATTAGTATAGTATTAATATTGTTGATTATTATTGTTAGTATTATTTTAATATTTTTTATGATTATGATTTTATTAGTGTATTATTTGGTTTGTTAAATTCGATAATTAAAATTTTCCAAAATACATTTTGACATAAATTAGGGTTTAACCATAAATTGTTTTAATTATTTTCAAAGTACTTATTTAAAATATTATGACAACTTAGAATTTTGCCTAAAAAGATTTATTATTTTAAGTATTTTCTGACTAATAAAAATGTATTTTTACAATTTACATATATATATATTTTCAAGTATTACGTAAAATTATTGTTATATTTTCTAAAAAATAAGACACGCGTCCCTTCGCTCAACTCTCTTCGTATTATTCCCTTTACTGATAGCTAATCGTGCTTCTCTGTTTCCTTGCAACTCGGACCATGACACATCGAACATGGCTTACGGACAATTAAGACTTGTCGGAACATCGCACCACCAGGCGACACCCCAGGCAAGATACCTTGCCATTATACTGTCTATCTTTAGTTGCATTTTATTACATTTTACTGTTCATTTATTTTCTAGTTCTTGATTACTGCCTGCTCAGTGATATTAATTGTATCTTGTTATTTACCTTTGATTGCATATGGACTTAGAGTTAGGGGACTACCACTAGCTTAGTGCATTGCATAGACTTTGACACTGTTGTGCCACGAGATGTGTGAGTTATGAGTAGCATATAGTCTACGGACTTGTGTGTTAGCTGATCACTGATGCGTGCAGGACGTGCGTTAGGTCTAACTGTCAATAGTTGTGTGTTAGAAGACTTGACGGTTAGTAGTGTTACATGGTCGTAGATGCGACATGATAGGTACATTGGATGGGGAGAACATTTTCTTGTCGTATGGGCTTCTATTGCACTTTCCTTGTAACCCGGAAGCTCCGCTGGAGATACGGGTATGAGCCTCTCAGGTTGGCCACTGTCATTTTTGAACGTCATGCTCTCGGTCACTGGTGCCCAAGCGGGGACTATACTAGATCCCATTACAGCCAGGGCTCATGCGACGAAAGGTTTGTTCTCACTGCATGTTCACTTTAGTTAGTTAGATTACCTTATTGTGTCTTGTCACTTTCTTTGATTGTGGCATATTTTATATTCAGTATTATATGGCATGTTGATGTATCTTGTTACGTCCCTCTGAGGACCTGGTTATCTCGCCAGGTGTGTGTTTCATGATTTCTTGCAGGTGCTCTAGCTAAGGCCATTCCTTCCTTCGTGGTGATTGCTCTTGGACTCGCCATTGCTCTCGCTTGCTAAATTCTTTCCTTGTATATTTTTCCATATTTAATTTGGTTGGCAGTGGACTTTGTCTCCGCCCAACTATTGTGTACATGACAAATTCAAAATTGCCTTTATATCATTATTTATCTTTGTGGATGAGATTTAGTACCTTGGTTACTGCATTTTACAGCTTATGTATATATACGAGGGTCCATATACTTCGTATATATACAGCTGGCATGATGACGTTCTAGTCCTATGTATTTTGGGACTGGGGCGTTACAATTAGGGCATAACATATTGCTATGCTAGACGACCTCGTGATCGAATACATAAATTATGGTAAACGACTTATGGAATATGGAATAAGAAATATGATTTAGGAACAAATCGTCTCATGGTGTACTTGACTTGGATAGGATGGATAGGTGAATTATATTGAACATGTTTGAAGAGATAGACTATGCAAATTGCTAGTTTGGATAGAGATATGGAGAGGATTGGGTTGAGAAAAACTTGTAGTAGGATGGCTATGCTGAATGACTCGGATCCCTGGACTGAATGCTGCAAATGCGAATAGGAGAAATCTATGCTCAAAGTTTAGAAATCGGAATGATGTGAGCTTGGATAAAAAACCATGTACTATCAACTTTGGTTTGACCTTAGGATTGAGGTCAGTATTGATATTATTGTTTGGGAACGGTGATTACAATACTGACGGTTGACCTTAGCCTGGAAAGATAGCCTAGCGGTTAGGTAGACGTCCCTGTGCAGAGAGAGAGAAATTGTGCAATTGACCCTAGTGAGAGTTACCAAAGTATTCTTAAAATAGTCTTGAAGATCGATAGGATTAGATATTGGCACTGGTGGATAGAATGATTCAACTATATGGAAATCCCACTCACCAGACTTAGCTGAAATGCATATATTTCAGGGACGCTTGAATATGTGCACGATCCGACTTGAGTAAAAATGACGAATTCTTTATCACGAGGATTGGTTGAAATATATGTATTTTGGGGATGCCTAAAATATGTGCACGATCCAACTAAGTGATACGTTGAATTTAAGTAAGACTGAAGGAACTGAACGGTATCGAGGATTTTGAAATCGTATTTCAAGGAAAAGATTGATGGTACTATGATTGTTGGTTTGAAATAATATGAAATATTGATTGGGGCATTGATGCAAGTCGGGTTTCAGAGATGGAGTTAGGATGGTAACATTGGATTTTGCATAGTAAGAGTGTGTGTGAGAACCATTGGAGATAGAATCAAGTGATAAGTAGATAAGAATGTACTAAGTAAGTTTCGAGGACGAATTTTTTTTTGAGTGGTGTACAATGTAATGCCCCGTCCCGTTCAGTCGAATTGGAAGAATCAAAATGCCAATAGCGTTGGACTTAACCATGCAACGACCTGCTCAAAGTTCTATATGGCCGAGGCGACTCCTCGCTCAGGTGGGTGGCTTCGGTGAACTTGTCTCAGCTTGGCCTTCACACTAATAAAACAAAAGTTTTCAACTGCACAAGTAGGCTTGATAATAAAAGAGATGAATCCACATAGCTAATGAAATAATCCCAAGTTGGGTCAGATTGAGTCAGAATATGGAAAGGTCCCACGGTCGGCTTAGAAATATTTACGGCGTGCTTTCAAAATGACACTCAGTCCTTCATCCCATGGCTTAGGAGAAGAAAAGTTGGTCTAAGTTGCAACAAAGCAATAAAATTAGCCTAAGTCATATGTGTCGCACGTATAAATGCTTAATAAAGTATGTACGGTCCCATCGTCCAATGCTTGGCATACCCAAAAGTGTCCCACAAGTCTCAATGCACTTTTCTACAGTACAAGGCTTGGCATAGCTTTTGCTCGTCCTACGGATTAAGTTGCCGCACGATTGAATTAGGCAAGAGTTTTGATGGGCTATCGAAGTCATAGCAAGCACTATCCCATATTTTCTACGGTTGTCAAATTCACATAGTCCCACGATCTCATGGCTCGACATATAAAGTATCACTTGGGCGGTAGTGTCGCATAGAACACAAGTTGGTTTAAGGCACGAGCCATGGTCGGTTCAAGGATAAGTATGCCACGGTCTATAGAACACGTTTTATTTAAGTTAGGTTGGAAGGCTATGCAGTAGCCGTTCCCTGGATTTTAAAATAATAGAAAAGTTTACGCAACCGTTTGTTGCTGAGACCGGTCCCGTGGCTTGGGAGTCTCTCATGAAGTATGGAAACTACGATCATAAATAAAGAAGGACATGGTAAATCGAGTTGAGTCTTGCAAGGTCATTGGACAACTTGTGCACAAGGAGAATTCCTTGAACGATCGTCGGGGCACCGGGTTCGTGTCGACTTAGGAGGAAGAGCAGATATTGTCGGCCTTCAACGACGGTGTGACTCACCTTAAAGTATACCATTACAATATAGGCTGCAGGACCATTCCATGGAGCTCGTACCTCGCATGCGAATGGTCACCATATACAAAAGATCCAGTATAGCTTGATATTGCTAGTAAACTCTCATATAGATGAGTCAACATAAGAGCGACTATCCTCGTACATGCTTTTGGATTGAGTCGAGTACTTATGCACGACACCAGTGAGTCCAGTTAAATGTGTGCATGGTTGCAACACCATTATGGAGCCTAATATTTGGCTATAGCATGAATGTGGCGTCGTATTTTAGTCGTCAACACAAGTTCCAAAAGTCGAGATTGAGTCATCTCGAGTTAAGTCTGGAAGGGCCGTAAGGCAAAAGTTTGGTTAAGTCATGTTGAATATTGAGGTACGGTCTCGATGTTTGAAGCACGGATCAAGTCGATGACACAAAACATGTTGCAACCCAAAGTACGAATCGAAAAGGCAGTATGAGTTGACACATTAATGTTGTTAACACGAGAATGGTCTAGAGGCACAACGATAAGCAAGTTATCGGTGCAATAGCACGGTGATAGTCTAGAGACACAAATAGGCCAAGAGTCTTGTCCTAAAATCTACCCTAAGACAAGACTAGAAAGACAAACAAAAGGGACATGTTGTACAAAGTAAAATAATGTATTAGTTTTGTATGGGTGGGCGAGGAGCTCACTCTATTAGTACAGTTGAGTACTGACACCCACACAGTTTCATGTCCAGGCACATGTAGAAGATAAGTTGGCGCGGGGTCGCTTGGATGCGTCGAGGTACGACGTTCCTTAGCGTTTCGAGGCGTGCGACCGCATGGAGTCTGAACATATATGGGGCAAAATATATGGACATCACATTCTGAAGCCTCCGCATGTTGCAGCCATGAAGCTTGTATCGAAAGATGAGAGAGAGCAGAGTGACTTGTATTGTAAGAAGAGTGAGACTGAGTGATTGTAATCATAGCCACGTGCCACATTGTAATCTTCGTTTCAATATAAATAAAGAGTTCTCATTTTTTATACTCATGTTGCCTTTATTATTCAATGTTTCTGTTTAGGACTTCTATGCGACGACGCCATCGCTTAGCTTGTAATCGGTCATTATGGAACCTGTCTTGCGTGAGTACAACCTAGGCTCATGCGGCATCACGTCTTAGCTAGGACGATCGGTCCTACGGGAATAAGACATGACATTGTGGACCGAAGATCCGTTTGCTATCAAGTGCAGCATCGTAGGATTCTCTGTAGGTTCAATATTTTGGTTCATGACATCCTATGAAGATCATCGTTCAGGCATTGTTGAAAGCACTCGCACCGTGCTTCCTTGTTTGTCAAGAAGGTCCCAACGAACTTCGCAAGCTTTACAAACTTTATGCCATAATCATCGACCAACATGTTGCCTTGTTTCAAGGACATGAATTCGTCCTCTTTATGTCGGTGGTCGGTAAGAAGAATGAACTGTTCTAGGAAGGCTTGTTTGAATGTCTCCCACGAGATTTTGGTGTTAGGGTCGACTTCGTAGATCTGTTGTTTTTTTTGCCTCCCACTAGTCATCGGCCCTCAAGTGTAGCTACAAGGCTGCACACACTACTCTTTTGGATCCCTTAATGTTGAGAAGACTGAAAAGGTCGTTGTTCTTCGCTAGCCATCCCCTAATCTTCGCTAGCCATCCTTTGATGTTGAGAAGGCTGAACGTTCATCTTCTTGAAGTTAGTTGCTTTGAACAAGGAGGAAGTATTCATCGTTGCAGGTTGTACTTCTTCCTCTCCCTTTAGCTGTCGTGATTGCTAATTTGGCGTTGGTAGCCATGGCACTCATAATTCGAGTAAGTGCCATATGCTTTTACTGTGCACTGAATTGAGCCTGAATTTGTTCCTGCAGCTGCTGTTGTTGTACCTCTGCCTATCGTTCTTGTAATTCCATAAGACGTATCAATCACTCCATGATTAATCCGCTAGTCATCGTGGTGTTCATGGCGGCACCACCGGCTCTTTGAGTCATCCCTAAAAAAATGGAGCAAGCAGTTAGTATTCTCAAAATATATACGAGCTCATCTATATGGAACTATTATTTCATGCGGCATATGTCGAAAAGCATAAAATCGAAAAATCTCAACAACATTAAAAGAAAACATTTTTGTAAGTCCGAGGAATGTGAACCGTGCTCTGGTACCAACTTGTCATGCCCCAATTCGAATAATCGTTCGTCCTCGCATCGATTCTGGCTGAATCACTCATTCTCGCTGGGGCGTGATTCGTACAAGTCTAGGTTGAACTTGTACAAGGCAAGAATATGCATTTAATAATTCTTTTGAGATAATATGTTAAAAATTAAACAGTACAGAGAGTTGAAGGCACAATATAAAAAATAGCTTTTTATTGATAAAACTTGCATCGACGTGCAAGATTGTTTTTACATTACATTTGCTATTGCAGCTACATTCATTAAAATAACAAAGAAAAATATTCGACAAGCCGCCATAAAATATAGTCGATGTTCAATACATTCATGCCCCTTTATATATTGAATAAAAGTCTTCGAGATACATCGACTTCAAAATACATCAAAATTGGCAGGGCTTCGATTCGCCTCTCATTCTTCAGTTTCAGCTTAGCTTCGTGCTCCCGCAGCGTGCACGTCACTTGGGAATTCGATGATTAGTACACTTGAAAATGCACTAGTGAGCAGGACGAACCCACTCGTCTAAACCGATACTGCTTATTAAGGACTTATATACATTCAAGGTTATCTTGCTATTTAGAATTACTAGAAGAATTGCATATTCATATTGAAGACATGGTCTAAAGAAGTGACACATAAGCATTTTATATCAAATATTACCATGGTCATGCTCATTCCTGCATAAAACTTACATAATACTTACCACCTAAATAAGACAATAGGTGAGCATGCTATCTATCTTATATGTGGTCATTGATGTTACGATACCATGAAGGACTAACATATGGTATTACGACGTGTCCTATCAGCCTGAGTAGCAAGCCCAACTGGAGGTCCTGCAATGCCTTGCACCAAAGCATAAACTACGAATTCCCCTAAGTCAAATCGGTTTCGGTGCCCTGGATACGATTTCAAGGAAAATAACACCTTGTGCACAAGTTGTCCATGAACGTGCAAGTATGGGTGAACAGTTTAAACTATGCAACAGATGCATGACACAAACAGAATTAAGCAGTATAACATATTAACTCACGCAACAGTTCATTCTTTTCCTCAAAGCCATATGTTCTGATTTCGCGACCAACATGCACCAAATACTCCAAGATGCCATGCCACAATTCCACGTTTCAATGCTCATTCCTTCCAACAGTTGTCACAGTTACGAACCAAAACTGCTCGCCTCGATGCTAGACGGTCAAATTAACTTGTAGGCCTAATTTATACTAGCTACGTTACAGTTTTCCCGTGTTTTTTATCTTAGTAGCACAACATATATTTAACTGAGCATCATCAATTTGAACATTTGAACAATAAGAGTTTTTGATGGGAAGGTGTAGAAAAGAAGGGGCCGAACCACCCACCAAGTAGAAAATGCACCGAAAGTAGGAGATCGCTTCGCAACGATCAAACGACAGCTACACGAACTCCTACAATAGCACGAACATTGTATTAGAATCATTCTTCAATCATTTTCTTAAAATTCTCAAAGACGCATGCGAAAATCGATGCAAAAGCATACTCATCAAAACCAATCAGCAAAAACATCAAGAAAACCCAAGAAAACTAACAACAGACCGATCCCGTCGAAGGAACTCTTATATAGAGCTCACTTGCCAAGACATAGTCCGCTGCATCTAGGACTTACTCCAACAGAAGTCGATTCATTTGTTGGAATGGTTCTCATATCATTCATCTAAATTGATTTTATTGATACCAAAAAGGTTTCCGTATACCAAACTCATCGCTGAGTCAGACTAGCCATCTATGTTTTCTATCAAGTCTGACTTGCCACGAGCCTACTACCTAGTTTATCGCCCCAACGGGAGTGGGGCAGTACAACTAGTCTAATCTTGTCTTGTCTGGTCTAGTCTTGTTCTATCTTGTCTTGCTCTTGTATCTTGATCGTGTTTAGTTCGTGTATATGTTTATTATTTATGCCACGATTACTGATCTTGTACTTACATGGTATTCCATTTTACTTTACATTATCTTGTACATGTTCATGCTCCATTTTACTTACATGTTTCTAGTTTTCTTACATGTTTCATGTGGTAACTTTTTATTATTCATGTTTCTATTTGTCATTTTTTCCTTTAATCTCTGTTATGTTTGCATGCTGATTTTTAGTTCATTAGTTGGTTTGCTTTGTGGTACGTACTTTCTTTTTGGGATCTAACTCCACTGATTTTGTTTGGCCAGATCCGGTAGCAGAACTGGAGGATCTTTCGTACCTTCTATTCGATGGTGACCACTAAGAGCACCATAGTAACTAAGTGGGTTTTCTTTTCTTTACTCAATTGTATATCTACATATTCTTTTGCGGTGTTTAGCTACCGAGCACGTGTTTAGCTCTTGTTTTGGACCTTAACATTTAGTCTACAGGCATAGACATGATTCGTGCTAGTCTAGACTATAGCTATAGTTGATCATATATGACTATTACTCTTGCTAGTTTTTTATTTTATATTACTAGCTTCATAATCATTCATGTATATATATTTTGGAACGTTTTATACTATTTTATACTATTTTATGTCTGATGATCATACTTCTTGTACTTTACATATTTGTATGTGATTGAGATACCTAGAATAACTTGATTAGGGTTGACTGTTCGTTTGTACTAGTAACCCACGTGTCTTTATAGCTTTGTTCGTATATCAGGTTACTAAAGTACTCTAGTATACGCAGCTGGTCGTTCCCTTTTTTTGGTATTCTAGTTCTGGGACGTAACAAAAATAGGCAAATTATATGGGCACATCAAAATATGATCATGGCTAGCCCGGATTGTTGCTAGCCCAAATTTTTTGTTTTTCACAAGGCTAGCCCAATTTTTTTATCTTGGCTGTCCCAAATCCCCCCTAAACCCATTATTTCCCCTTCATTTGCAAAATTCCTTCTCTCTCTTCCAAAACCCTCACCCCTCTCTTCTTGAGTTTTAAAGTTTTGAAGGAAAAATACAAAACCCTAAGAACAAGAAAAATCCTCTTCTCCTCCACCATCCTCCTCTTTTGAAGAAGAACGATGGCACCGAAGAATAGGCTAGCCATGATTAAATTTTGAGAAAATCTGAAACCCTAGAAATTACCCATTATTTCTAAAAAATTTCCCATTCGAAACCCTAGAATTGTTTGTTTAAATGATCTCGTGTGCATTACGTTTCATTATTTGTTTTAATTGTAAGAATTTTAATAGAAATTAAAGTCTTTTAAATAAAAACATGGCATTCACGAATTGAAAAAGTCTGTGTCGACATGGACTGCCCACCATCTGGCAGTCCAGTCTGTATGGTGGACTGCCAGAAGAATGGACAGTCCTAAGGCAAAGCATGTTTAACAAAGGACTGCCCATTCTTCTGGCAGTCCAACATACAGACTGGACTGCCAGATAGTTAGGCAGTCCAAAGTTACACATGCTATGAGTTAGACTGCCCTGGCAGTCCAACATACAGTTAGGACTGCCAGAAAAATGGGCAGTCCTTTGTTTCACATGTTGTGACTTAGGACTGTCCAGTTTTCTGGCAGTCCATTCAGTTTGTAGGACTGTCAGAAAATTGGACAGTCCTTGTTTACACTAGTTGAACAGCAATATTATGGTTTCCACCAATATTAGGGTTTGTACATTATGAGGAGCCTTTGGGTGCCATCAAAATTGAAAATGAGAAGAAAATTAGGGTTTAATTTTTGGGTGTTTTCTTCTCATTTTCCTCTTCTCCGTCAATTAACTAAAAGAAAAATGACGATTCTTGACGGTTTATAAGTTGACAATCGTCGAAAACCGTCAACAATAGTGGTTATCTTGACGGTTTTAGGCTTACGTCAAGAGAGGCCACATTTTATGTTAGTTTAGCAATTTTATAGTATAATAGTTTACGGTTTTAGATAATCCGTCAAGAAACATCAATTTATTTATTAGCGTTTTGGTGATAACCGTCAACAAATGTATGTGCAAAAAACTTGGCAGGATTTTTTCAGCTGTCATTTTAGTAATTTTTTCAAATCTTTCATATTTATTGACGGTTGTGCTTCTTTTTAATCGATGAAGCCAGCAAAATTTTTCCCGATCATCCTCTTTATTTTCTCTTCTTCCCCTAACCTTGTCCTTCCTAAGAGAGAGCCCCCTACTCCTCTCCTCTAAAGAGCCTCCCACAGAGCCACCCCTCACTCCTCTCATCTCACTTCTCCATCTCAAAACCCTAATCCCCAAATCCATCCTATGTCATCCCTAAACCTAATCCTAGATCCGAAGAGAAGGGGATCTTCAAATTAAAGCTTCCGTGAGCGATGGCACGTCGGCATCGAGCTCCGACGGGTGATACCGGGGTGTCTCTCGGTGGAGCACCGGTGAGATCGTTACAACATAGATTTCTTACAGCATGTTCAGCGTGGTCATCGCCTCCCTCTTCTTCGCATGCCCTGGCCAACCACGAGCTGCTGGGGCTGGCGCGCATCATCACCTACGGCGGCAACAACGTGTTGTGGAGCCTGAACGCCCCCTCTCCCCTCGCGGATGCTCCGACGGATCATCGTCCAGGAGATGCTGAGCCTTATGGGGCTGGGCGCCATCTATGAGCTCCGGAAGGGCAAGGTGAGGGCGATGGGGGCGGATCATCAGGTCGATCATGCCTCATGCTTAAGATCTGAGGGCACATGAAAATCGTAGTGGTAAAGTCACCAACTTGCATGGTATTAACATGTTCATAATATTATATTTTCTCAATAGCTACATAACCTATTAGTAATCTTTACATTTTTTTACTACAGAACCTGTTTAGAATTCTGCCTAGTTTACTAACTTATCCAATATTTTTGCCTATATTTTCGCTTCGGTCACCGAGTAAAACCGAAATCTTCTAAATTTCGGCTGAAGAATTGGTAATATTGGATATGGTATTTAAAATTTGCTAGTATCACAAAGGATATGCCCTTCAAAAGTTTTCGATAAAGACTCTGTTGTTGTTACAGAACTGGTATTTTCCTATATTGGACAGTTTTGACCAACACTAAGCTTCAGATGACATGCACATAACCTAAAGCTCTGAACTTGCCAAAAGTTAGCTGAGTTTTTCGATCTTTGCATATTAGAAAAATCTATTGTGCAAATTGTGTAAATTGGGGCCAACATATTGAAAAAATCTATTGTGCAAATTGTGGCCGGTATTTCACCAGACACACTAAGGAAATTGGGAACAGTGAATAGCACTTATAATCGTCACCTTATACGGAAAACATTATTGGTGTTTCTTTCTTATTGTGTCCAATGTTCTTTTTCATTTATGAACGTATTAATCAACAAATTATATATTTCTCTGCTGAGTAAATTAAATGGTCCAAATGTCTTTGAGCTCTACTTTTCTTATGTTCAGAATATTGCATTTGGTGCTTTTACTATAGAACCAATTTTTAATCTTTACAGAACCAGTTTAGAATATTGCATTTTGTGCTTTTACTACAGAACCAGTTAGTAATCTTTACATACAATTGCAAATAGATGTAGACTGAAGGTGCGAAATGTGTTGACATATTGAATATACTGCCATCTTTGATATCCTTGCTCATGTTGAATGCCACTTTTTAGTATTCATTTGACCTGTATAATTGTTATCACTATTTATTGACTTTTGTAATTGTTATATAAATTCTTCCACTTGTATCGCAATTTTGTATCAACCAGATGTGTACATAAATATGGTTCTTCTTGTGTTCATTTACTCGAGTTAATCCTATATTCGAGGAAAAATAAGGTTAACGAACTATACAATGCATCATACTGTGTGTATGTGAGGTATGTTATTTGGTAATCATGGAATATTTTGCTTATACAGCCATTTACGAGAATTATAACATTTGCTATTTTCAGGGACCTTTGACCTTCTACAGGGGGTTCATTGCAAATTTTTGTCGGCTAGGATCATGGAATGTGATTATGTTTTTGACCTTGGAGCCGGTAACATGGGATCTTGAACTTAAATCAGACTGTTGCATACTGTTCTTGTTATAGGTGAAATTGTGTCAAGAACAAATTAGGCTTATTATAAGTAATACCGCGTTCAATCTTGTTGTGAAGGAAATAAGGAAGGCCACTTAATTTAAGGGGAAAATGGCATTTAGGGACGTCGGAAAGGCAATAATGTTCACTTAGTTTAAAGTAATCTGGAAGACAATACAGCTCACTTAGATAGGTGATCACAAATATTCATTCCCCCAAACCTCCCACTTCTTTGAAGTTCGAGAGTTCCTAAATTAGGAATATTCTTCTGAAATTTGCCCCTTGTGCATTTTGTGGGGATAGTTTTGGCATGAGATATAGCTTGAAATTTGCCCCTTGTGCATTTTGTTCTATTTCAGGATAGTTCGACAGTTTATCTTGTTCTAATTTTTTGTTACAAGTTTATATGAATATGCATCTTAATGCTACTTGCATCTTAATAGCTCGATTAAATTTCAGGAACGCACATTGGCTAACCTGGCAGTCCCTCTTTGACACTAGTATGCACAAGACTGGCCATATACCTCCTTTGTAAAGAGAATGTTCAACTGTGGATTGACACAGGTATTATTCTTCTGTCAAATGTAAGTACATGACAAGATTTGGAATCATTTTATATTTGGTTAACTTTTCTTTATGATTACTTTAGTGTCAAATTTATATTTGGTGGTGTCACGATCCGCACCCTGAGGAAGGGCACGAGAACGTGGGTACGTCCAGTCTACGCCGCAGTGTCGACGGTAGAATGCTATATAGTTCGTCTATAACATCTAACATGATATAAACATATCATCTCCGCACGGAGGTATAATATAACATCTCAACTCTATACCTCAATCACAAGTCTAGGAAAGATAGAGCACGATATGGAATCAGATAAAAGGAAGAAACTGAAATATAGATAGAGTTATCACACCAAACAAAGATGTCCAACACAAATAAATACAAGTCCTGAAATATAACTAAGTCACAACTAACAATCAGAACAATCCGATACAAGCTGAAAGCTGTAAATATTAGACTAGACTAGGCACCCTCTACTGAGCTAGATGCTCCTCGGGCTCCTAATGGTCACCCTCTTGTGCCCCATAGAAGGTAGGGCAATCACCATCATCATCTGTAATATTTTCAACAGGTCCAGTCAGGACAGGAGCGAGCACAAATACATCTCACGCAGTTCGTATCATGTTGGAAAATATAAAGCATGCAAAGAGTAAGATACATGGACTGTAAAAAAATATATAAAAACGAGAGAGATTTGATAACTGAAAATATCTATATATATGATAAGTAAGAACTGTAAGTAACCTGTGATTTAGAGCATGAGATGGTTATATAAACGGGTTAGGACAATGCAAGGGTAACTCCATCATACGTGAGTGTACCATAGACATATACATGAATTCACAAGATTTCACAAGATGGGATTTTGATTACATAACCATTTCCTACTCACCCTCCCCAATTAATACACAACGATCCAGTCAAGTTACGTTACCTTGTACAAGAGATTTTTATCATGTTTGCTCACGTGATCATGAGAGTACAAGATTGTACAAGAGTATACATGAAAGCGGTGTACATGAAATACAAGATGTTCGTGAAAAGCACATGACAATTGTATCTGATGCACCCCGAGGGAGATAACATTGCATGACAAGATCCATATAGTACCAATCCGTGATAATGACGTGACAGCATCATGTAAAGTAATCTAGAGCAAGAATATAAATCCTAACAAGTATAAAATGATCAGAGAATGTACTTGCCTGATATCCTGAGTGTCTGAAAAGAATATACTGTCCGAGAAGTGGTGTCTGCCTCCTATTAGAACAGTATAAGTCACTATATGTCTAAAATAATAAAATTGACTGTTACAATGCATCTACATGACGTTTGGGGTCAATCTAGCCTAAAGCCAACTTTTGGTCAACTCTAGTCAACCCTAGCAGTCAAACTAGGTCAACTCTAGTCTAGTTAGGTCAACCAAGGTCAAACATGGTTAAACTAGGTCAAACTATCTAGGTTGGTCAAACCTAGGTTTAACAAGTCAATCTAGGTCAACTAACTAAATACCACACAAGTCTCACTAGCCTAGTGATACACAAGTGTATCACACCACATGCCATAGGCTATTCTACCTAGGCCATGGGCCAAACACATATAGGCTAATGAAATCTCTATTTCATATTAAACTATCACACTACACATTTCACATATATATATATTACATTACACATAGGTTAGATAATATTTTTTTTTAGAAATGTATATATGTACATACACATAGGCATAGAAAGATAGATATGTGTAGGCAAATGTGTCACATAGGTGTGTGAATCATGAGTGACAGGGAATTTGAGGGTGTGCATGTGTGTGTACATCATAGCAATGTGTGTGTATGTGTACATGTAGTAGAGTGTGTGTGTATGTGTGTTAGTGGGGAAGATGCAGGAAAATAGTGAACCATAGGTGTGTGTGTGCTTAAATATGACAGTGAACTAATGTGTTTGAGTGATGTGTGTTTAAATGTGTGTCAATTACAACAGTGAGAGGAATGTGAAACAGCCCAGATTTGTGTGTGTTTAAGAGTGATAGGATGTGAGAAAAACCTGTGTGACAGGTCCCAAATGTGTGTGTGTGTGTAACAGGATTGGTGTGGATGATAGAAACTAAGGATAGGGTGTGTGTGTGTTTCCCAGGTTTCGAATTGGATCATTGAATCCAATATCTCAGTTTTCATTCCTAAATTCCAATCCCACGCTCGAAAACACCCAAAACTCAACCAAAATTCTCCACATTGAACCCAATCATGTAGTCCAATATCCCTGACATGTACACATATATAATCATTGCAAAAATTATATTTAAATCGATTAAAACATATTAAAAAAGTCAGAAAAAACTGAAAACTGTTACCATATCAGAAAAATGGGGAAACCCCAATCCCAGTTCGAAAGTAAATTAAAAATCCAATTTAATGGTTGCTAAAGTGTCGTGCATGTGTCAATGTGTCTCACAGGTCGTGTGGTGTCCATACAACAGGACACAACGTGTCCAGACACTCACGAACACGTACAGACACACACAGGCACGCACAGTCTCGTGTACGTGTGCGAGTCGGTCCAGGACACGACACACGACACGAGACACCTCATGGTCATGTCTAGGGGTTTGCCAGTTATAGGGCAAGGTGTTTAGGTACCTGAGTCATGTCTACGAAGTCGCGTGTCCACGAAGTCGCGTGTCCACGCACGAAGCGCGTATCAGTGGCTCGTACGCGCGCGCTGTGTCTGTGTACAAGATCAGTGCACATCGAATATCATATCTGACACGTTATTAATTGACATGAAACTTGGGGAATGACATGTCAGTCATGTCCCCTAGCTGTGTGTCAAATTGCACATGTCCAAGTGACACAGACAAGGAGAAAACATGATCGAGCAGCAGGGCACTCGACCACAGTGTCGAACAACGTGTTCGTGTCCATTTTCGACACGGACACGGCTCTAAAACGTGCTCAGTGTGATAGATTCGTGATCTACAATTAAAGACCTAATTTTCCATTCAATTAGTTTTTGAAATTAACACTATTTAATTTTAACAAACATTTCATCGAACACCTTGCTTAAAATACCGATACGTGTCCGATAAGGACACGAAATGGACACGAATTCCTACCAAACTTGGGCTACACCTAGGGGGACCCTAAATGAATGCATCCATGGAAAGAAATCAAGAATTTATAGGTGTTTGATAGGTTTTACCTATTGAGGGTGAAACCTCAATGAATAGGCTCCCGAAATGAGAAGTTGCCTTCCTCAAGCGATGTCCAAACGCGCTCCACTTCTCGCAAGCAAGCCCCCACTAGCCTCTACTACTGTAGGGGAGTCCAACGCAATTCGTTTGGTCCAATTTGGTGAAGAAATGAGGAATTTGTGAAGGTTTGGGGAAGAACACAAATAGGGATTTATGTAGGTATTTAAAAGAGGCTAGAAATTATGAAGAGGTGATTAAATAGGGAGAGAATGGCTTGATGGCTGGTCATAGGTGTAAGAATTAGGATTTTGCTAGGGTTCACAATATGTGGCCATGATTCTAACTTAGCTATTAAGTCTAGATCAAAGGCTTACATGCAAGGTAGGTTTCCTTTATAAATATCTATGTAAAATATCTTACCAATCCAAATATCTAGATATTTGTAAACTTGACACCTAGTAGGAATGTCCTAATCATGATTCTAACCTCAAGGCTAATCTAGATTAGGCTAAACTTCTAGGTCAAGTCTCTAATAATTAGCTAGAACATATTTTATTAATATAAAACACAATTCTCCAAAATTGTCAAAACGACTAAAATACCCCTAGGCTAAAAAGTCACAATTAGTCATCCCAATCATATGGTTAGGTCCCCATGGTCATGGTTAGTCTCTAGGTCATGCAGTCTCTAGGGTTGCACTAGCAAAATATCAAAATCACAAGTCAGGGTTTTAAATAGTTTTAAATTAATTAAAAAAATCACCAAAAATCATAACATGGTTTAAATATCATTATTAAATAAATAAAAATACAAAAGTTCAAAATTACCCTCATTTTAGAAACTGGGTGCTATAAGTCTACCCTTCTTAGAAAAATTTCGTCCTCAAAATTAAAATGGTCGTACTCCTTCTAGGTCTAACACCCCAACAATCACAGTCTCAAACACACAGTCCGATAATCATATGCGTTTGTCCAAAATCATGATACTCGGAATCTTCGTCATGCTAGTGAGCAAGGCTACGATATTCACAGAGTCCTCGAATAAGGTACATACCTCTAGAATCATGGTATTTAAAATTTTTGTATTGCCGCATGCTTGGCCGCGAAAACCTTAAATTCCTACACCCAAGAAATGTGTCCAAAATCTGACTATATGTCCTCACTATGCCAGCTAACATGACTATAGAAGACTCTAAATCCCATAATCGAGGCGACCTAGCCTATACGACTTATCTCAGAAGAAAATAAATCACAATGAAATATTCGAACAAAATTTATCAACTACAAGGAGCAGATAGAATCGAATTTCAAGACAGTTATAAGGAGGCAAATGCGAAAATGGAATCGAAAATGTTGGAACCTGCAATCAGCTCTCCCTCTGCCTGTGCATCATCGACTGCCACGGTGCAAGCTCGCCCCAGCTGGCCTCCCCTGGCCTGCTGTTGATGCTGGACAAACCTCTACTGCTGAGTCTGCAACGATGGTCCCGTCTGCTGCCCTGTCGGAGCCCTAGCTCCTGCTGCTGCCTGAGCCAATCGTGCCAAGTTCTTGGGACACTCCCTTAACCGATGCTCTGCTGAACCACAAAGCAAACACAGGCCCTGCCTCTTCCTGCAGTCATTCCATCCGTGACCTTGCTTCTTGCAGAAGTTACATATAGTGTGCTGTTGCTGCCTGGGTGCCTGCTGGTAAAGTACATGTCCCTGGCCCTGAAATGACTGCTGAACTGGCCTCTGCTGAATGTGAGGGCGCTTGGCTGGCCCTGCACTAGAACTAGCCCCTAAGGCATCACTGTCCCTCTTCAGCTTGAGGCCGAAGTCCTCCTCTGCAATCTGTACGTCCATCAATATCTGATCGAACGTCACGTCACAGCAACCCGAGGTGCGGGTGCACACTACATGAATAAGTCCCCTACAGAACTTACGAGCCTTTTTCCTCTCATCCTGGATCAGATCGGAAGCGAACCTGCTAAGGCGGAAGAACTCTGCTGTATACTCGTCCACCGACGAGTTCCCCTGCACTAGACCCACAAACTGGCCCTCTAACGCTGTGAGAGCCACGTCTGGAAAGAACTTCTCCTTGAAGAGCCGCCTGAAGTTCTCCCATGATATACCATTCACTGACACCTGAGGGTCTGTCCGGAACCACGTCAAAGCGATGTCAAAGAATCGGCTGGCTGCAGCTGAAACCCAAAGTCCTCTCGGAAGCTCTGCCAGCTCCATACTCCGCTGCACGTCCTCTATCCAATCGTCTGCATAAAGGATGCCCTCCATACCCGTGAAGTCCCTGGAGCTCATCTTTCTAAAATCTAATACTGTCCCAGGTCTAGACTACTACTGGTACGGCTGCTGGCCAGTAGGGCCCTACATCGAACCCGGTGCCACTCTCTCTACGGCTGCCAGTGCAAGCTGATACGAGTTCTCCATGCCCTGTCTCAGCATCTCAGTCTGGCGGTGTGATGCCTCTGTCTGGCGCTGCGATGCCTCTGCTTGGGCTTGCTGTGTCTCCATCAACTGCTGAAGGAGTAGGAACATGTGGTGTGTATCCATCGGTAACGGAGGTGGTGGCGGCATTATCTCTGGAACAACGACCGAAACCCTCTGGGGTGGAGGTGGTAGACCTTCCTGTGCAACTGCCACGGCCTCCGGAATAGTGGAATCAATAGGGGCAGTCTCGTGAACCTCCTCCTCAGCCTGGTCAGATCTCTCGTGCAAGCTATTCGATCCAGTGGCCTGCGGGTGTGTCTTCGTCATCCTGGAGACGAATTGAAACAAAGAGATCAATATGGCACATGAGAAGATATTATTAAAGAAGGATAGTTAATTTAATACAAGGAGAGTCATCATGAAAATCAAAAGATAAAAAATTTCCCTAGGTGTGATTGAGAAATTCTAGTAGTAATAACTAGGACCAAATTTCTAATAGCAGGCTCGTAGCAGCACTCTAATTCGAGCACCACTACAAAAAATTGCACTAGTTGCGACTCTAACTCTCGACCTGCATGGGCTACCACAAAAACGTGTCACGACCCGCACCCTGAGGAAGGGCACGAGAACATGGGTACGTCCAGCCTACGCCGTAGTGTCGGCGGTAGAACGCTGTATAGTTCGTCTATAACATCTAACATCTAACATGATATAAACATATCATCTCCGTACGGAGGTATAATATAACATCTCAACTCTATATCTCAATCACAAGTCTAGGAAAGATAGAGCACGATATGGAATCAGATAAAAAGAAGAAACTGAAATATAGATAGAGTTATCACACCACACAAAGTAGATGTCCAACATAAATAAATACAAGTCCTGAAATATAACTAAGTCAAAACTAACAATCGGAACAATCCGATACAAGCTAAAAGCTGTAAATACTAGACTAGACTAGGCACCCTCTACTGAGCTAGATGCTTCTCGGGCTCCTGAAGGTCACCCTCTTGTGCCCCATAGAAGGTAGGACAGTCACCATCATCATCTGTAATATTTTTAACAGGTCCAGTCAAGACAGAAGCGAGCACAAATGTAACGTCCCAGTCCCAATATACGTAAGACTAGAAACGTAGACATGCCAGCTGTATTCATACGAAGTACGTAGGCCTCGTATGAATACATAAGCTGTAAAATACAGTAATCCAAGACAAACTAAATCTCATCCACAATGAAAAGAATAATAATATAAAAATCAACTTGAATACTTATGATACAATCGTTGGGCGGAGACAAAGTCCACTACCAACTATCTCAATGAAAGAAATGTACAAGAATCGATCAATAAAATGGCAAGACGAACCAAGCGCAATTGTTTTCGAAGAAATGGAGAAGACCACGACCTTCGCTAGGATACCTGCGGAAGACATGAACACACACCTGGGGAAAAACCAGGTCCTCAGACGGAAGTAGCAAGATACAGGAAGAACAAACTAATATGAACAGTCAAAATAAAATAATATATAAACTAGACATAAATATGCAAAGGATATTCTAACCACCTAATGTGCAATTTAGAGGACAACTTTCATGCGTATGGGTGGAATTTTAGGCTATGTGTACGTAACTGGCATCCAGTCATCTGTATCCGTCCATAACGTCTAAAATGTTAGAGGGCATCAGCAAATAAATCGCCATAGTTCCATCCGGAGACTGTGGTTTACCTGTTTGGCTTCCCATATGCACTAGCGACTGTCCTCCCCCAATATATCCCACACTGTTCAAGTCATGTCCATGGCTCGTCCAGTTTTGTAACTGCTTGAGTCTCTAAAACCCTATTCATAGCAGTTACGATCATCTACCGTCGCACGACAATAAAGATAGCTAGTCAATAAGTCGTGCCCCTAATAAAATGCCTCAAACCGTGTAGTGTAAGTGTCATGGCCAGCAAAGATATAAAAATATCCTGCAATAGGAGGGTAGTCCGCTAACACTAAGTTAACTTGCATATAGTAAAGTAAAACGACTATGGAAACTAATAATATGAAACAAAATAAATAATACAGAAAATAAATAATTGACAGTTAATTAGCAAGGTATACTTGCCTGTTGTGACGCCTGGTATGGTGCTATGATCATGTGGTATGGAGTATGACAGCGATGTTACAACTATGCATGACAGTCTCGGGTGATGGCATGGACGGTTCCATCGGGTCCGGAACGGTTAGGTTAGTTAGGGTCGATTGGAGGAGATATCGATTGGGCAAGAGATCATGGATAATAGGTTTAGTTACGAACATGATGAAATCAAAGAATTTGATAAATAATATATATATGTACGATTTATGAAAACTATTAATAATCCTTAAAACTATATTTTACTATCCGAAAATATTTATAAGTAATAAAAATCGTTTTTAGGTCAAAAACTATAATTACTCAGTTAATATATTTTATATAGTAATTGAAAATATTTATGACTTCCAGAGCCTATGAGACGTAGGTCCCAAGCCCATTGCCACGTTTTTGTTACAAAGTAGTTTTTAGAAAAATACATACACATATTTATTATATGTATTTATAAAAATACATTACCTTCTAATACCAAAAATATATGCCTAATATAGTACTAGGATAAAATATTACTTAATTAATAACGTATAATACAAAATATAATAATGTATAACACTTTGTTAATACAAAATAATACAAAATATGATACGGTATAATATATTATAAAATATAATACTGTATAATACGTTATAAGGGTTAACATGATAGGCAAAAGCAAAAGGAATCAGAAAGTAAAATAAATAAATAAATAACAGCTGCTCTCTTTCACATCAGAAAAATAAAACATAATTAGCAATAATAATAATAATAATAATAATAATAATAATAATAATAATAATAGTACAACCCTTGCTTTTTGTATTAAGTAAAAAAAAGAAAGAAAAAAATAATAAACAAAAACTATCATAGGAACAGCTAGCTGTTCCTTTCCAAAAAAAAGCATCATAAAAATCTCTCATAAGTTCTATGCTAATGAAGTAACAAGTAACCTATTCCTCTCAGCAGCCGATGGAATTGGGAAGAAGTTGTGTGTGGGGAGAGAGAGAAGAATCGGAGGAGAAGAGGAATAGGGGAGGCGGAGAGGGATTACGGACACGGGACGGACGCGCTCACGGGCGGCGCTCCCCGTGGGGCGGTGACTGCGGATCCAAGGCGCAGACGCGGGTGGCTCCGGAGGAAAAGGGGGTTTCCGGGGCGGGAGTTCGGTGGCGCGCGAGGGAAAGCGGCCGAGCAGGGTGTGGAGAGGGGCGAAGCCGTCGATCGGCGGAGATCGGGTCGAGGGAGGCGGCTGGGCCACGCGCAGCGAGTCGGAGGGGGTTCACCTAGGTTTGGGCGGCGAAGGGCGGCGGTCACGGTGCGGTCGGGAGGGGAGGTCAGGCGGGCGACGGCGTTCCGTGGCGGTGGCGAGCCGGAGGAGGAGGCCAGTTGAGGGTTTGAGTTTATATATATATTTATATATTTTTTCTTGGTGGTGATGGGTGTTTATGGGGCGACGCTGTGGCGGACCGAGGAGGTAGTTTTTGTATCGTGGGGGCGGTGGTGAAAGGTGCTGGTGGTGGCAATGGCCGGGACGGCTATAGGGTGATGGCTGGTGGCTGTCTATGTGGTCTTGCTAACGGTGGCGACGGTGGGGCTGTGTTGGTGTCGGGGACGTCGGGATGGTGTTGGTGAGGCTGGGAGAGTCTGGATAGCCGTGGGTGAGATCTGGTGGAGAAGATGGAGTTGATGGTGACAATGGCCTTGGTCGATAGACGGGTTCTCGCCGGGGTGATGGTGGACACGGTTTAGAATAGGATTAGGGATAGGAATTTGTGATGTATTGTGTCGGAGTTGTCGACACGGAAGAGAAATAATGTATATGTAAAATATTAGAATAAGATGGGAGGGAACACGGACACGGTGCACGGGGGTTGAGAATTATTTGTGGAGAATTGGTGAATGATAAAAAATTTAGAAGAGTACCTGCCTATTTATAGGATGTGAAAATTCCCAATTGAATAAAGATTAGGGTTTATTTAAAACCCAAATAGATAAATACCATATTAATTTAAATAGTTTTAAAGCAATTTCAATCAAATTCCAAATCAATTTAAATCTAGGTAAATCTTTATATTAAAATATAATCCATAAAAACATCCATATTTTCGAATCATAATAATTTATCTAAATATCAATCAAACAAAATTTAAAAATATATTTTTATGAACACTAATATTTTAATAATAATTAATTTCGAAAATAAACATAAATATTTAAATATTTAAATTACCTTATTGCTAAATAATTTATTATAAAAATAAAATTTGAAAGCCTACATGAAATAATTTTTCATGTGCTTTACACGAGTGGCATATTCTAGTTTTCTAATTTACCACTATTAAAATAAGATAATATTTTATAAATAATTAAAAACAATAATTTTGCCAATCTCGATAGATACTTTTCACAACTTCTTAATAAAAATATTTATTATACATATTATTTTGAAACCATCACCGATTGATAAAATCAAAACCATTTTTCTAAGAATATGAACCTCATCCATATTCGCACTCGACAAGTAAATACGAAAGCATAAATTCCCGTGCGACGTACAATACGACGTATAAATAAAAGAAAAAATCGGTACTAAAATATAGTAGAAATTTAGGGATTTACATCCTACCCAACTTACAAGAATTTTATCCTCGAAATTAAGAATAAGTAGGGGGTGAGAAGATACAAGGGTACGATCAAATCGTTGGACGAGGCAAGGAAAATAACATCTGACACAAACATGCATTAGGGAATCGTGATTTAGATAAATACGAAAATAATGCACGGATATGGTAATGGATGAGGGTCGCTAGCTAACGCAAGATAGAGAAGGATTTAAGGGTTAGGTAATGAAGGTAAAGTAATTAGAGAGCAAGGGCACATGGTTCCTTAGAGTGAAGTCACGCGTCTAGGTTTAGGGGTGGTTAAGGAAATAATTCTAGTCATTTCTAAATTTCAAATGATTTAGAGATCGCGATCAAGAGTCGAAGGATAGGGCGAATAACTCGAGGCGAAGTTGTAAATACGTGGCTTGGTTGATGGCCACTATAACTATCACGGTCGTAGGGGAACACTTGGTGTCTATCTATCAAGTTCGAGTGTTTTGTCTTTCCAATTTAAGTAAAAGACAAAACGAATAAGAGTTCGAAGGAGATGTTTATTGAATACGAACACGTAGTTCAAAGACGACTGAATAAATTCAAAAGAGAATTGCCAAGGCAGACGTGGATGAGATTCTAGAGAGCAAGCTTAACTATATCTCCACCCACGTATAACGATAAATAAAGCGAACCAAAGTGCACTCGGTTGATCAGACCATCATGCACCGGTTCTGAGTAGACAATATGTTAGTGGGTGCGCACCCAATAAAACATGTCATGATCAAGCTCGATAAGGGAATAAGCTTACAAAACTTAGGCTAAAACTAGCAGCATAGGAAAAAAAATAGTAACAAAAACATAGGCACAATTAATATTGAAACAAGTAGAATTAGTTCAAACTTCTTAAAAATCTAGTCATGTCGTATGTTGGTGCCTATACAGTCGTTCTATTGTCTACTTGCTTAAGACTTGGTTAAGGTCACAAGGATAATTAGGTCGTAAGGCATTCTACCCAACTTACAAGAGTTAAACTAAGGGTGTTAGGACAATGGGCCAAGTCTACCTAGTATGGATTACTTTTCTAACCAACATCAAGCACGAAAGAAGGATAAGAATTAACGGTAGAGGGAATCAAGCAAGATGCAAATCAAGGGAGTCAAAGTAGAATCGAGGAGGTCAATTATTTGGATGAGATCCTAGACTCTAATCCTATTCGCAGGCTTGCTTGGTACGGTAAAGTAACCAAACAATTTATCTTGACCTGCATGGGCCACCACAAAAATATGTAACACCCCAGTCCCAATATACGTAAGACTAGGAACGTAGACATGCCAGCTATATTCATACGAAGTACGTAGGCCTCGTATGAATACATAAGCTGTAAAATGCAGTAATCCAAGACAAACTAAATCTCATCCACAATGAAAAGAATAATAATATAAAAATCAACTTGAATACTTATGATACAATCGTTGGGTGGAGACAAAGTCCACTACCAACTATCTCATTGAAAGAAATGTACAAGAATCGATCAATAAATTGGCAAGACGAACCAAGCGCAATTGTCTTCAAAGGAATGGAGAAGACCGAATTCGCTAGGATACCTGCGGAAGACATGAACACACACCTGGGGAAAAAGCAGGTCCTCAGACGGAAGTAGCAAGATACAGGAAGAACAAACTAATATGAACTGTCAAAATAAAATAATATATAAACTAGACATAAATATGCAAAGGATATTCTAACCACCTAATGTGCAATTTAGAGGACAACTTTCATGCGTATGGGTGGAATTTTAGGCTATGTGTACGTAACTGGCATCCAGTCATCTGTATCCGTCCGTAACGTCTAAAATGTTAGAGGGCATCTGCAAATAAATCGCCACAGTTCCATCCGGAGACTGTGGTTTACCTGTTTGGCTTCCCATACGCACTAGCGATTGTCCTTCCCCAATATATCCTACACTGTTCAAGTCATGTCCATGGTTCGTCCAGTTTTGTAACTGCTTGAGTCTCTAAAACCCTAGTCATAGCAGTTACGATCATCTACCGTCGCACGACAATAAAGATAGCTAGTCAATAAGTCATGCCCCTAATAAAATGCCTCAAATCGTGTAGTGTAAGTGTCATGGCCAGCGAAGATATAAAAATATCCCGCAATAGGAGGGTAGTCCGCTAACACTAAGTTAACATGCATATAGTAAAGTAAAACGACTAAGGAAACCAACAATATGAAACAAATAAATAATGCAGAAAATAAATAATTGACAGTTAATTAGCAAGGAATACTTGCCTGTTGTGACGCCTGGTATGGTGCTATGATCATGTGGCATGGAGTATGACAGCGATGTTACAACTATGCATGACAGCCTCGGGTGATGGCATGGATGGTTCCATCGGGTCCGGAACGGTTAGGTTAGTTAGGGTCGATAGGAGGAGATATCGATTGGGCAAGAGATCATGGATAATAGGTTTAGTTATGAACATGATAAAATCAAAGAATTTGATAAATAATATATATATGTACAATTTATGAAAACTATTAATAATCCTTAAAACTATATTTTACTATCCGAAAATATTTATAAGTAATAAAAATCGTTTTTAGGTCAAAAACTATAATTACTCAGTTAATATATTTTATATAGTAATTGAAAATATTTATGACTTTCAGAGCCTATGAGACGTAGGTCCCAAGCCCATTGCCACATTTTTGTTACAAAGTAGTTTTTAGAAAAATACATACACATATTTATTATATGTATTTATAAAAATACATTACCTTCTAATACCAAAAATATATGCCTAATATAGTACTAGGATAAAATATTACTTAATTAATAATGTATAATACAAAATATAATAATGTATAACACTTTGTTAATACAAAATAATACAAAATATGATACGGTATAATATTTTATAAAATATAATACTGTATAATATGTTATATGGGTAAACATGATAGGCAAAAGCAAAAGGAATCAGAAAGTAAAATAAATAAATAAATAACAGCTGCTCCTCTTTCAAATCAGAAAAGAAAAACATAATTAGCAATAATAATAATAATAATAATAATAATAATAATAATAGTACAACCCATGCTCTTTGTATTAAGTAAAAAAAAAGAAAGAAAAAAAATAATAAACAAAAAACTATCATAGGAACAGCTGTTCCTTTCAAAAAAAAAGTATCATAAAAATCTCTCGTAAGTTCTATGCTAATGAAGTAACAAGTAACCTATTCCTCTCAACAGCCGATGGAAATGGGAAGAAGTTGTGTGCGGGAAGAGAGAAGAATCGGAGGAGAAGAGGAAGAGGGGAGGCGGAGAGGGACTACGGACACGAGACGGACGCGCTCGCGGGTGGCGCTCCCCGTGGGGCGGCGACTGCGGATCCGAGGCGCGGACGCGGGTGGCTCCGGGGGAAAAGGGGGTTTCCGGGGCGGGAGTTCGGTGGCGTGCGAGGGGAAGCGGCCGAGCAGGGTGTGGAGAGGGGCGAACGCCGTCGATCGGCGGAGATCGGGTCGAGGGAGGCGGCTGAGCCGCGCGCAGCGAGTCGGAGGGGGTTCACCTAGGTTTGGGCGGCGAAGGGCGGCGGTCTCGGTGCGGCCGGGAGGGGAGGTAAGGCGGGCGGCGACGTTCCGTGGCGGTGGCGAGCCGGAGGAGGAGGCCAGGTGAGGGTTTGAGTTTATATATATATATATTTTTTTTCTTGGTGGTGATGGGTGTTTATGGGGCGACGCTGTGGCGGACCGAGGAGGTGGTTTTTGCATCGTGGGGGCGGTGGTGAAAGGTGCTGGTGGTGGCAATGGCCGGGACGACTATGTGGTGATGGCTGGTGGCTGTCCATGTGGTCTTGCTAACGGTGGCGACGGTGGGGCTGTGTTGGTGTCGGGGACGTCGGGATGGTGTTGGTGAGGCTGGGAGAGTCTGGGTGGCCGTGGGTGAGATCTGGTGGAGAAGATGGAGTTGATGGTGACAATGGCCTTGGTCGGAAGACGGGTTCTCGTCGGGGTGATGGTGGACACGGTTTAAAATAGGATTAGGGATAGGAATTTGTGATGTATTGTGTCGGAGTTGTCGACACGGAAGAGAAATAATGTATATGTAAAATATTAGAATAAGATGGGAGGGAACACGGACACGGTGCTTGGGGGTTGAGAATTATTTGTGAAGAATTGGTGAATGATAAAAAATTTGGAGGAGTACCTGCCTATTTATATGATGTGGGAATTCCCAATTGGATAAAGATTAGGGTTTATTTAAAACCCAAATAGATAAATACCATATTAATTTAAATAGTTTTAAAGCAATTTCAATCAAATTCCAAATCAATTTAAATCTAGGTAAATCTTATATTAAAATATAATCCATAAAAACATCCATATTTTCGAATCATAATAATTTATCTAAATATCAATCAAACAAAATTTAAAAATATATTTTTATGAACACTAATATTTTAATAATAATTAATTTCGAAAATAAACATAAATATTTAAATTACCTTATTGCTAAATAATTTATTATAAAAATAAAATTTGAAAGCCTACATGAAATAATTTTTCATGTGCTTTACACGAGTGGCATATTCTAGTTTTCTAATTTACCACTATTAAAATAAGATAGTATTTTATAAATAATTAAAAATAATAATGTTGCCAATCTCGATAGATACTTTTCACAACTTCTTAATAAAAATATTTATTATACATATTATTTTGAAACCATCACCGATTGATAAAATCAAAACCATTTTTCTAAGAATATGAACCTCATCCATATTCGCACTCGACAAGTAAATACGAAAACGTAAATTCCCGTGCGACGTACAATACGACTTTGCGACGTATAAAAAAAATAGTACTAAAATATAGTAGAAATTTAGGAGTTTTACAACAAATACATCTCACGTAGTTCATATCATGTTGGAAAATATAAAGCATGCAAAGAGTAAGATACATGGACTGTAAAAAAATATATATAAAAACGAGAGAGATTTGATAACTAAAAATATCTATATATATGATAAGTAAGAACTGTAAGTAACCTGTGATTTAGAGCATGAGATGGTTATATAAACGGGTTAGGACAATGCAAGGGTAACTACATCATACGTGAGTGTACCATGGACATATACATGAATTCACAAGATTTCACAAGATGGGATTTTGATCACATAACCATTTCCTACTCACCCTCCCCAATTAATACACAACGATCCAGTTAAGTTATGTTACCTTGTACAAGAGGTTTTTATCATATTTGCTCATGTGATCATGAGAGTACAAGATTGCACAAGAGTATACATGAAAGTGGTGTACTTGAAATACAAGATGTTCGTGAAAAGCACATGACAACTGTATCTGATGCACCCCGAGGGAGATAACATCGCATGACAAGATCCATATAGTACCAATCCGTGATAATGACGTGACCGCATCATGTAAAGTAATCTAGAACAAGAATATAAATACTAACAAGTATGAAATAATCAGAAAATGTACTCACCTGATATCCTGAGTGTCTGAAAAGAATATAATGTCCGAGGAGTGGTGTCTGCCTCCTATTAGAACAGTACAAGTCACTACATGTCTAAAATAATGAAATTGACTGCTACAATGCATCTACATGACGTTTGGGATCAATCTAGGCTAAAGTCAACTTTTAGTCAACTCTAGTCAACCCTTGCAGTCAAACTAGGTCAACTCTAGTCTAGTTAGGTCAACCAAGGTCAAACAGGGTTAAACTAGGTCAAACTAGTCTAGGTTGGTCAAACCTAGGTTTAACAAGTCAATCTAGGTCAACTAACTAAATACCACACAAGTCTCACTAGCCTAGTGATACGCAAGTGTATCACACCACATGCCATAGGCTATTCTACCTAGGCCATGGGCCAAACACATATAGGCTAATGAAATCTCTATTTCATATTACACTATCACACTACACATTTCACATATATATATATATTACATTACACATAGGTTAGATAATATATATATATATATATATATATATATATATATATATATATATATATATATATATATGTGCATACACATAGGCATATAGTGATAGATATGTGTAGGCAAATGTGTCACATAGGTGTGTGAATCATGAGTGACAGGGAATTTGAGGGTGTGCATGAAACTTGGGGAATGACATGTCAGTCATATCTCCTAGCTGTGTGTCAAATTGCACGTATCCAAGTGACACAGACATGGAGAAAACGTGATCAAGCAGTAGGGCACTCGACCACAGTGTCGTACAGTGTGTTCGTGTCCATTTAGGACACGGACATGACTCTAAAACGTGCTCAGTATGATAGATTCGTGATCTACAATTAAAGACCTAATTTTCCATTCAATTAGTTTTTGAAATTAACAATATTTAATTCTAACAAACATTTCATCGAACACCTTGCTTAAAACACCGATACGTGTCCGATACGGACACGAATTCCTACCAAACTTGGGCTACACCTAGGGGGACCCTAAATGAATGCATCCATGGGAAGAAATCGGGAATTTATAGGTGTTTGATGGGTTTTACCTATTGAGGGTGAAACCTCAATGAATAGGCTCCCGAAATGAGAAGTTGCCTTCCTTGAGCGATGTCCAAACGCGCTCCACTTCTCGCAAGCAAGCCCCCACTAGCCTCTATTACTGTAGGTGAGTCCAACGCAATTCGTTTGGTCCAATTTGGTGGAGAAATGAGAAATTTGTGAAGGTTTGGGGAAGAACACAAATAGGGATTTATGTAGGTATTTAAAAGAGGCTAGAAATTATGAAGAGGTGATTAAATAGGGAGGGAATGGATTGATGGCTGGTCATAGGTGTAAGAATTAGGATTTTGCTAGGGTTCACAATGTGTGGCCATGATTCTAACTTAGCTATTAAGTCTAGATCAAAGGCTTACATGCAAGGTAGGTTTCCTTTATAAATATCTATGTAAAATATCTTACCAATCCAAATATCTAGATATTTGTAAACTTGGCACCTAGTAGGAATGTCCTAATCATGATTCTAACCTCAAGGCTAATCTAGATTAGGCTAAACTTCTAGGTCAAGTCTCTAATAATTAGCTAGCACATATTTTATTAATATAAAACACAATTCCACAAAATTGTCAAAATGACTAAAATACTCCTAGGCTAAAGAGTCACAATTAGTCATCCCAATCATATGGTTAGGTCCCCATGGTTATGGTTAGTCTCTAGGTCATGCAGTCTCTAGGGTTGCACTAGCAAAATATCAAAATCATAAGTCAGGGTTTTAAATAGTTTTAAATTAATTAAAAAAATCACCAAAAATCATAACATGGTTTAAATATCATTATTAAATAAATAAAAATACAATAGTTTAAAATTATTCTCATTTTAGAAACTGGGCGCTACCGCTGGCGAATGGCCAGATTAGCATTCCTTTGAGCCTTTAATTTTAGTGTCAATTGTAAGTCGCTAACTCTTCAAGTTCAAGCTTCAAAACAGTTTACATGTTTCTCCATTTTCTTTAAGTTTTGGTCTTTTTTTTCTTCTTATGTTCATAATACGATCATAGTGTTACTCATCTCTGTCAAGCTAATAGACCAAAAGAATCCCTGTTTATGAATTGGAATTGAGTACTTAGCATTCTGTTATAGATTATCTATAGTGTATTGTAAAATAGAATTGGATGAAATTTTTCTC
Source organism: Iris pallida (assembly GCA_029216955.1). Classification (NCBI taxonomy): domain Eukaryota; kingdom Viridiplantae; phylum Streptophyta; class Magnoliopsida; order Asparagales; family Iridaceae; genus Iris; species Iris pallida. Next base: position 16,462,345 of record JANAVB010032618.1, on the reverse strand, counting down.
TTTTGCCCTTAATTGGAAGTTCTATTATGGATTATATCAGCAAAATCATTAGAAAAAGAATTCAATGATTTATACAGATCTCTTTGGACTATAATAATTTCTTTCTTGTTGGATAATAACTGATAACAAAATAAAATGACAACAAGGCCTACAAGTCAACACAGTGAACAAATTCTAGTCTCAAATTGCTCACAAAAAATTATATAATGTATGATAGTGGTTAGTTTTTGATGATGGATTATATCGGCCATTGCCTTGGCTTTGAATAGCAGCTTGCAGGTCTGTTTGGCAAGCAGCAATGCAAGCAGTGGCAGTAGCCCAAGCAGCAGCAACTTGCCAAGGCAATTGTTTGCCTTGGTGTTGCAGCAAGCATTGGCTTGCCTTGGCTATTGCCTGTTTTTGCATTAGCAGAGCAGTATCATGCAGCATCAGGCTCTTTGAGCATTTGTAATAGCAAATACAGCAGCAGTAGCTTGTAGTAGCAGTAGCAGTAGCAGTAGCAGTAGCAGTAGGAGCAATACAGGGTAGTTGGCCATTGGTTTTGGGCTTAGGATATCTAGAGAGGGGTTTGAGTTTCAGAGTTTGGCTTTGGGGTTCTATTGTACGTTATCAAAGAAACAGTTGTGTATCATAGATGTGAGGTTAGTATCAGATTTATTAGATGTTAGTTTGTACCAGAGTTTGGGGTTAGATTTAGATGTTAGAGTGTTAGCTTGAGGTATCAATAGATTAGTTGTATAGTTAATTTCATATGAAGGTATATATATTGATATGTTAGTTAGGATGATTTCTGATTTGAATGTTAGAGTAGATATCTGATATCCTAAACTAGTTCAGAGGCTTTATGTCTTGGGTTTATGTATCAGTTTTGGTCTTTTGGGTTGAGTATGTGATAGGTATAGTGGTATCAAGGATTTGGGGGTCTTTTTGGTTGAGTATCAATCCTCATGGAGGCAAGTAAGGTGAGCACTCGTACTTGTTAAATAACTTATTTGAGTTTTAGTCACTGGCCTCCAATATGAATGCTCAAAGGGATTTTTTTCCAAATAAATGACTTCATGCCCTTTGGGGTTAAGTAGGTGATATAAGGGTCCCAGATACCACACAAACTCAACAACTATAGGATTATGCAAGTATTGTTGCTAGTTTGTAAGGAAGAAATTATTTTTTTCATTAAGTCAAACTAAATATTCTAATGCTTCAAAAAATTTCTTGTTTGGGCAATCAAAGTGCTTGCTGAATGGAAACCACCAGTCAAATACGGATATTTTAGTGCATCTTAGAAGTTTTTGTGAGCTATTTATTTCTAACTTTTACACTTTTTCAATATAGCTAGCTAGCCTTCAGATTCTGTAATACTGAGTTGATACTTTGTATTCTTGTTCTCTCAGGAACTTGCTGAAAAATGAAGGTGCATGCATGCTGTGAATATGGAAATGCTGTGGATATGGCTAGGGATGTGCTCCGATATGGTTTGCTACTTTTTTGTTTTATTTTTGTAGTGTTGGTGGGTTTTGTTTTGTGGTGACAAGTGATGTATGTTTGTGGTTTGGATATTTAAGTGGTATGGAAACAACAGATATGGGATGTGTACTTTATAGTTGGATTATGTTGTGGTTGGACAAGTGAAGAATACATGTGATGGAATGTGTGTTGAAAGTTTTTGTTGTATGAACAATACAGTTTGTTAATATAAAATTTAGATTTTATAGTAATTTGATGTGTGTAGCTTCTAGATTGATATTATGTGTTGTTGATTGATATTATATAATTCTTGACAGAATTTTGGCATGCTTCTCTTGACGGTACTTTGGATAGCTTCTCTTGACGGTTGTCGAACGTCAACTTTAATTCATATCATGCTGTATAATAGCCGTGAATTACTGCTTTTCATGACAGATTTTGTCCGTCAAAACAAATGCTTTTCTTGACGGCTAAAGGCCGTCATCTAGGCCGGAGTCAAGAAAAGTTTTTGCCTACGTTGACGGTTTCTAAAAACTGCTATATTGACGGCTAAAAACAGTCAAGAAAACTACTTAATATGACGGCCAAATACCGTCAAGAAAAGCCCTGTCAGCGACCGTCAAGAAAAGGGGGGGGGGTCTTTTCTTGACTCCGGCCTAGTTGACGGATCTGCAACCGTCAAGATACCCATTTTTTGACGGGGAATCACCGTCAAGAAAAGCCCTTGTTCTTGTAGTGATTGAAAATCGAAATTCGAAATGGAAAGAAAATTAGGGTTTAAACCCCATTATACTTGGAGATAGTGAGAATGAGTTGAGAAAGAAAATTAGGGTTTAAACCCCATCAAAATTCTCATTTTTGTTGTTTTTGTTTTTCTTCTTCCTCTTCTTCTTTTTCTTGTTCTTCTTCTTGTTCTTCTTCTTGGATGAGTTGAGGAAGAAGAAGAGCAAAATTAGAAAAATTGACTTTTATACCAAAGAGTAGGATAGCCATGATCACTTTCTTCAATGGCAAACTTGTAAATAAACCAAAGTTCAAAATGGGCTAGCCATGATCAAATTTTGATGTGCCTATATCACTTGCCCAAAAATAGGCCCCAAGTGAAAAGAATCAGTGAGTCATTGTATATGTACATTTACAATTGTAATATATACATTTTTGAAACATAAATCTTATTTTCAAATTTTTCACAGACTATCTATTAATTTTTCCGTATGATACGTTGGACGGTCTCCCTGGTTGTAGTCTTCATTATGAATTGTCATTATAACTTAGTTTAACCATTAAATTAAATCAACCAAATGTGAGGTGGTTGCCCATCCATATTTGTTTGCTGCCTTCATTTATTTATTTTTCCCACCCACCTCGCCCTTTCCTATTGACCTCTCATTTAATTCCTCTCCCTCTCCTTCCCCCTCCTCCATTCCTACAAACACACCATGAGACTGGGGACCAACAGCTTCCTAGTCCCTTCACCATGGAGCCGGAAGCAAGCAACACAAACACCGACAGCAGCAAGTTCAGCTCCAGCTTACTCCTCCTCGTCGTCGTGGTCTTGGCGGTCATCTTCTTCGTCTCCGGCCTCCTCCACGTTCTGCTCCGGTGCCTGCTGACAACACCGTCGTATCTTGAGCAAGAAGAGGACGATGATGACGGTGGTGGTGATGTCAACGTCACGGCAATGCAGGGGCAGCTGCAGCAGCTGTTCCGCCTCCACGACTCCGGCGTCGACCAGTCCTTCATCGACGCGCTGCCCGTGTTCCCCTACGCGGCCATCGCGGGGGGGCTCGAGGAGCCCTTCGACTGCGCGGTGTGCCTCTGCGAGTTCGAGCCCGGCGACAAGCTGAGGCTGCTCACGGGCTGCGGCCACGCGTTCCACGTCGGCTGCATCGACACCTGGCTCCTGGCCCACTCCACCTGCCCGCTGTGCAGGAGCGGCCTCCTCGACCAGAGCCTCCTCGGCTGCGGCGGCGGCTCGGCGTGCGAGAGCTCTAGGCTGAGCGTTGCTTCTTCCGTTTCCATACTCGGAGTCGACGATGACAAATTAGTCGGAGAAAGTGAAGCCAAGGAGGAGGAGGTGGTCGTTGAAGTTAGGTTAGGAAAGTTCAGGAACGTCGACGCTGGCGTCGGAGTAGACAGCAGCAGCAGCAGTGTCGACGTCCCGCGGAAAGAATTGAATGATCAGAGGAGGTGCTTCTCCATGGGGTCTTACGAGTACGTCATGGACGAGTCCTCCTCGCTCCGGGTGGCGGTCAAGCCGTTCAAGAAGAGGCAGCTGGCGACGTCTGAGTGCGACTGCCACTCGAGAAGACAGCTAGGGTTCTTGAAAGTCCTTGATGATCCCTCGAAGAAGAGAAACATCGCCGGCAGTAGCAAGAGGGAGAGCTTCTCGGTGTCGAAGATCTGGCTGCGGAAGGAGTCGAGGCCGATGATGGCGACGACGACGACCCACGGCGAGGGCTCGAGGAGGGCCGTCTCGTTTCGACTGCCTCCACCGTCGCATCGCGAACCCGAGATGTCGATGACGGACGTCGATGCGGAGGCGGCCGCGGGGATCTGCTGCAGCAGCAGTACTACTACTGTCTGCATGGAGTCTCAGGTTGGAGAGACGCCATCGTTTGCGAGGAGGACACTGCAGTGGATTGTGAACAAGAATAACAGGGTGGGGAGCCATGTATGATCAATTTTATTTCTGAAAAAAAAAAATTTAGTCATGAGCAAATTTTATTTCAATCTAGAAACTAAGAACATAAGCACATATTTTCTTCGGTATTAGATCAAGTTAGAGACAATTATACATTTTTTCCAACATATTATCGGTTTGGAGTTCGAAAATCATTTTAGAATGATTGAAAACATTTGGTACACTGTAATGTAATCATAATCGTAATGTAATAAATTAAAAAAATTTATTTAATTACATTGCGATTACGATTACATTACAGTGAACCAAACGGATCTTTATTTTCTTAATCATTTCCTTTTGTGCTTAGTCTCCACTAGAGTAGTATAACATTTTATCTCCACAGAACGAGGCTCGTTGGGCCAGTGTTCCGAACAATTTGTTGCGTTTCTACTCCAAATTAATAAAAATGCTACAAGAAATGAACATAATTGTAGTCTAAATAAGTGGGGAAGGATTTGAAATTCAAATGGTTGTGCTGCTTGTGCATGTGAAGTAGTAGTTCTCCTCTCACTGTCAGGACCTATTTGCTTAGTTTAGGGTTTGCAGCCATAGTACAGGCTGTATATATGAGTTAAATTGTCACTTTGGTATCTTGAGTTGGAGACTTTGGAGGACTTGTTGTCTTTGCTTCTTTCTTCTTCTTCTAGTTTTAAAATATTTGGGGAGATGTAACAAGCTAATAATGATAAGAGGTGGAGGGAGGGTGGTGACCTGTGAGAGTGACCCTTAAAAAAATCTCTTTCATTAAAGGACCTAACCTTGAAACCCAGCCCTACGTCTTTGCTGTCTTCTTAATTAGTTGTCACTCTTCTTGTTCTCATCCCCTGTGCCAATTTGGGTCGGCTCTTGGTAGCAGTTGGTATACTTGGTAGGCAACTATCCAAGCATCTTTCTGCCTTTGCTATGGCACAAGGGAAGATAATGGGGATCAATTTTGGGTTAGGTCCCCTACATGATGATGTTGGCTTAGGTCCCCACATGCAGCCCATGTTACATGGGGCCAATGTTTGTGTACTGCTCCTGATATCGACACGGACGTGGATGAAGACACGATACAGATTCGATAACCAAACGTTGTAACATACCACGAATACATAATTGTGACGTAGCCAGAATTTTAATCCAGGAGACGCAATACTTACTATTAAAATTATAATAACATATTTATAATTTCAAAAATATTATATATTAATATCAAATGTCATAAACTATTACAATCATTAAATAACTCTTTCTTCGACAATAAAAATTCTTCGAGACTTCTTATTCTGAAAATATTTAATGATAACTTCCTTATCAATGGCATCTAATACGTCTCTTTCAATATTTGCTCCCAAACATTAATCAATCATCATCTTATCTCACAATCGACTATGTAATGAAATTTTGATGATTTTTACAGAAAATACTCTCTACATACCTGTTATATTTTACTGCAACTAACTGTGCGCTACAAGTTTCACTTGCAAGTGAAAAGGCATGTACACAATCACTAATATCCGTAATCATTGAAGGACTCGATGGTCGTTCCAGCTCTAATCCTTCACATAATTAGTGCACGAGGAATCATCCTAGAGTTTTACATAACCTAGCAAGTAGAATGGCTACTCATGCTACGGAAAACTCCTTAAGACTACTACACTGCTTAATGTGTCTCTTTTGGTATCACATGAATTATATCATGTAAATGATCGGTTAAAATGCAACATAAGTCAAAGAAACAAAAGAAGAATCATGGATTTATCGACTTGAAATTTGCGTAGGAACGTAGTACAAAAACGAAAGAATGTGTAAACTTAAACTCGAAGCTATATGTTCATCCTTGTGAAAGTTTGAAGATGTATAAGAAATGACATAAAAAAGACCAACAAAAATAAACCTTGGTTTATGGGGAGTGAAGAAGAGACAATATAGGCTAATGTCTCTACATAATGAGTAATAAACAATGAAGAGACAATATAGGCTAATGTCTCTACATAATGAATAATAAACAATGAATAATAAACAGCCACTCCTTCTAGATCCATTTCCTGTGTATGGTCTAGTATTCTTAGTAGTCGACAATGGCTCAGAAACAATGTTATTTGGTCAGTTGGTAATGGGTGTGATATTGATATTTGGCATGATCCCTGGGTTCCTTCTCATCCTAATTTCACAGTTCAAGGCTATCCTCATAGTAGCAAGTGGGCTCACAAAGTTAATGAGTTGATCAATATGGATTCAATGACTTGGAAAACTAATCTTGTTCATCTGTTATTTCCTCCTCATGAATCTGCTGCTATTCTCAAAATCCCTTTGTCTGCTAATTGTTCAAATGATAAGCTTATCTGGATTCATACTCCTAATGGAGAATTCAGTGCAAAATCTGCTTATAGAATGATTCATGAGAGAATGTTTCCTGTTTCTCAAGTCACAGTTGGAGACAATTTCAATGAATGGAAGAGGCTCTGGTCTTTTAATCATATCAGTCCTAAAGTGGTGCTATTTGTTTGGAGAGCAATTACCAATTCCCTTCCCACATATGAAAATATCCACAAAAGAATGGACCACATTCCTGCAACCTGCCAACTATGCAAGGTAAATATTGAAAATACTAACCATTTGTTGATTCATTGTCCAATAACAGGTCCATCTTGGCAGTACAATTCTTTGGTGTCATCTTTTATTTCAATAGACTCTTCAGTCAGTTCTCTGACAATGGCTATACTGAAGACTGGTGATCCAATTCTTGTTGCTTCCTTCTTCTATCAACTATGGTGTATTTGGAAGTTCAGGAACAATGCTATATTCAATGCTGCCAACATCATACCAAGAAGGATTTACGAAGAAGCTCAAAGTCAATTGAAGAAACATGATGCAGCTTCATCAGCTACCCCTGGAACTTCAGATGCTGTGAGTTCAATTCAACATTGTGACAAATGGATACCACCAAGATTCAATTGCTGGAAGATCAACTTTGATGGAGCCTACCTTGATGGCCACATGGCGGGTGCTGCTGTTCTTCGTGATTCAGAGGGAAGATTTCGTATTGCAATGTCAAAGACTGAATTTGGTGGATCACCTATTGAAGCAGAGGCTATGGGTATTCGTTTAGCCTTACTAATCTATCAACAAGAACAGCTGGAACAAGTTATAATAGAAGGTGATTGCAAGCTGCTTATTGATTCTATCAATAATCCAACAATACTTCCCCTATGGCGAGCTCGACACATAGTTGAAGATGCTAAGATCGTCTGCAAAGCAAATCCTTCTGTTTCCTTTACATTCACTTATAGGCTTGCTAATCAATGTGCACATATGTTAGCAACTTCTTCTTTGATTTCCCAATCTTCTGATTCCATATCTCTATTTCATGAGATACCTGTCTGTATTCATCCTCATATCCTTTATGATATGAGTGTAATTAACTCTTGATTTAATGCAGTTTGTGTTGTATTCAAAAAAAAAACAATGAAGAGTTTGCACCTCCACTGTTGTAAGTGCCTAAATATGGTTAAATCGAAATTGTAGAAATTGGCAGTTGATGATAATTACAACAGCACGAGTAAGTGGCGAAAGGCCTTGTGATCTTTTGCATCCCTTAGTAGTTGTCTACAGTGTAGAGTATGCAGACTACAGGCCGTAAGCATGTTGCTGTCAGTCTATGTTGTTAATAGTGCGCTTAAGTGCCGCTTAAGCAAAAATTTGAATTTGGACGTCTCGCTTAGGAAAATCTTGTCCCAGAAAAGCAATCGTCGCTTAGGCATGCCTAATAGTGCATCGTCTAGCGTTAGGCACCGAAAAAAATGCCTTGGATCAAAAAGAATGAACAAAACAAAAATTAACCCTGAAAAAAATAGGTGTAGTGTCCCGAGCCACAAGATGCCTTATGATGGATGGTTGGTTCGATGAAGTCTTGTTAGACTTGGGAATGTACGAATGATCGCTTGGAAGGCTAGGCGATCGTTACGGAAACCATCTTATAAATGTGAGTAGTGTTGAACCCTTCGAAGACCCTTTAGCTTCACGCTAAATAAAAGGACTGTATGCTATGCTTACTCATTGAGTTGCTGAATAATACCTTGCATGAAAGTCGGAAAGATAATGAAAGATAAATAATCACATGAATCGAAAGCTGTTGCTAACCATTTTTATGAATTATGTGCTTCGAATCACTTCATGAATTGTATGCTTGCGTGCTTTGAAATGAGATAAATGACAGGTGAAAAAAAAGTCCCAAATTGAATATGTCGAACCTCAGCTCGATGAACGTCTGCTAAAACAGATGCTAAGTCCCAAGAATTGGACAGTAAGTATATTGAATATCGGTTGAAAAGATGTATGGTATCAAAGATGTGAAAAAGGGATTGGGTAACAACATTTTATTATTACTTAGTTTTTCTTATCATGCATTATATGTTTTCTTCATAGATATGCTACATATACTTGCATGGTCATGGACAACTTATGCACAGGTAGTTTCTTGAATGGTACTCCGAGGCCACAGATCTGGTTCATCCTAGGGGAACAAGGATTGGTGTCGACGTACTGACATCAAAATTTTTAGGGCTTTCAGTGGGATTTGCTACCGTCCACTGAAAGGGACGTCGAACTCTCATGGTGCTAAGGTAGTACCACGGTGATTTAAGAACCTCTCATAGACTCGCACCCCATTCGGAGTTAACCATTACCATTTAAAGTCCAAGATGACGTGTCGCTAGTGACCTTCATATAGATATGTCCAGTGTTAATGATGTCTTATGCAGAAAGAGTAAGTTATTACTCAATATAGGAAAGGATATCGACTGTTCGTAAGAATCACCTGAATGGTGATAATTATGATAAAATGATATTTTTCCTAACAATGTCTTATGCAGGCTAAGTATTATAAATGTACAGGGATGGCTACATGACCGTGGGTAAGAAATCACCAAAGGGTGATACCATATTATTTTATATTATGCCGGCTATGAATGTAACGCCCTAGAACCAGAATACTAGAGAGAGGGGGCATGCATAGCCAGCTACGTATAATGAAATGGAATCCATCTCACCATACGGTCACGACTGTCTAGACATATGAGGGTTTAACTACAAGCCATCAGTCTCTTAAGGTCATGAACAAGCCTAGTGTCTCAATCTCAAGCAAGTAATAACAGTCACAAGATGTTAGAGCATCAAATATACAATAGTAAGGCGTCCTATACATTACATATTTGGATGATCATGAAGCTAGTCATTACAAAATATGAAAACTAGCAAGAGTTTCAGTCATACATGATCAACCCTAGGATCTGTCAATCATGTTACAGCCTGTAGTGCCCCGTCCCGCAAAGTCAATCGGAGGAATCGAAACGCCGACGGCGTTCGGACTTGGCCTTACAACGGCGACTCGAAGACATCGCTCAGGTGGGATAGTTTCGGTGAACTTGCCTCATCTCAGCCTTCACTTAATAATTCGTCTGTTTTCAACTTGCACAAGTAGGCTAATATAAAAGCTAAGAACGCACGTAGCTAAGGGAATAATCCCGACCCGTCGGAATGTCTTAGAACATAAAAAGTGGTTCCACGGTCTCAATAGAAGTCGGCTCAGCGTGCTTTTAAATGACACTCGGTCCTTCGTCCCGTAGCTTGGGAGAAAAAAAAGTTGGTATTCGACACGACTATGAACTTGCCTAAGTCATAGGCATCGCCCGCATAAATGCTCGATAAAGCATGCACGTTTCCACTGCGCAAGGCTTGGCATAGTCTTGGCTCGTCCCTCGGGTTAAGTTGTAGGCTTGAGTAAGTTAGGCAAAGTTATGCCGATCGACCTAAGTTATTCCAAGTGCCGTCCCGCTCTTTCTGCGGTTGTCAAGTTAAATAGTCCCACGATCTCAAGAGCCGTCATATAACATATGACTTGGGTGATAGCGTCGCGTAGGACGTAAGTCAGTTAAAGGCACGAGCCACGGTTGGCACGATGTAAAGTTAGCCACGGTCCATGGCACTTAAGGAACACGTTTTGTTCAAGTTAAGTTGGAAGGCTACGTAGTAGTCGTTCCCTCGAGTTCAAAGAAGTTCGAGGCGGTCCCTCAGTTGGGAGCCTCGCGTCCTATCCACTTTAAGGTGTTTCGAGGCGGTCCCTCGGTTGGGAGTCTCGCGTTTCTATCCACGTTAAGTATTCGAGGCGGTCCCTCGGTTGGGAGTCTCGCGTTCCTATCCACGTTGAGTATTCGAGACGATCCCTCGGTTGGGAGTCTCGCGTTCCTATCCACGTTAAATATTCGAGGCGGTCCCTCGGTTGGGAGTCTCGTGTTCCTATCCACGTTAAGTATTCGAGGCGGTCCCTCGGTTGGGAGTCTCGCAGTCCCGAGGCACGTTATGCCAAGTGTAGTTCGGAGCACGAGTTGCTAAGTATAGTTCCGGTCGTACCAACAAATTAGGCCATGCATTTACGTGAGTCTAGATATCTCGTAGGTGCGTGGTCATTGGACACCTTATCGACAAGGATTTCTGTCTAGACTGGTTATACGCCGGGGCACCGGGCCCAGTCATCCTAGGGGGTAGACGTTATAGCAGCGCATGCTTTTATTGCGTGGGTAGTCGTAGGCTTTCAACGGGGATCGCTACCTGCGCTGAAGGACCCGCCGCCTACCCGAGCTATGTTCGCGATGGCTTGTCATGCCAGTGGCCTTTCATATAGATAATTGGTGTGCTACGCGGTGAATCCGCATGTACGGTGTCGGTCATAACAAAGGAAGTGTAAGCACGGTATGCGTTGAATGGTGAAATGTGTGCTCGGTTGCACCCAAGGTATTATAAAGCCTACGATTCGGCTATACGTGAAGACACGTGCTTCGACACGAGATATGGCGTCGTATTTGAGTTCTCAACACCAGTTCCACAAGTTTGGTTAGTCGTTGCGCGTTAAGTCGAGAAGGGCCATAAGGCGAGTTCGGATAAGTCAGGTTACGCTACGAGGCACGGCCTCGATATTTGAGGCACGACCTCGATATTTGAGGCACGGGCAAGTATTTGACATGACCTAGTCGTTACGTCCAAGAGTATGGTACGAAAGACAAGTATGAGTCGGTACGTTGACAATGCAAGCACGAGAAAGGTCTAGAGGCAAAGTATGGGTATGTTATTAGTGCAAGGCACGAAGATGGTCTAAAGACACTAAATAGGCCGAGCGTCGGTCCTAAAATCGATCCTAAGGCAAGACTAGAAAGACAATCGTAAAGGGGCTTGTATTGCACAAAGTAAAATAAACATGTCAATTTTGTATGTGTGGGCGAGGAGCTCACTCCACCAGTACAGTTGAGTACTGACACCCACACAGTGTTTATGTGCAGGCACAGGTAGAAGCTCGTGGCGCGGAGCTCGCTTGGATGCGTCGAGGCACGGAGTTCCTTGGCAATTCGAAGCGTGCGGCCGCATGGATCGAAGACTTATACGGGACATAATGTATGGACATCACCTTTCGAAGCTTTCGCTGGATCGACAAATATGTATCGAGAGATGAGAGAGAGCTGAGCGATTTGTAATGTGAGACGAGTGTATTTGAGTGATTGTAATCTTGGCCTTGTGCCCCCAATGTAACCGTTGTTTCAATATCAATAAAAGAGCTTCTTTGAATAACTTGTGTTTGTTCTAAATTTTCGCTGTGTGTTCAATGTCTCTGCTTGGGACTTCCGTGCGACGACCCCATCGCAGCCGCTGTAATCGACCGTTATGGAACCCGCCTTGCACGAGTACAATCTAGCCTCGTGCGGCATCACGCCTTAGCGAGGACGATCGCTCCTACGGGAGCGGGGCGTGACACAGCCCGTAGGCGGACAGTAAATAAAGTACAATCGAGCTAACACGTGCTCGTCGGCTAAATGCCTAAAAAAATATTTTTACAATAGAGTGGAGGAGCCAAAATAAATCTACTCGTTGCCAGGATTCCTTCTAGTGGTCACCATCTAACTGGAAGGTCGGTAGATCCTCTGGAGCTGCTCCAAAATCTGGCCATAAAAAACCAGCTGGGTTAGATCCCAGAAAGAGCAAGTGCCACAAAGAAGGCTTCACTTAAGAACTAAAACCCAGAAATTAGCACAAGAATAAAATAAATAATAAGAACTGGAGATACGAGAATTCACGATGATATACGATGAGATAACCATGGGACTATTCAGATAACCAGGTTACAACCCGTAAACCAAACAAGGACCGGAGTTGTAACACTTCGTCTGAACGAAACTTGGTTTTCCACCATTTATCAGCAAGATAAATATAAGAAATCAGGTCATGTAACAATCTTGTATAGGATCAAGACAAGTCTAGACTGATTATACATCATCCAATAATCACGGCCAAGCAATAAGTACGGCTTGATACTTTAACTAACTAGGGTTATCATAGGCTTAGTTACTAGCAAGATGCATTGATTTTATTCCACAGCCACAAGCCCTGCAGACCATCCAGGCTATCCGGACGCAATTAGGGGTTGAGTTCAGGTGGATACATCGTCCAAGAAATGCATGTACCCTTAAGCAGCTTGAAAGGTGCACCACATGACTGTGTGCTGGAAATGTGCCCTACTCGACGGCAGGCTACAGATCCCAGGTGGGGCACCCAGATAACGGGATTGCCTGTTGCTGGGAAAATCTCTTCATGACTACTGGATTATTCTAGTTATTAGCCTTAGTCAATTTCAGTAGGTACCCCTGACCGTGGTACTAGGGGTTCCTGTCCTAGACATGATGCAAGATAAGACTGGTTAATTTATACAAGCACAATCGTCCACGGTGTCCAAGTCATTCATACTTGTCATGTCATGTTAGCCGTCGCAACAGTATATCAAGGTATATCATGTCAGGTTTACTTGTCAAGAGTGCGCCACGGCGGGCCACTATCATGTCATATTACTTGTCAAGAGTGCACCACTACGGGTCACTGTCGTGTTCATGGTACTTGTGCAAGATAACATAGTACAAGCATTCTATCAAGGGACCCAAGTTATACAAAGGATCATAATACATATAACAATTAAAATAGTAAAGGGGCAAGGCTAGGGGAGGAGTCATGCGGCTCAGGGAAATGAGTTCATACGGCCAGCGGGTAATTGGGCTCATACGGCCAAAATCAGCAGGCTCATGCGGCTCGGGTTCATGCGGTTGGGGTTTAAGGGCATATGCGGCTCGAGGCGACTGGGCTCATGCGGCATAGGAATCAGAACTCATGCGGCCAGAAACCAATCCGAGTTCATGCGGCCAGGAACCAAACAATGCCATGCGGCTGGAAGGAAGGGGTCTTTATGCGGCCAGGAGGGAAATAGGTCTCATGCGGCTCGGAGACATGGGTCTTATGCGGCCCAGTCCAAACAAATGCCATGCGGCAAAGGGGATTGCGAGTCCATGCGGCCGAATTAATCAGGGCGCATACGGCTCAAGATCTAAGTCTCACGCGGCTCAGGAAAAGTTCGTGCGGCTAAGTGATCGAGTTCATGCGGCTCAGAATGAAAAGTTCATGCGGCCGAGAAATTGGTTCCTGCGGCTGGAAGATTTATACGGCTGGGGAAGTTCCTGCGGCTGAGGAAAGAAACTTGTCGCATGAAAATCCATGCGGTCAAGCACTGTTCTTCTTCTCCAAATTTCCGAAAAGAAGAACCATGAAGGCCATGCTTCCAAGCTCCATAAATCCTTCATCCGAGTTCAGAATCTAAATTTCATAGGTCAAAATAGGACAGAATAAAATTCTCTACAACATGGAACCATCAAAACTTGGAAATAATAAGGTTAAATAGATCAAAACCCAAGAAATTTGAAAATGAAATAAACTTATATCTACATGAATTTAGCCATGGAAATTAAAAACGCTAAGTACTAAAGTGTCTTAGGATGTTGTAAGGAAGAGAATGGAACAACAAAAGTTGAGTTCCTCCATGAAGCAAGATGCACTTGCCTAAGCTCTCCCTCTCTCTCAGGTAGGTGAAGAGTAAATGGTGAGGAAGAAGAAGAGTAAATGAGAAGTAATGAGGAGAGGGAAAAGGGGATGGGTTAATAAATGGTGATGGTGGTGGGTAGGGGTTTATTTTTGGTTCATGATGAACTCAAAAGCAAACCAAGCCAAGCCGAACCAAACCAAGATAAACCAAGCAATTAAATGCCCAAATATACCATGCAAGGAAACATGCAATACGAGTCAAGATACGTACATGTATTCCAAAATACGTAATACGAACTACGGTCATTACAATGAATAAATGCATGCTTTACTTCTGTCGGATATGAACTGCTAATTGACCCTAAGGCAACGAGAAAGAAAACTTTTAATAATGTTCTGTAACATGATTACTTAGTGTTGTCTTCTCCGGTGAGTTGGGCCAGCACCGCTCGCCAGTACATAGATGATGTACTGACCCACGTTTGTGGACATTTTATAGGTGCTCGTGCATGGGGAAAATCATTTGATCAGTGCTTGGCATCGATGAATCGGATAGATGTGCAGAAGCTCTTCTTGCAAGACGATGTCTTCTACTATACGGAACATAATATATGGAACAATGTAAACTCAGTTGTACCAGTGAGATTGTAAGTCCAAGTCGACGAAGTTCATTATAAGCCAAGTCGACATGTTTTGTTGTAAGCTTAAAGGGAAAGTATTTCATTTGGCTATTCAAGTGCTTCTGTAAATCTGTTGTAAACTCTGTATTTGGCTGCAAGTCTTGTAATCTATTTCAAATATCAATAAAGAGATACTTTTCTTCATATCTAGTGTGACTTTAATTTATCTGCTTGGTTTTTTGCTGCGCTGTAGTTATTTTCTGAGAAATACCAGGAACTGTAATAGTTTTGCCTTGTATAAGTACAATCTAGACTTGTACGACATCATGCCCAGTGGCTAGATTTCGATCCTCCGGGATTGGGATGTGGAAATAGAAACTTTAGAGACTTAGATTTTATATTTGATAATATTTTGATGACTATGTAGTATGTATACATTGTGTGGCTTGTTGACTATTTTGACCATAGAATTTTGATGACTTCGCATTTTGATTATAGTATTTATATTGTTACTTTATTTGATTGATAATTGATATTATTATTCATGCATATACTAATAGGACTGTATGAAAAAATATTTAAATGTATGTGTATATAGAGTATTTTACATCTAGGAGATTCCGTAGGTAAAAATAGGCGAAGTGTTAACTAACCGCTGGTTAAGCACCGCTTAAGCGTCGCTTAAGCGAGCTTAAGTGAGCTTAAGCGAGGCGCCAGCTTCGTCGCCTCGCCTCGTCTCGTCTCACGCTTAATATAACATAACTGTCAACTCACCTATCAACAAGAGATTACCTATCAGCAACTACACTATAGAGTCTGTAGACTACAGGAGATTACCTATCAACAGCTCACAGTGTACTATTTACAATGTACCACTATACTTTACTTTAAAAAATTGAAATTCCAGGGGCCACAGTCACGCCCCCTCGACACCATATGCCTACGCCCCTGAATACATTTACAAATACTAATATTATTGTTATTAATTTTGTATATGTATCTGTATAACATATATGAGACTGGATAGGAGAATTAGTATAAGATATAAGAAAAAATAGTTAGTTGATATTGGAAGAAATTTACTTAGATAGTATTAACACTGTTATCTGGAAAGTGTCTCGATGTCTAATAGGACGATTAGTATAACAAATAAGTACGGATCGGCCTTGGGCTGCGGGCCGGGCAGAGGCCGGGCTTTATTGGCCCTAGAAATTTTTTTGGTCAGGTCGATTCGGGCTTAATTATTTTCTATGAAGACAGTCCGTCCATAAGGGTTGGACTTTTCAGGCCAAGTCCGGTCAGACCAGACTAGCCCTATAAAAAAGTCTTGGGCTTTCTCGACCTAATTATTACATATATTCACATGGAAAGCAAAACAAATTTGTGACACTAATTCACATATGATCAATTTAATTTGGTAATTGGAAATTTACTATTTGTAAGTTGTAACATTTTCCATATTAGATTGAAATATGTACCCTATAATTAGGAATGTATCAGATTTTTTGGGTTGGACTTAGACGGGCTTTTTGGTCCAGTCTCGGACGGACGGATGCTAGCTTAGTCCAAGCCCTATCATATACTAATATGGACCGGATCGGACTATCCTAATGGTCGAACTATATCTGGCTTTAGCCCATCGAGCTGGACGAACTTTTCGAGCACTCATGGGCCTGGGGCACAATAATGATCACTACAAATAAGGGCTATTAAATACCTCATAAAACTTAGAGAAGCTATAATATTCAAATTTTTATTTTGTATTGTGTTATAAAATATAATATATCATCATGCAAGAGTTCCCTTAATATTAGGAGACCCAAGTCAAAGTGTGTATATATACATATAAATATTATGAACACATTAGATTCCTGCACGTGCATATATGCACACAACATTCTACACTTCATGTGGTATAGCATAATATATTGAAAATATATTTTATTTTTGTTTCCATTACTATGTTTGATATAAGAACAATAAATAAACTAGAAAAATAATATACTTTTGGCTTAATTATAATTAAATATTCTTAACAATTCAAGTTTTTTAACTTGATATTATGTACTTTTGTATTATACGAATAAATATTACAACTATAATTAGAAAACTTAATATCCTAACGATGTTGATAGAAAAGATAAAGTAACAAAAGAAATTCTTAACCCTAATATTCTTACTACCATCTATGTCCGTTTGGGTTCAATAGAATAGAGAAATTCTAAATCTCAAATCTTGTGAACCCTAAATTCAATTCCTCACTCATTCCACAATCTCTCTCTCTCTCTCTCTTCGATCTTCTTCTTCTTTGATTTTCTCCTTCATTCCATCATTTTTCTTTACCACATCTAGGAGGATTTGAAGGTAACAAAAAAATCTATTTACTTTTCTATGGGTTGCATGTTTACTGTAATATCTATCAAATATTGTTAATTTAGGATTTTTTTTATCCATTGTTCATGCAATTGCATGATCATGGACAACTTGTGTATAAAGTTTTTGGCTCCTTGAACGAATCGTCTGGGCACCAGGATCGTATCGGTGTAACTACAACAAAAAACCCTTTTAATGACGGATAAAAAGCGTCATTAATGACAAACCATGACGCTTTTTTTCTTCAAAACAAGCGTTATGAAAATGGGTGTTATAAATGTTTTTTAAAAGCGTTATAAAAAATCGTCATGGATAGTTCCTATAAAAGCGTTATGAATAGTTAATATATAGTGCACAATTCAGGACATTTTTAAAACGTTATGAATAGATAATATGTATAGGCTCAATGCAGCACATTTATAACACTTTATACTATTCAAATTAGCATATTTATAATGCTCTATACTGCACATTATATATTACATTCCAAAAACTTAACATTATATATCACCATCTTTATTACATTTCTCAAAATAGAGTACATATCAACATCTTCATTATATTCTCAAAATAGAATATCCAAATATATATATACATTTACAACTACCAAAATTGTCCACATCAAAACTTGGCCACATCAAAACTGTCCGCAGAACATGTAGCAAAACCATGAAAAAGATAAAAACAAGGTTCATTATACTTTGTAATGTAATGTGAAAATTACAAGAAATGAAGGACTTGTACACATTTTTTAAACTTTAAAAGGAGAAGAGGAATTGTCACAATTGCAAGTAATTAATAATTTGATAAGCTTTGTGAAGTCTATTATCATAGAGTTGGCTTGTCATGCAGTCTATGATCCATCAGATAAAATTATGAAGGAGACATTTCATTCCAGAAAGAAGATGATATTTCATTTATTCAATCATCCAACTTCCAGATTCCAAATCTTCTTTCCATCTTCATATGCCTAATATCATCGACAACCTTTTTAAACTTAATCAAGGCATTTGTGTTTTGTTGAAGTATCAGAATACCAAACTGCTGACCAGGAAAATAATTGTAAGTAGAGCATCAGAGATTGATAATTCATATTTTGCAACACAAGGGATCCAAATTATGAAAATTCTTGAACTTCAGCCCGATAACAAGTATAAATTATACTAACAAATAAAAAACCCACTTTCTTATTATTAAATGGTACAATAATTTTGCAGTAGTTACCTCGGAAGAATATGCTGATTGTGAATCTTGATGTCTACCTGAATCTCATGGCCTATATATAAACACAGTGTCTTGATTTTGCTATAAGCTGTAGAGATAGTCTTGATTTTTCCATCCCAATTGTTCAGCATAAACTCTTCAGGCTCCACCATATATCGCCTACACCACTTTTTGGCAGCAGTCTGTGAACACACAGATGCATGTTATTGTTTGGTGTATTTTTATACCAAAATATGCAACATACCTAGCTTTCTTTCATGTTACTTCTTAGAAGCTAGCAAGGAAATGAATTAGGATGTATATTGTTCAAAGAATTTTAGTTTATTAATATTTGGTGATACAAAATTTATATTAATTCATTCCGAAGTAAAATAAAAATAACCTTGGCTATTCGCAGTTTTGATATAGTGACTACCTTAAAAGTATTCATTCATTAATATTTTTATACCAACAAGTTCAATTTTTAGACAGCACCCTGGGAAAAAGAGTAGATGAACTATTTAATCTAGACATTGGTAATTTGCTCATTTACACAAAGTTCACCATTTAACCTAAACTTACTAGGCAAGTAAGATTGTAAGCCCCTGAATTTTGGGCTTATTTTTTTCAATTTTATAAATCAATTATTTTGAACAGATATTATTATTTGATTATTATTTGATTTAATGCTCTTTACCGTGACTTGGAATTCTAGAGCATCAGGGATGCCAGTCTCTGGAAACTTCCTTCTTGGAGTTTGTAGTAGACGAGATTATCTTCATTTTGATATATCGTGTCCCACTCGAACTTGTTCCCTTGTATCCTTTTTGCTTCGTGCAAGTTCGGGTCAATATTAGACCATTTAATTATTAATTGAATTCCCACTCTTTTCCTTGATCATCATATGCGCGTTACCGTGACTTTTAATTTAGGAGCACCAGACCTGTCATTTTCTCAAAACCAACTTGTCATGCCTGATCAACTCGAGACGCTCTTCACCCATGACCATTGTGTCCCACTCAGACACTCTATTTTGTGCTCCATTTCCTTCGCACAATTTTCGGTTCAATTTAGGACAATTAATTATCTACCGTAAAACCTGATTTAATTTCCAATTTAATTTCGGGACCCGACATCGACCCAACCTAGTCGACCCCAAATAGGGACATGGCCCACACGAAGCCTACTACCCGCCTGACACTTGTGTCCCATTTATTTGAGCCCCCACATGCTACTTATTTACCCATGATTATAAACACTCATTTTAATTCGAATATTGCCCCCTGTCCGATTTTGGCCCAACCCGGCTCCACTGAACCCAACCTCAGCTCCATGTTGCCCTCCATCATGACTGTCCATACCCCCTGATATTTTTTATCTACCCTAAATATCTATTTTTATGTAAATATATAATTCTCTCATTGTATATATATATACACATATATATATACATAATATATATATATATATATATATATATATATATATATATATATATATATATATATATATATATATATATATATATATAATATCTCTCTCTTCATTTAAACACTCTCTCTCTCCTTACTAACACAAACACACCCCACTCCCCTCACAGCCGACCTTCCCTCTCTCTATAATATATATATACCCACACACAAATATCTTTCTCTCTCTCACTCTCTCCTCTAATACAAACACCCCTCCCCATCATCACAAACACCCCCCCTTGCTGTACGAGACCAGCACCCCCCATCTCTCTCTACTTCTTTCTCTCTCTAAAATATCTACCTCTCTCTCTTATCATATATTAATATACACAAACACTCATACTCTCTTTCTCTCTCATCCCTCTCATTATTCTACAGCACCTCATCCCCTATACTCTCCCTCATTTCAAACTAACACACCACAGCCACCACCCTGAGCTCCTCCTTCCTCCTCCTTCCGAACACCCTCTTCAGCCCATCCTCCTCTTCTTCATCACCATCATTAGTCACCACCACCACCACTTACATCTCCACCGAGCTCAACCACCATGCATCACCACCACCGCTCCTGGCCGCGCCGCCGCGCCAGGCCAGTGCAGCCCCCGCCGTCGTCGGGCACAAACGCCCCCACCGTGCGCCCCCGCGTGGTCCACGCAGCAGCAGCAGCTGCAACATCGTAGCAGTGACGCAACAGCAGTCCGTGTGCCACCGGCCGGCCGTGCGCCGCCCCGGCCACCGCCGCCGCCGGCGAGCCCCCCCACGGCCGCGCGCGGGCTGGGCGACCTCCCCTATGGCGGCCAACGTCCTTCGGGATGCGCCGTCTAGGCGATTTCAGCATTTTACTCGGAGTTCCGTCGACGCGCGTGCGGGAAAATTTCCAGAATTCGCGCTCCGTCGCAGCGACTTCCGCACATTTTCTGGAAGATCCGACCGTTGGATTGGCGAACTCCTTGCTCCGTCTCAATCTCGGTATATCCCTCTTCACCTCTGTCAAATTTCACCCGTTAATTTCGTCGTTTGAAACATCAAAACCGGCCACCATGTTGACATTTTAATTTGTACTATTTTTGGACAGTTTCGTGACGCCAACTTCGCGGGTTCGTATCTTCGTCGTCGCAGCTCCGTTTTGCGCACTACCAGTTCCGATGCACAGCTGGTATAACCCTCTTCCTGCTCCCTTTAGATTTCATTTCAGTTTGAGCTTGTTAGGTCGGTCGAATTCGACGCCAAAGTTGGCCGTTCGAATTCTTAGTGTTGCACTTGTAAAATTCCATTTTTGAACCCGGGACTCCGGATTCTATTTCTGACACCACCAGTAGACTCGTGGCATCGTTCTGGCTTGTTTTCATATAAAGTTTGCTTGATTTGGAGAACGTGGGCTCTGGCACGCATTTCGGTGCAAAGCGGGTCCCACTTTCTGGGTCAATGGGTCATTTTGAGATCGGCTCATCGGAATCTAATTCCGGAACACCGTTGAGTTCGTATCGTCATTCTGGACTCGTTGACATATAATTTGCTAGGTTTTAGTGGACATTGGTTCCGGTACGCATTTCGGTGCAAGTCGGATACCAGTATCCGGGTCAACGGGTCATTTTGAGATCGGCTCATCGGAATCCAATTTCGGATACACCGTTGAGTTCGTATCATCATTCTGGACTCGTTGACATATAATTTGCTAGGTTTTAGTGGACGTTGGTTCCGGCACGCATTTCGGTGCAAGTCGGATACCAGTATCCGGGTCAACGGGTCATTTTGAGATCGGCTCATCGGAATCCAATTTCGGATACACCGTTGAGTTTGTATCGTCATTCTGGACTCCTTGACATATAATTTGCTGAGTTTTGAGGACATTGGCTCCGACACGCTTTTCCGTACAAATCAGATTTCAATGTCCCGGTCAACGGACCAATTTGAGATCGGGTCAACGGAATACAATTTCGGATATACCGTTGGGTTCGTATCGTCATTCTGGATTCGTGGACATATAATTTGTTAGGTTTTGTGTACTTTTATTTCGGCACGTTTTTCGGTGCAAAGTGTGACCAACGGCGGACACCACTTTGGTCCGAAATTACCTTTTTTACCCATGTGTCCAAATTGGACTTTTGGACAGGCTATTCCAGCTGATTAGACCATTCTGGACACGTTGGTGATATTTATTTTATCATCCGACAACATCTGTAGGTTTCTACCCAATTATTATAATCCTTCTCCTTTTGTGGTATTTTGAGCTCCATCGATTCTGGTGATTTCACAATCACTGAAATTGATGTGTTGACCTGTAGATGGTTGTAGAGGCTAGCTTTAACCCATTTTGACCATGGTTGACTACTTTGACTGAACGTCGAAGTAGAGTCAACATTTGACCTAGGTTAGACTAGTTTTGACCCTGATTGACCACAGTTGACTATTTTGACCAAAGTCAACCAGAAGTCAACCGTAGCCTACAATTGACTAGAACTGAACCAGAGTTGACCAGTTGACCCAAAGTCAACTGTTAGTCAACGTTTGTCAAGTTTGACCTAGAGTTGACTTAGGGTTGACCAGAGTTGACCAGTTGACCAAAGTCAACTGTACGTCAACCTTGACCCAGTTTGTCTTAGTTTGACCTAGATGTTAGTATATCTTTTGACCCTGATCAGCTCTTGTGTTATTTCATCTTTAGATCTGTGGCTTTACTCTGAACCCTGATTCATATTGACAGCAGGACCCCAGGCAAGTACATTCTTTGATAACTTATTCCCAATTTATGATAACTGTTATGATTCATGTACTTAGTGTTGATATGCTTATTCCTGACACATGGTTCTCACGGATTGGTATTCTTGGATCCCGACGAGAGATGTTTCTCCTTCTTAGGTTGGGATGTATTATGCAAGCTCCCTTGTAGCTCTTGCTCAATATATGGTCACTGATTCTAGAGAAGGTTCACGACTTTTTCATTAGAATCACGTGCAGTGACGTGTCCTGTTTGGATCTATTCTACCAGTTGGGGTAGGGGGAGTAGTAGCGTATGCCTGTGATCATATCCCCTTGCATTCTTGAACAGTGTGAGTCATATACCGCACTTATGACTTGCCAGGCCGGTTCTCGACAGGTACCCAAGCCGATCACAATTTAAAACTGCTACTCATACACATTGGATATATGGCTTACCTTGATTTGTGTACATACCATGATTCAGTTCTACTTTCTTGTTCTAGCTCTAGCTCTACAGCTTACCATGCCATGATACATATATGTACACTCTATGATTCATTGTATATGCTCTATTTACAGCCTTATAGCTTTTATTCTATCTTGAGATCTGTTATGAGAAATATGTACTCGTTCCATCCTGACCGGATATGTTGACAAATTTTAGGAGTAGTTGTGCCCTCATTATTGGACTTCATGATGTTGCTAGCTGAGGTGGATCTCACTATTCTTCTATGGGAGTTGCCTGGTAGTTATCCTTAGTCAGTCTTGTTGTTTCTTCTTTATCTTTCATGTCTTATGATTATTGTAGATTCTAGTTGTTCTAGTGATATTGTTATTAATTCTTGTCTTATCTTCCTTAGTTTTGGTGATGTGACATAAGTACATTTCTAGTTATGGATTCTTAGATGTTGTAGTTAGTATAGTATACTTGACAGCGTTCTACCATCGATACTGCGGCGTAGGCTGGACGTGGCCCACGTATTCGTACCCGTATATCCGGGTGCGGGTCGTGACATATTTTTAGTGGTGGCCCATGCAGGTCAGTCTTTACAATTAATGCGAAGTCGTGGTAGTACTTGAACTTATCTGTACTACTGCGAGCCTGCCCTAGGATTAAGGTTGAGTAATGGAATATTTTAGGATTTTGGTACTCAGTCACATATTAGGAACTCTTGGTAGATTCTAGAGATGATCTCTGGAAATCTTATTTCGAAGGCTTTCAAATCTTTTCCCACTTGTTTTCGTTCGTCCTGATTTCTGAAATATCTGTCTGTATCAAACTTTATTCCTTCTTGGGATGAGTTTGTGGACCCCAGAGGGAATGTATAAGTTGGACTTGTATATCATCTAGGTTGGGGAGAGAATATGATTTACCAACCTCGTATCATGGTCGAGATTTGTTCTAGATTATATTCCACCATTTTCTATCTTGACCTAGGTAATACCCTCGGGACATTCCCTAAGATTTTCCTCTGAAGCCTATCTCGGAAGTTGTTTCCGTTGTTTCTATTAACTTACCCTTGACTTGTTGTTGAATTTTAAATCTTAAATATTCGTTGTTGACCTTTGATTTTGTTTTGGATAATTCTTTTAAGAATTGAGTTAAGATATCCTGATAAACATATTTTGGACGAGGACGATGAGAACGGTAAGTGTCTACTTTACTTATGGAGTTTGGAATTTATCGCAGTCATATTAGCTAGCCTGACAGGGACATGGAGCCTGATTTTGGATATACTATCATAGTTATGGAATTTAGATTTTCTTGCAGCCATACCGGTTGGCGTGGTAAGGAATCTAGATGACATGATTATAGGGTGTATACCTTGGTTATGGACTCTATCGTTTATTGTAGCTATGTTTACTGGCGTGGCGTAAATTCTGGCAACATGATTTTGGATAGACGTGTATGGTTATCAGGTCATATCTTAAATTGATTCACTTCTTTTACCAATTGAGCAAGATAATTCCTACCATTATTTCTTGTTTATCATTATTTTCTCTTCCATCGCATGATGATTTTCTCATCTTACCGTCATTTCCTTTGCCTTGTTTAGCTATTTCTTGATTACACAAATCACCTATCTCGTATCTACATCTGTTATCTACACTTGAAAACTCTAAAATTTTTGAAATTTTCATATCTAAATTGTTTCTTAAATTTTGATATTGTTAAGATTTTAATTCCCTTCTGTCCATGACCAATCAATTTTGGTCGTCTTGTTTATCGTGCCAAAGAGTCTTGGTTGCTGACTAGACTCTAGATGACTTCGAATTCCTTGTGACTTGGGTTCCTTTCTAAATTGTGCTTTTAGGACCTTGATTTTGAATTCATGATTTTACCGTCTTTCATAGCTGAACTTGGATCTTGATCGTGCTTATGTAACCTATAATCTAATTTCTATCCAATCTATCTCTCAATCGTGCTATTCTCAAATTTTTTCTCTCCATTTGCTTCTCTTAGCCCTGTTTTAGATCATGACTATCCAACTTTGATTTTCATGATCTTGATAATCTTAACCCTCAAATCGTGCCAAGTGAACTTAGACTATTTTCGATTTTAATCGCGTTCGAACTTGGATCGTATTTCATGATTTTATCAATCATCCTCCTTAATCTTTGATCGGGCCTATAAGACATTGACTTCGATTTTTGTTTGTGTCTGAAATTTTATCTCAACTATGCCAAACCATGTTTTGGTCATGGTTAGCTTTTCATTTTGATCAAGCATGTGCGACTTTCAGGTTGATTTCCATCAACCTAAGTCCTACGGGTCACCCCGTACTTGAACTTCATTTATATCGTCGATTCCTCTAATCGTCTCTAAAATTGTGCCCCAATGACTTGGCTTATTTCTGAAATCATGTACATATAATTTTGTTCATATCATGATTCTATCGTGCCAAATCCCTCATCGTGCCTGAACAATTGTAAATCGATTTTCTTGATCGTGCAAACTCGTCATTCTTGAATCGTGCCTAAAATATTGCCTAAATCTTCTATCATGTTTTAACCCCACTACCAACCTTTAATTTCGAGGACGAAATTTTTATAAGGTGGGTAGGATTGTAAGCTCCTGAATTTTGGGCTTATTTTTTTCAATTTTATAAATTAATTATTTTGAACAGATATTATTATTTGATTTAATGCTCTTTACCGTGACTTGGAATTCTAGAGCATCAGGGATGCCAGTTTCTGGAAACTTTCTTCTTGGAGTTTGTAGTAGACGAGATTATCTTCATTTTGATATATCGTGTCCCACTCGAACTTGTTCCCTTGTATCCTTTTTGCTTCGCGCAAGTTCGGGACAATATTAGACCATTTAATTATTAATTGAATTCCCACTCTTTTCCTTGATCATCATATGCGCGTTACCGTGACTTTTAATTTAGGAGCACCAGACCTGTCATTTTCTCGAAACCAACTTGTCATGCCTGATCTACTCGAGACGCTCTTCATCCATAACCATTGTGTCCCACTCAGACACTCCATTTTGTGCTCCATTTCCTTCGCACAACTTTTGGTTCAATTTAGGCCAATTAATTATCTACCGTAAAACCTGATTTAATTTCTAATTTAATTTCGGGACCCGACATCGACCCAACCTAGTCGACCCCAAATAGGGACATGGCCCACACGAAGCCTACTACCCGCCTGACACTTGTGTCCCATTTATTTGAGCCCCCACATGCTACTTATTTACCCATGATTATAAACACCCATTTTAATTCGAATATTGCCCCCTGTCCGATTTTGGCCAAACCCGGCTCCACTGAACCCAACCCCAGCTCCATGTTGCCCTCCATCATGACTGTCCATACCCCCCTGATATTTTTCCTCTACCCTAAATATCTCTTTTTATGTAAATATCTAATTCTCTCATTGTATATATATACACATATATATATATATACATAATATATATATATATAATATATATATATAATAATATCTCTCTCTTCATTTAAACACTCTCTCTCTCTCCTTACTAACACAAACACACCCCACTCCCCTCACAGCCGACCTTCCCTCTCTCTTATATATATATAATATATATATACCCACACACAAATATCTTTCTCTCTCTCACTCTCTCCTCTAATACAAATACCCCTCCCCATCATCACAAACACCCCCCCTTGCTGTATGAGACCAGCACCCCCCCATCTCTCTCTACTTCTTTCTCTCTCTAAAATATCTACCTCTCTCTCTCTTATCATATATTAATATACACAAACACTCATACTCTCTTTCTCTCTCTTCCCTCTCATTATTCTACAGCACCTCATCCCCTACTCTCTCCCTCATTTCAAACTAACACACCACAGCCACCACCCCGAGCTCCTCCTTCCTCCTCCTCCCGAACACCCTCTTCAGCCCATCCTCCTCTTCTTTATCACCATCATTAGTCACCACCACCACCACTTACATCTCCACCGAGCTCAACCACCATGCATCACCACCACCGCTCCTGGCCGCGCCGTCGCGCCAGGCCAGTGTAGCCCCCACCGTCGCAGGGCACAACTGCCCCCACCGCACGCCCCCGCGTGGTCCACGCAGCAGCAGCAGCTGCAACATCGCAGTAGCGACGCAACAGCAGTCCACGTGCGCACCGGCCGATCGTGCGCCGCCCCGGCCACCGCCGCCGCCGGCGAGCCCCCCCACGGCCGCACGCGGGCTGGGCGACCTCCCCTGTGGCGGCCAACGTCCTCCGGGACGCGCCGTCTAGGCGATTTCAGCGTTTTACTCGGAGTTCCGTCGACGCGCGTGCGGGAAAATTTCCAGAATTCGTGCTCCGTCGCAGCGACTTCGCGCACATTTTCTGGGAGATCCGACCGTTGGATCGGCGAACTCCTTGCTCCGTCTCAATCTCGGTATATCCCTCTTCACCTCTGTCAAATTTCACCCGTTAATTTCGTCGTTTGATACATCAAAATCGGCCACCAAGTTGACGTTTTAATTTGTACTATTTTTGGACAGTTTCGTGACGCCAAATTTGCGGGTTCGTATCATCGTCGTCGCAGCTCCGTTTTGTGCGCTACCAGTTCCGGTGCACAGCTGGTATAACCCTCTTCCTGCCCCCTTTAGATTTCATTTCAGTTTGAGCTTGTTAGGTCGGTCGAATTCGACGCCAAAGTTGGCCGTTCGAATTCTTAGTGTTGCACTTGTAAAATTCCATTTTTGAACCCGGGACTCCGGATTTAATTTCTGACACCACCAGTAGACTCGTGGCGTCGTTCTGGCTTGTTTTCATATAAATTTTGCTTGATTTGGAGAACGTGGGCTCTGGCACGCATTTTGGTGCAAAGCGGGTCCCACTTTCTGGGTCAATGGGTCATTTTGAGATCGGCTCATCGGAATCCAATTCCAGATACACCGTTGAGTTCGTATCGTCATTCTGGACTCGTTGACATATAATTTGCTAGGTTTTAGTGGACATTGGTTCTGGCACGCATTTTGGTGCAAGTCGGATACCAGTATCCGGGTCAACGGGTCATTTTGAGATCGACTCATCGGAATCCAATTCCGGATACACCGTTGAGTTCGTATCATCATTCTGGACTCGTTGACATATAATTTGCTAAGTTTTAGTGGACATTGGTTCCAGCACGCATTTCGGTGCAAGTCGGATACCAGTATCCGGGTCAACGGGTCATTTTGAGATCGGCTCATCGGAATCCAATTCCGGATACACCGTTGAGTTCGTATCGTCATTCTGGACTCGTTGACATATAATTTGCTGAGTTTTGAGGACATTGGCTCCGACACGCTTTTCCGTGCAAATTGGATTTCAATGTCCCGGTCAACGGACCAATTTGAGATCGGGCCAACGGAAGCCAATTTCGGATATACCGTTGGGTTCGTATCGTCATTTTGGATTCGTGGACATATAATTTGTTAGGTTTTGTGCACTTTTATTTTGGCACATTTTTCGGTGCAAAGTGTGTCCAATGGCGGACACCACTTTGGCCCGAAATTACCCTTTTTGCCCATGTGTCCAAATTGGACTTTTGGACAGGCTATTCTAGCTGATTAGACCATTCTGGACACGTTGGTGACATTTATTTTATTATCCGACAACATCTGTAGGTTTCTACCCTATTATTACAATCCTTCTCCTTTTGTGGTATTTTGAGCTCCATCGATTCTGGTGATTTCACAATCACTGAAATTGATGTGTTGACCTGTAGATGGTTGTAGAGGCTAGCTTTAACCCAGTTTGACCATGGTTGACTACTTTGATTGAACGTCGAAGTAGAGTCAACATTTGACCTAGGTTAGACTAGTTTTGACCCTGGTTGACCACAGTTGACTATTTTGACCAAAGTCAACCGGAAGTCGACCGTAGCCTACAATTGACTAGAACTGAACCAGAGTTGACCAGTTGACCCAAAGTCAACAGTTAGTCAGCGTTAGTCAAGTTTGACCTAGAGTTGACTTAGGGTTGACCAGAGTTGAACAGTTGACCAAAGTCAACTGTACGTCAACCTTGACCCAGTTTGTCTTAGTTTGACCTAGATGTTAGTATATCTTTTGACCCTGATCAGCTCTTGTATTATTTCATCTTTAGGTCTGTGGCTTTACTCTGAACCCTGATTCATATTGACAGCAGGACCCCAGGCGAGTACATTCTCTGATAACTTATTCCCAATTTATGATAACTGTTATGATTCATGTACTTAGTGTTGATATGCTTATTCCTGACACATGGTTCTCACGGATTGGTATTCTTGGATCCCGACGAGAGATGTTTCTCCTTCTTAGGTTGGGATGTATTGTGCAAGCTCCCTAGTAGCTCTTGCTCAATATATGGTCACTGATTCTAGAGAAGGTTTGCGACCTTCTCATTAGAATCTCGTGCATTGACGTGTCCTGTTTGGATCCATTCTACCAGTTGGGGTAGGGGGAGTAGTAGCGTATGCCTGTGATCATATCCCCTTGCATTCTTGAACAGTGTGAGTCATATACCGCACTTATGACTTGCCAGGCCGATTCTCGACAGGTACCCAAGCCGATCACAAGTTGAAACTGCTACTCACACACATTGGATATATGGCTTACCTTGATTTGTGTACATACCATGATTCAGTTCTACTTTCTTGTTCTAGCTCTAGCTCTACAGCTTACCATGCCATGATACATATATGTACACTCCATGATTCATTGTATATGCTCTATTTACAGCCTTATAGCTTTTATTCTATCTTGAGATCTGTTATGAGATATATGTACTCGTTCCATCCTGACCGGATATGTTGACAAATTTTAGGAGTAGTTATGCCCTCATTATTGGACTTCATGATGTTGCTAGCTGAGGTGGATCTCACTATTCTTCTATGGGAGTTGCCTGGTAGTTATCCTTAGTCAGTCTTGTTGTTCCTTCTTTATCTTTCATGTCTTATGATTATTGTAGATTCTAGTTGTTCTAGTGATATTGTTATTAATTCTTGTCTTATCTTCCTTAGTTTTCGTGATGTGACATGAGTACATTTCTAGTTATGGATTCTTAGATGTTATAGTTACTATAGTATACTTGACAGCATTCTACCGTCGATACCGCGGCGTAGGCTGGACGTGGCCCACGTATTCGTACCCGTATATCCGGGTGCGGGTCGTGACAAAAATGGCTTGATGTTCTGAGTCATATAATGATACATAAATTTGTAGGAGCTATACTAGTAATTTTCATATAATATAAGCGCTCATGAAGAAATGATTTATACTGCGCTAACAATGTTATTAATCTCCAATGACTTACCGTCAAATGATTGACCAATATATTTTGTCCTTCTTGAGATAGTATATCATTTAAGATGGTAAGGATTTGCACCGCATGAGCTAAAGCAGGTACAGCAGAGTCCTGTATTGGACCAAATAAGTCTGTCAAGCCTGTGGGAGAGAGCTCATCTAATGACTTGTAGTACTGGAATGTGGTCTCTAACAGACTCTTGATTTGATCTTTGCAATCTAGCAATATGCTCCTCTGCAATGCAAGAAACCAATTAGACTCCAGTAATTTGAACAATTATTTTGATGTTCCTATGAATATAGATGAAATATTTGGACTTTCAATGCATGCCTCTTGAATAAAAAGGACTCTCATTAGCACATGGAAACTAACCGCATGCTTGCCTAAATGGTCAAAGAAAAGCCACATGTTTCATAGGTTAATTGTGTGTACAGAACTCGATTAAATGAATGTCACAAATAATCATTATTTGTGTCTATAAGATGTAAAAGGCCGCTGAACTTTACTGATATTAGTTACTAAGCAGCATTGGTTTGAGGTGTGAAAAAATTACCTCCTGTCTGGTAAGAGATCTTTCGCTCCGTGCCTTTAAGATAGGTAAAAGCAACTCATATAGAAGATCTAAGCACTCCTTTGTGGGTGTAGCAATATTCATGATATATGAAAGATATCTACAAACAAGTGGCACATTAGGAAAGTCCCATTTGATTCTTTAACAAACGCCAACTCTCACAAGAGGCATTCTTTATCCATAGAATTTGTAAAATTTAAATACTTAGAATACATTAATTTTGTATATGAATCAGATACTCCGTAGTAATCGACAAACTCACACAACAGCCACTTCCATGTTCCATTAATGTGCAAGTTTTTTGGATGAAAATGCTGAGCACGCATTGCCGCCTCAAGTGCCAGATCATATATGAGGGTCTCCACTGCAGGACCACCCTATAAACAAGAAATCACTAAATTATATTTCTTTCAAACATCTCAAATGATTCAAGACTTAAACCTTGACCTTTTCTTGCGTAATAAGGTCTCTCAAACATAAGTCATCCTTAATATCAAAAGAAAGAGGAAAAAGACTTTCTAAAACCTTTGCTAAATTCATCTTCTCAGAAGAGCCATATATATTAATGCAGATCTGAACCTTGCCTACACATCCATCTTCCTCCATATATAAAGGCCACCACTTAACTATCTCCCCCTATTTTCCTCAATAATGGATCAGCATTGTTTACTTTAATCATGTAATATTCGTCAAGATAAACTATTAGAATATGAGAAGGAAAAAACATACTTGACTGTTGGACAATGAAGAGATCTGAATTGTAGCACGCCCTTGGTTAGTCTTATCAATATCTAGAACTTCCACAAAATGTTCATCTGATGTGCTCTCTGGAAAACTGAAAGAGAGCGCTCCCATTATCATCTACTTTGAAAGAGAAACATAACTTCCGCAGGACACAAAACATCTTTTTCTTTCTCATGCTGGTATTTAAAAGGAATGCAAGTTGTTAACATCAACTTATAAGATATGAGAGTCCCCAGTTCCTGGTTTCATGTAGACAGCTGAGCTTTGGTCTGGACATACGGTACTACTTTTTAATTCCAACGAGCATGAAAGGGCTTCTGAAAATACAGCCGTATGTCAGTAAAAGAAACATCAAAAAGATGTACGAAGGAACTACTACGAGTTTAATATCACAACGTTCGACAGGGCTGAGTCGTCTTCAACGAGCCGGTGGAGCTAGAGTAGGGCCTCCGCTCTAGAAGCCATTAGCTGCACGCTACAATCAATTAGAGTACAATATTAGGACATTTGAAAATTAAGGAGTTCTTACCAGAGGGCAAGAATCCACGCCAGCCGCAATTGCGGCATTAGCTTCCCTCAGCATGCTCTTCCAATTATCCGGCCAAAAGGAGGTGCTTTCGTGCATTCTCGATCTGCCCCAACCTGCAACGGTTGCAATTAGGGTCAGCACAAGAGCCAAATTTACTGATATTTAGAGTTGTGGAAAGGAACAAATCGGCTGTCTGCAATACAAATACGAGCAGATCTTAGTCGAAGCAAGAATACAAATGGCAGCAGAACACAAGCATCCAAAGTAGCAAAAATAAACCCTAATCGAATGAGAGAGGAAGCTCGCATGAGGTGCAATGTGGCCAGGCGGTGGTGCGAGCGGGCGTATCCCGGGTCGAGGCACAGCGCCTCGCGGTACTCCTTCACCGCGTCGCGAAGACGGCCGAGGCCGGCCAGCGCCGCGGCACGGTTGTTCCTGCACGCAACGTTGCCGGGGCAGATCTCGACGGCACGGTCGTAGCAGCGCAGGGCGTCCTCGAGCCGCCCATTCTTGTAGTGCTCGTTCCCCAGTTTTGTGACCTCCTAGGGGTCGCAGACGCCGATCCTCCTCCCCGACGATGAGCCGCCGCTCCCGGCGGAGGGCGGTCCGGACCGTATTACGCTGCCGTGGCCGTAGTTGCTCGTGCCAGAGCCGAGCATGTTGCTGCGTGCGGGGGCACGGGAGGAGACCATGCCCGGCTTGGCGAGGCGGCCCGAAGGGCAAATGTTTACGGATCTAGGGTTAGGGTTTTGGAGTTGGGGGAATGGAAGGAGAAGAAGAGGAGGAAAGGAGAGTGTTAACTTGCTGAACTAGAGTTAGGGTTTTGGAGTTGGAGGAGTGGAGGGAGAAGAAAGGAGGAGAAGGAGAAGACCAGAAGGTTTCGGAGGAGAGGTGAGTTTTTTGTTGAAACACGGGCTATAGCAAGGATTTTGC
Organism: Iris pallida; assembly: GCA_029216955.1. Lineage (NCBI taxonomy): Eukaryota > Viridiplantae > Streptophyta > Magnoliopsida > Asparagales > Iridaceae > Iris > Iris pallida. Next base: position 16,429,409 of record JANAVB010032618.1, on the reverse strand, counting down.
CAACAATTAAACTTAAAAAATATTACAAGTTTGCCACCGCTCTAAAATATTAATAACGTTTTGTTTTGTAGACGTTATAAAAAGTTCAGAATTAGCCCAAACTGTCATAGAAAAAAGTTATTTCGAACTTTGTTAACGCTTAGGTGTCATGCATCATCAATACGCTTTGTCGAGCGTTATTAATAGACCTTTTTGTTGTAGTGTAAGAGGACCCAGAGTAACTGTACTGACGTACTAGTACGGGTGATTCGAAAACTTTTAGTAGGGCTTGATACCCGTACTGAAAGGATCGTCGTCTAACTAAGCTACGGTCTAGGATGGTGAGTCGTTAGTGACTTTCATATAGTTAGATGGCATGCTAATGTTATATGCTTGTTGGCCTAGTATTTGAGGTAGGGTCATCTACGTTGCGTGACACATTTATGACTTTGGACACATGTTTGTTATGTCATGTAACAGATCCTTATAAGGCATGATTAGAAATACCATATAATGTGCTTACACTCACTAATTCATTCTATTGGTTTGGTGGTGTCGACGAAAGGCCACCCATCTGTGCTTATTATATGATCGTTGAGCACCTCTAGAGGAAAGAGTGAATAAAGTGTATGCATGTACAGCAAAAATAACCACCAATTAAAAATTAGCAGTTAGAAACTATGGCAGATATAAGACACAGTAAATAAATACAGTAAGCAAGAGATAGAGAATCAAACTCAGTGAACACTGCGATGTATACTGGTTTTCCTCTGAGAGGACTAGTCCAGTCGCGAGTACAATTGCTCGTTATTAATCTACTATTCATAAGCTAAATGAGAGCTTCGCGTCTCTTTACAACACCGTGCCTTAGTGACGAGCGCATGACCGACTCCAACAAACTAATTCCGAAAACTGGAACATTTTCTGAATTGCAACCTCTGATACAACTCTTCTGAACCAAAATACTAGATCGAACATAACTATACTGGCTTTGGCTAAGAGTGGTATAGGAAAGATTTGAAAGATTTAGAGCATTGAAAATATTTTAGAATAGATAGATAGAAGAGTGAATGAGTGATTCGAAAATGTGAAAATTCTTCTCTATTTATAATATTTTCGGGGACCAAATTTGGGCATAGTTCGGATGCTTGAATCTCGCATTCGAACGTTGGATGCAGATTTTCTGGAAACTGTATTTCAAATTTACCCAGACCGAACTCGGTCCGAACTGGATCAAAGTTATGGCCGAATTCTGTTAGGTTAGATTAGGATTTGCATGGGCCAAATTGTATAGGTTTTGGGCTATTTGGATATGTGGGGCTTTAGAGATAAGTAGGTAGGCTTTTTGGATTTGTGGACTGAGAATAACCTAAGCCAGTATAATCCCGAATGATCTTACATTTATATTTCCTAGACTCAAATAAAATTAAAAATACAAAAGAAAATATAAAATGACTCGATCTGAAATCCTAATAAGATTGCTTCTGGATGATGATGCAATGTTTCTTGTAGTAGTAGGATGTAGATGTAGACGTTCTTCGGTATCAATTCATGTAACCTTAGCAGTTCGTATATTTTGCATATCGATCAAAGTTGTCGTTGATTATCAAAATTAGGTGTGACCATTATCCAATGGGCCAACAATCTTCCCCATTTTGATAATTGACAAACTATGAGTCTATACCAAAATATAACTGATATAGAATATTTTTTAAAATATGTATACTTGACTTATATAGGTCGCAAGAAAATTTTGTATTGAATAGACTCTTTCTCCCCCTTTCTCAAGTATTCAAACATGTGGCTCTCCCGCAATATATGAAGCCAACAATAACAAAGAAATAAATAGAGTGATATCCACAAATAAAAGAAATAAAATAAGTCACGACTCTGCAGAACTAGTAGTAGCAGTGTAAACGGAATATGAGAAATAGAAACTGATATAGCATAAAACTCAACCACTACTGAAATATAGTGCATACAATCAGAACTAAAAGAGTTCAAACTATTACATAAGTCCAACTAAAACAGATAAAAATAGTATCACTACTACATGATCATCATCAGCAAGTAACATCCACAAAATGCTAAACTACAAGTCAAATCACATATCAGCGTCATTGTCGGCTGGATCAGCAAGAGGATGAGGATCGACATAGGCTGTCGTCAAATCAAAGAATTCAAAAGTGTTCGGATCCTCAAGCCTCGGTCCGTCGAATCCTAGATGACGGAGAATCTAAAATGGTGTAGTAGGATGATGCGCCAGTGACCACTGAATATCAGCAATGCCATTTCTTAAGACCTGAGCTTGAGAAGTATGGCAAAACTCAGCATCAACATAACACTGATAACATTGTCCCCAAAGAGTGACAAAGTCATCGAACCGCTGATACAATTGATGATCAAATCCTAGAGCAGTACGAAAAGGAGCAGGAGCAACTGGATCAGGTAGAGGTAGAGCAGCACCGGATGAAAGTGGAGGTAGAGGATTTCTCCTAGACCTAGTCAGCTCAGAAGGTGATCAAGAGATAGGACATATATCAAGGTCGATTTTAAACTTCCTAAAAATTACTGCAATATGCATGGAATAAAGGAAGTTGCGGCCCACCCTCCGACAACTGATCATCCAAGTCAAAAAGGTCTTGGGGACGAAAAATATGGCTCCAAAATGAAGATAATACATTACAGACATCTCAAAAAAGGTGATCTCATCAATATATCACTTTTGGGGAAGCAAAGCAGAGTAAACAAATCGATGGAGTGTATAGAAATTTTGATTAAGGTGCTTTGCAAACAACCTACTGCCTCTAGGGACCGGATTCGGATGACACATAGTAGCCTTAATAGAGTCAAGAGTCACGTCATTGGGAAATTAGATTTTGTTTATGTCGACTAATGCTTCGTCGTTGTCCGGCATATCGAAGTATTCACTAAGGTCAGTCGAGTTAAACTCAATTTCTTTTCCAGCGATCAAGAATAAATGCTGCCATTGTCTTTTACTTACATATTACAGTAAAACATATGAACTACATTGTCAAAAATTTTACTAGATGTTTCAAAGAAATCTCGGAGTCCTAAGTGTTCAAAAGTGGAAGTATACTCCGCGAAGATAGTGAAATTTACCGATCTTCCGGGATAAATTTTACGGTAGCGAAAAGAGGTAAACCAAGAGTCAGATATTTCCAAAGATGGAAATAAATTCATGTCAAATTCCTCATCGTCGGTAGGACGAACGAGACTAAATACGTTCAAGGGTTCGTATTTCGAAGTGGAAGACGAAGCCGCGGGCTCTCCCTTCTTTCTCTTAAGGTGCTTGGGAGCCATGGAATTTAAAAGAAAGGAAAAAAGAGATATACCTCAAAAAAATAGGAAGATGAGTAGAGAACACCTTCTTGAGCCTTCTAGATCTAAGAAGGAAGAAGATTGGAGCTAAGAGAATATGGTAATAGAAACTAGGGTTTTATTTTTGTTGCTCGGGTGGAGAAGAAGAAGTATATATAAAAACTAGGGCCGGCTGCTGTTGTTCTGGAAAAATGAAGCACCGCCAATCGAGTTCGGCCCGAACTCAGTCAAAACTTGGGCCGAGTTCTGTCTGAGTTCGGCCACTTGGATTTTTAATTCATTTTATGAATAATGAATAATAAATGTACTCAATAACTTTTAACTTCTTCGACTAATTAAAATTTATTACTTTGGGTTAGCTGTAGGGACCGGATCCCAGCTAGCGGTAGTCTGAAGATACTTGGCACCGTGTCGCTTAGACTGTCTTTTTGAAAGAATGACCCTTTCGGCTTGTATCCAAAATAATTTTAATTAATAAATCTCAAAATCTCAAATTTTAAGTAATTTTATTAAACATAACTCATTATGAATCTGAAAATTCAAGTATGCCTAGCTCGCAACGTAGATAATTGAAACGGTCTTCAGCAAGCAATTTTGTGAAAAAAACATGCTAATTGATGATCTATGTCAATAAATTCTAAGCAAATATCCCCGTATTGTTGATGATCACGTAAAAAATGATGATGTATCTCTATGTGCTTTGTGCCTGAATGACAAACAAGGTTCTTAGTCAAATTAATTTTATGAGTGTTATCACAATATATAGAAATATTCGTGTAGTGCATTTGTAGTCTTCTAGGGTTTGCTTTATCCATAAAATCTGTATACAACAACGTCCTGCGGTGATGTACTCAGCCTCAGTTATTGATAAAGCAACAGAGTTTTATTTCTTGCTAAACCAGGAGACTAAAGCTTTTTCTAAGAAATGACATGTACTGCTGGTACTTTTACAGTCTACTTTGCATCCTGCGAAATCTGCATCTGAATAACCAATTAGATCAAAAGTTGTGGTTTTAGGATACCACAAGCCGACTGTAGAAGTTCCCCTAAGGTATCGGAAGATATGCTTAACGACGTATAAGTGTGATTCCTTAGGATTAGCTAGGCATCGTGCACAAATGCAAATACTAAACATAATATCTGGACGACTAGCAGTTAAATATAATAAAATACCAATCATACCTCGATACATATGCTGGTCGACAGGTTTGGCACTTTCATCAATGTCAAGCCATGTTGATGTAGCCATTGGAGTGCCCATAGGTTTTACATTGTCAAAGTCATACTTCTTCAGTAAATCTTTCATGTACTTGGCTTGGTTGATGAACGTTCCCTATGAGATTTATTTGGTCTAAAGTCCTAGGAAGTAGTTTAGCTCTTCCATCATACTCATCTCAAACTCACTCAAATTTTTGACAAAGTTTTTCATTAGTAGAACAAAAAATGATGTCATTTACATAAATTTACACAAGAAGAATACTATCATCTGAAGACTTGATAAATAAAGTAGTATCAACTCTTCCTTTTGAAAAATTATTTTCAGGTAAGAAGGCACTTAGGCGTTCATACCAAGCACGAGGTGCTTGCTTGAGTCCATAGAGTGATTTTCTAAGTTTGAAGACGTGATCGAGTTTTTGAAAATTTTAAAAACCAGGGGACTATTTCACAAAAACTTCTTCTTTTAAAAATGCACTTTTACGTCCATTTGAAACAGTTTGAAATTATGAAAATATACAAATGCATAAAACATGTGAATGACTTCTAGTCTAGCAACAGGAGCATATGTCTCGTCATAATCAATACCTTCTTCTTGATTATAACCTTGTGCCACTATACGTGCTTTGTTGCGTAGAACTTGTCCATCCTCACTAAGTTTATTTCGAAACATATATTTGGTACCAATTATCGATTGACCAATAGGTTCAGGAACTAGTTCCTAAAATTGGCTTCTCTCAAATTGATTAAGTTCCTCTTGCATGGTATTAATCCAAAACTCATCATTAAAAGTATCTGCTACTGTCTTAGGTTCTACTTAAGAAATAACATCTACATTAGCTGCTACATTAATATCCTTAGTAGAAGAACGTGTACTTACACCTTTTGATACATCACCTATGACGAGTGTCTATGGATGGTCTGACATAAATTTTATTTTCTTCGGTAGACTTTCCAGATAGCTCTCTTTAATAGCAGTATTTTCAGATGTCTTGGATTTATTATGTGCATTTTCATCATCACTGTCACTAGATCTGTGACTATTAAGCTCATCAAAAGTGACGTTAATAGACTCTTCAACAATCGTAGATCTTTTATTGAAAATTATAAATCCCTTTCTCTTAGCAGCATATCCGAAAAATATTCTTTCATCTGCTTTAGAGTCGAACTTACCCAAGTTATCCTTGGTATTCAGGATAAAACAACAACATCCAAAAACTTTAAAATAAGAAATATTTGGAATCCTTTCAAACCACAACTCATATGGTATTTTCTTCGAGATAGGTCAAATCAATACCCTATTTAAAATATGACAGGCAGTATTAACAGCTTCTGCCCAAAAATACTTAAGAAAATTATGCTGATTCATCATGACTCTAGCCATCTTACTTAGAGTACGATTCTTTCACTCCATAACACCATTCTGTTGGGAAATTCTAGGACAAAAAAACTCGTGGTAATATCCACTATCATTACAAAACTTTTTGAAATCAGCTTTTACGAATTTGTTACCATGATCACTTCGAATTCGAGTAATCATGAAGCCTTTTTCATTTTGTACATTTTTACAAAGTATCTGAAATTCAAACATAGTATCACTTTTATTTGATAAAAAGAAAATCCATGTATAACAAGAGAAATCATCAACAAACACGAAAGCGTAGAGCTTACCGCCAAGACTAGCGACTCTATTAGGACCAAACAAATCTATATGAATTAACTGCAAGAGTCTAGTGGAACTTACATCATTGATGGATTTAAAAGTTGACCTAGTTGTTTTGTTCTTTTTCACAATCAACATATACCATGTCTCTCTTGAATGTGATTTCTAGGACTCCTTTTACCAACGTTTTAGTACATAGTCGTGAGATAGTGTCCATATTGGCATGTCCTAGTCTCATGTGCTATAGCCATCTTTCATCTTGGTTGGCTACCAGGCACTTCCATACATTATTAGTACTTTCCAAAAAGAATACATAAATATTGTCTTCCCTAATCCCATCATATACGGATTACCAGATGACATATCATAAATTGAACACTTGTCTTTAACAAAGTTGATGTCATAACCATTATCTGCCAAATGACTTATGCTCAGTAGGTTATGTTTCAACTCAGTGACTAGACATATGTCCTTTATTACTGGATAGGAATACATACCAACAGTGTCATTTCCAATTATATCACCTCTTAAGTTATTTTTGAAGGTGACATATCTTCTTCATCGACAGCGTAGCGAATAAAGATGCATCATCAGCCATATGCCACAAACATCCGCTATCGAGAATCCACTTGCTTCTAGCATGAGAGGGTTGAGGATCCATCTACAAAACGAGTAGATGAATCCTTTGGTACCCATTTTTTAGAGTCCTTTTTGATTAGTTATAGGAATCCAAGCAAGTATTTGATTGTCAACAAGTTTCCTTACTTGACAATATTGTGATATGTGCCCGTGAGTACCACAGTACGTACAAGTAGGTTTTAAAAATATGCTTTTTGTTTCTGTGTTGACATTCTTTTGTATCTTCTTTTGAAACATATAAGTGAAAGCATAATTGTGTGAAACATGAGGACTAACTGGTTTAATCCTCTTAGATGTATGCTTAACATTAGGACTAACCTTAGGCTGTGTAACATAGATGGCCTATTTGCCTAACTTGATTTTTAACTTTTTAGAAATCACACAAGACTCCTCATATTTGGTAGTCATATCAATGAGTCTTTGCTTTGTGACTAAGTGTCTCTTCTTCTCTATGTCATAAAGCTCTTGCACTTTGACATAGTCTCTTTCTTTTCAGTGGTGAGGATAGCCTCATGATAGTCTACTTTATGCTTGGCTATGACATCCGTGCCACTGGTAGTAGATGTCCCTTTTATATCTTTAACAAGATTAGACAGTCTAGCTACTTCAGTTGTGTAAGCCTTAACCTTTTTGTGAGATTGCTTTTACTTGGCTAACACATTTCTGTGTTCATCAAGTAGTTTGCTAAAGGCAATTTCTAGCTCATCGAAAGTAAAACCATTGTATAGAGGATTGGAAGATACCTTATCAAAAGCCATTAGACAAACATTTGCCACTACCAGAATAAGTCATATTAGTGACACCAGAAAACGTCGCTAAAATGACAAAAAACGTCGCTACAACTATTTACCGACGTATTTAGCGACGTTTTCCTGTGGTCGCGGAAAGCCATGTCGCTAACAGGAAAAATGTCGATAATCGTCGCTCTTAACGACGCTTACCGACGTCATTAAACGTCGATAATTTGCTAACGTTCACCGATGCCCCGTCGAAAATATGGCGACGTCTCAAACGTAGGTCAACGTCGGTGAATCCTGCAACAGTTAGCGACATATGTCTAATTTTTACCGACGTTCACCGACTCTGTAGGCGAGGGAAATACTGGGACATTTAGCGACGTATATCTAGTGTTTACCGACGTTTACCGACGCAACCTTAGGTCGGTAAGCGTCAGTATACCTGGTGATTTACCGTCGTTTACCGACGTTTAGCTGTGTCGCTAAACATCAATAAATGTCACTAAACGTCGCTAAATTACAAAAAAATATTAAAAAATAAATTACAGAATGTCCACAGAATCATATTTTCTACCTGCAGTTCAATAAATAACAAAAAAACCACAAGCACATTTTCTTTCTGGGTTTGCCGACCCCTTCGGTGGAACGCTCAACACCGGTACATCAGAATATACATATGTATCAACGCAAACAAGAGTAAAAGTCTACAACCAACATATGATGAGATACCAACACAACAAACACTAAAATATCTAAAGTCGGTAAACGAATATCCAAAGTATACAACCAATATCCACATGAATCCACAACCAATAATGAAAGTCTACAAAAACAAATAATCCACAACCATTACTGAAACAACATAAAAAAATACTAAAAAATACTGCAATCTCATAAAACATTCCTAACTTGGACTACTGCAGATCTGGAGGAGGAGGGGTACCGTCGCGCCTCAAGGATAGGAATATCTCGTACTCCTCCCGTAAAATCGTCACCGATGAAGAAGGTAGTGACGTCGGTGGAGTCGGATGTAGTAACGCCGACAGAGTCGACGAAGATGAAGACGCACCCGGAGGACAATAACGCTCCAACGCTGCTAGTCGCTGGTGGTAGAAATCCATGGTAGATAACAACCTCGTACTGCTATCAACCATCGAATCCTGCATCAACGTGAGCCTTTCGCCCATAGACAGCTGTGATGCCTGCAGATCCGTCATGTTGCACTCTGTCGACGCTCTAAGATCAGTGATGCACCGCTCTGTCCTCTCAGTCACATCCTTGAGCTCCATAATGTTGCGGTTGAGCGTATCCAATCGTACTATGAGCGTAGCATCGTCCGTCTGGTGCTGCTTCTGGATTCGTCGTAGCAGCTCGTCACGGACAGACTCTACCATCTGCTGGACTCGGGCAGACTCCTGGGAGGGCTGTGGGCTATGCACACTAGCATGGGAGGACCTAGAAGACTGTGTCGCAACTAGGGTGCCATAGGATCTCGTACCGTAGTGCGTACCCCTGTGGAGACCACTAGCAGCGTTCACCCATAGCTCATCCTCCGGCGGAGCTGGAGCGGGCTGCGAGTAAGTACCGGCCTCTCCTGTAGCAGGTGCACTAGCAGCCGCCCGCTCCTTAAGCAGTTGAAACTCGGCCTAGAAAGCATGGATACTCTATAACTTCTAATGTCTAATGTACTTATTATTACTAACTACATGAATATCTATTTGTATGCATATTTACTAAGTTATATCAAAACTAACACAAAGTATTAAAATTAATAAATATAATTGTAATACTTACATAGGCCTGCTCCGCCCTCTCGTCAATAAGCTTTGCCCTTCCGATGTGTGGCTAGGAAGACAGTCACCATATTGGCGACATCACCCCTCTTTATCGGTAATTAAATATATCACCTTTTAATAATTTATCGGACTTGCATTAAAATAATATTTCTAAAATAAAAAAACATATCATATGACAAAAATGTTCCGTCATCGAAATCGATCCACCGCACCACTTTGATCCCTGCTTCCTAGCCGCCTTGGCCTTCTCAGACTTTTCCTTGTACCTTGGCTCGTCGAATCGAGCCTTCATTGCAGTCCACCGATCAAGGGTGATCCAACCTTGGATCAGCTTTTTGGCACGATCACGAGTCTTCTGATCATTAATAGCGTCGCAGATCAGCTTAGCAGCGACGGCAGGAAACATTCTATCGATCATCTCGGCCCGGTGCAGTGGATAGAAAAATATATCTTAGAAGAGTACAAACCAAATATTTATCAGTTAAACATAATATGCAAAAATTATATGATTCATGTTAAAAGCAAATATATTTTAACCTTGAAGCACGCAAACCAGTAGGCCTTCCTCTCGTCCGGAGCATCAGAGTAGTTTATCCAAGGACCACCATAATTAGTCCTCAATAAGTGGCCTAGGCGGCTCTGTACTGACGGGGAAAGATATCTATACAAACATATTATATTCATGAGAAAAGTTAATTTATAATAAACACAGGAAAAAAATGATAAACCAAAATACTTACTTTGTACCGTCGGCCCAGATCTCCGTCCTCGTCTCCTCCGGAGGTACGCATGCATCATCTGCCTGATACTGGTCGGCTGTCGGCTCAGCCTCCTCCATCTGCTCATCTGTCTCTATCGTCGTATCAGCAGGAGGAACGCTAGACGACGGAGCAGTCTCAGGCCAGGAACTACTCGTTCCAAGAGATATGCCACATAGTGTCGGGACAGGCGGAGGTACTGTCAAATACACTAGAGTACTGGGCGAAGAGGATCAGAGTCGGTACCAGTAGGAGGTACCGAAGGAGTACCCTATCCTTTGCCAGTACCAGTATCCCGTACCCCATGTCAGGACATACGGAATGATCTGCGACGACCTGTCATACCTGATAACAACATATGATGAAATGCAACAAATAATAGTACATTAGAAATATGAAAGTACAACAAAGATAAGATAATAACCAAGACAACATATGATGATACATTTTACAAGAAACATCTAAGTCCAGATAGTATATTCTACAAGTAACATCTAAGTTCAGATAGTACATTCTACAAGAAATATCTAAGTCCAGATAGTACATTCTAAAAGAAGCATCTAAGTTCAGATAGTAACCAAAACTAGATAATAACCAACTCTACATAATAAGAAAATGAAAGTACATCTCTCTCAATCATCTTAAGAATATTCATCTTGTTCGTCTTCCTCGACCTCATCTTCCTCTTCCTCCTCCTCCTCATCTTCACTTTCATCTTCGCCTTCGTCGGCTTTGCCTCCTCTTCGGATAATTCTACATCTTATACATAAGTCGTGTAATGCGTAACTTTCGTGGAGTCCATATCAACAATATTGGTTACAAGAGGTAGCTCGTCCTCCTGATAAGCTTTTTCGTCAACATCAAAAGTATCTTTAGCTTTAGTCTTGCATAGTGTCCACCAGTCAGACTTCGTTGCTCTCTGTCTCGGATAAGCTGTGAATTACACGAGCTGAGCCTGAGTTGATAGGACAAATGGTTCATAGCCTTGATATCTACACTTGTAGTTTAAATCCACAAGACCATGCTTGTCAATTATCCAACCTTGATTTTCAATCGGATCGAACCATTCACACTTGAACAACACGATCTTTGCTGGTTCTCTCCCATAATTATATGTCAACTCCACAATCTCTCGCAAGATGCCAAAAAAATTATTTCCTGGATCGACGTATTTGTAGTTCGAAGATTTGATACACAAACAACTATTTTTCGTAGAATCAATGTAGAAGCATGGAAAAGAATAAAGAAAGATCTATACGGCCAGGGAGCCCCATGCGGCTCAGAGAGCTCATGCGGCTCAGGGATCCATACGGCTCAAGCGTCTATGCGGCTCGAATAAGTTCCATGCGACTCAGAGAGGAGCCACGTGGCCTGCAAACAGCTCTTTCCTTTGTCCTTTACTATATTAAATGCCTTGACGGTTGACAGCTCTGATACAAAGAAACAATAATGACTCCGTCATAATGGCAGACTCCTAGAAAAACGCAGGAAATCTCTGACACGATCCCCCGAAATCCATAAACCTTCATGCGGCCTTGACACGTGGACAGTCGTATGCGGCTCAGGCAGAGACCACCCCATGCGGCTCAGGCCAAAGCTATCCCATGCGGCTCAGGCCGAAGCTATTCTATGCGGCTCAAGCAGAGGCTACCTCATGCGGCTCACAAGGACTATCTCCATGCGGCTCACGAGGAAGGCACCCATCATGCGGTCACCTACGCTCATGCGGCTCAGATTATCACTATGCGGTTCAAATGTTCAGGGGTCACTCCCAAGCAGCCTTGACATGTGGCCAGCCTTATGCGGCTCAATGAGGAGCAATCCTCATGCGGCTCAGATTTTCTAAGTGGCTCGTGGTTAAGACACGTGGCATGATAATGGGACACGTGGCATCAAATCAAACGAAATCCATCAACAAATCCTAATGAAATATTGGGATCAAATCAGATCATTTGCAATCAAGCAAATCAATGACACGTGGCGGGAGATTCGAGATTGGCATAACAAATCATGAAGATTTATGTCAATCATCGTTAATTATCCATAATGATTTGATGCAATCACATTAATTGCCCGGATCTATTATGTTCAAGATGAGCGGCCCAGATTCATTGATCCTAAGCCGCCGACTTTGGAGAATGGGCAATCATTACAAACCCTAGTGATGCCTCCCACTCTTATAAATAGCAAGGTGCCATTCCATTGCGAAAAAAAGAAGACTCTCTTATTTTTGCAAAAAAGAAGACACAGAGATCTAGAGAGCCAGAGAGAGAATATACAGAGATCGAAAGGAGAGCATTTCTTCATCAACGCCAAGCAGTTCTTCTACAGAGCCAAGGCTGCACCCGATCGTCCAAGGAGTAAGGCAGAGCGGCCGTCGCTTTCCCGAGCCTCTATCGTCACCCCCCAGAATCTAAAATAAACAATTGTACTTAGATTACTGCACCTAGGCTTTCGTCCCTAGGCTTTCTTTGTACAAGCGAGTTTGTATTGTGAAGTAAAAGTCCAGTCCTCCGATAATTGTTCTGTTCTTTTATATTTCATGGCAAACACGATGGCGACTCTGCTGGGGACAAACTTCTCCACGGCTGAGGAGTTGGTGACGCAATCGGATGCAGCCAAACTTGGCTCCATGCAACAGAAGATGGTCGTCCGCTTCGACCAACAGGCATTTGAAGAAATGCTCTCCGACGGGAGCGCTGGCCCGGTCCAGAAGCAAACCCGCACAAAGAAGGCTCGCAGGGAGTGGAGGCCAAAATCATTTGCAACACCCCAGGCCCTGGATGGAGTACTCTCTGCTACCAAAGACGGCGAAGGCGACTCTCGTGCGGCCCCACTTCAAGCCATAGAGAACTCTGCTATCCCCAAGTCCGGCAGAGGAAAGCACTACGATGCTGGACTTGTAAGGGCAAAGAGCGATTCTATGTGCTCCAGAAAAAACCGAACAAGGGCACTAGCCGCAAAGCGAAGACTCATGCGACCAAGATTGCCAGCCGCATAAATGATGACCATGCGGCTGAAACTGCTAGCCAAATGCATAATACTCATGCGGCCAGGATTTCAAGTCGCATGGAGAACACTCATGCGGCCAGGGTTTCCAGCCGCATGGAGAAGACCTATGCGGCTACGACTGCCAGCCGCATGAAGATTATTGATTCCAGCCGCATGACGCCTACTCCATGCGGCTCTGTCTTCGACCGCCTCTCCTATGGTCCTGATCTCTTGTGTTCCCAAGAAGACATGTCCGATTCTCTCCAGCACCACTTAGACTCTTCCTACTATGTGCCCTCACGCACTAGAGTGAAGAAGTCTAGGGCAGCACGAGCTTGGCAAGCTCGGTCCGCTGATCCGACCTCTGACCAACCGAGCGTCCCACATACTGTTATACGGGCCTCTGATGGGAAGTTGTACAGAACCACTCGAGTCCAGCCCCCGGTGGCAAACGGACAGAGAGGTTCCTAAAAGTCTCCCAAAATCCAGGGAGCAAACATGGTCGATCCGGACCCATCTGACTTGCGTGAGGCCATCCTCCACAAACGCAAGGAAAGAGAAGGTGCCCCGGGGTGCAAAGAGTCCTCCCACGGACATCACTGCACTCAAGTCATCGTCAACTGCTGTTGCAATAACGAGACGGTACGAGAAGACCGGCAGTCTGTCGACTTCCAAAGACTACAACAACCATGCTCAGAGGATGAGGCACCTCCCGTCGTCTCCTGCAACTCTGCTCAGAAAATCCCTACCGATAGAAGAGGAAAGAAGACCAATGCTCCCAGCCCGAAGGTTTCAACCACTATGACTAAGAGACTATCGTCTAAGCGAGTGCCCACCACCGGAGTTTTCTAAGGTACCCGTTCAAAAACAAAATCTGCTACAGTGGGAGATTCATCGTCCACACCACCGGGGGTTGCTGGGACTGGGGGTAACACTCTTCCGAACCTCCACGATAATTCGATGTTCCAAGAAGACGAGCTGGGAGAAACAACTCTTCCATCAGATGCAGCAAATCCCGACGTCCCCGAGGACATCCACGACTCTCAAGATGAAGCAAACTCTGAAGCCGGGGGTACTATCCCTTCTGAATCTGAACCAGAGGAAAATATTCCCATATAGCCCGATGACTTCTTGCTACAGGGGTATGATTCGGAGGGCACGTCCTCCACCGTTCCTTCTATCTCTCCTCATATAAGGACGGTGTTTATGACGGACAGCAACCAAGGTGGTTCTAGTGATCGCCAACGCATCGACACTCTGGGGTCCATACTGTACGCCTTGGTCAAGTCTGTAGACGAGATCAAACCGGCCCTTCCAACTCTCTAAGGAGGGACGCCTGGCCAAACAAGCCCGGGTCCCACGGTCAATGCGGACTCGAACTCAGCGACACCAAACCCGGGCAACAAGAGAGGTCCAGGAGCTCCGAGCCATGTTTCACGCTCGAGAAAACTCCCAAAACCTCAGAATACGGCAACCATACCCTGCTGCATGGAGGGATGTCCCCTTCCCGCCAAGATATAAGCCGTTCAACATTAATCCATATGATGGGAAGACATCTGCAAGTCGATACATCACTTACTTCGAGGTCACCGTCGACCATCTGCCCCATGACGATGCCATCCTCACACGATTATTCATTGGAGCATTGGAAGGAGTCGCCTTCGACTGGTATCGCAACCTGCCAGACAACTGCATCCACTCCTTCGCCAGCTTCAAGCGCATGTTGTTGGAGAGATTCTACGAAGTAGGACAGGACATCACAATGTCCACCCTCATGGACGTCGTCCAAGGGAAGAAAGAGCTGACAAGGAACTATATTGAGCGGTTTTGCCAAACCGTAATGAAGTTGCCGTCTGGTAACCCGGATTCCTCCTTAATTAAAATTTGCCAAAAGAGATTGCTCCCAACAATCAGTCTCTGGATGGGCGAAAGTCAATTTAAGGACTGGAAGACGTTCATCATCAGTGCCACTAGCACCGAAGAACGGTTGAAGAAGGCTCGCCAACTGGGATTACACATCTCGGAGGGAGAGAACAAGGGCAAGCGTTCTAATACCAACAACGACAATGGGGGTAGCCCCTCCAACAATCGGGACAACAAGGGTAAGCAGGCTATGGTGGCCGACACAGCCCAGAAACCTGAGTCAAAATCGGCAGACAAACAATGACCACAAATCACTTACTCCTTCGAAGACGGTCACGTCAAGCCTATCTTGGACATGCTCATACAAGGAGACAGAATTTAGCTCCCTGCACCAAGACGGGAACCCCGACCGGCAGATATGGAGAGCCCAAAGTATTGCCATTACCACCGCTACGTTCACCATGCTACACACGACTACTACCAATTGAAGCGATACATCCAACATCTCATCGATTCGAATGCTCTGGCCATCAATTTCGAGGAGGTAACCGTAGTGGCCAACATGGTGTCTGTAAAATTTGGCAGCTTCCCTCCAATAGAGGCTTAAGACGGTGTGATACCCATCCCTCTGGCAACCATGGAGATTGCTAATCTTCTACCTCCCCGAGATCATGCTGCTGGTCTAGTACCCCTCACCACATCAGGAGGGGAGGTCATGTGGGTCCATCCAGACTTGGTACCTGAAGTGACTCAGTCTACACCATCCTCCATTTACCAGAAAAAGAGTAGAAAAGTCATATCCTGCCACACAATCTCGATAGATGTCGAGGAAGCTACAACTGTCGTCACTCGGTCTGGGACACAATCCCAACCTGTGGCTGATAACTCGGCTGAAGATCATCAGCCAGCCACCACTGACACTCCAGGACCTTTCCTGCCTCCGACGACCGACAAGCCTAGGCCGAAGGAGACTCGCTTTGACAAATCCCTCCGAAAAGAGGCACCTCAGGGGCTGGAGAGGCCCTACAACTTCGACATCTTGGCGCAATTGGCCAACATACCGGCCAAATTATCCTTATACGAGCTTCTGAGACTCTCAAAGGACGTTCGCGCGGCTTTGAGCGATGCACTCCAAAATGCCGACGCCTATCTGGCTCAGGTCAACCTCACAGGAGAGAGCCCGCCTGCAAATCTCCAAGACAGCGCTTGCACAGGAGCTATGCCCAATATTTTGTTTACTCCGCAGGATATGCTCATCAAAACCAATCTGCACGATCGTCCGTTATACTACACCGGATACATCGGGGACATAAAGGTGGACCGGATGCACATTGATCCTGGTTCTTCCATAAGCATCATCCCGAAGGGTCTGTTACATCATCTCCGTATTCCTATGCATCGTTTGACGCCAACAAGTACCGCCATCAGCGGTTTTAATTCGGGCAGGAGCTATCCGATCGAAAAGATTCGCTTGAAGTGCCAAATTGGCGTTTCCAGTCAGAAGTCACCTGTAACGTTATAGATGCAGACACTTCTTACAACATCCTCTTGGGGCGCCCTTGGATATACGATTATATGATCGTGCCTTCCAAGCTGCACCAGTGCTTCAAGTATGTCGATAAACTCGGCTTCGTGAGGACAGAATTTGCCGACATCGATCCCTTCAAAGGGGTCGAATCCTACTACTCAGACTCCTGCCTATACGAGAAGTCAAAGAGGCACCTGGATGGAGATGTACAAGCTAAAACTGAGATGGCCTCAGGATCAGAAGAACCTCTGACGATCCACCTTCAAGCTCGTAAACCTGGCAAGTCTGCACCCCTTACGGCCACTTTGCGTAAGGACGCGATCAGCCTCTCAGCACAAGAAGAGCAAATGATAATCTGGCTGTCAAGGTCTGGCCAAGTGCCAAGACCTATAATGGAGCCACTGACAATTAGACTGCCAAGAGTCGGCCAGCCACAAATGGAGAAGCTCAACCCCTCCGACAAGCCAATGACGATATGCCTTCCCAAGAAGAGTCGTCACCCCGATACAAAGGTGCCAAACTGGGGGTCGCTAGTTTGCCAACGACTCCACGTTCTGCTCCAATAGCAGACTAAGTACAATTGTTTATTTTAGATTCTGGGGGGTGACGATAGAGGCTCGGAAAGGCGACGGCAGCCCTGCCTTACTCATTGGACGATCAGTATGCAGCCTTAGCTCGGGGAAGATCTGCTTGGCATTGAAGAAGAAATGCCCTTCTTGCTCTCCTCGTATTGCTCTTCTGGCTTCTCTCTCTCTGTGTGTACTTCTTCTCTGATTATTAAGGGAGGAGCTCTCTGTGTATGCGTATCTCTCTCTGATAGTGTATATGTCGCCAGGGAATGGCACCTTGCTATTTATAATAGTGGGGCATCATTAGGGTTTAGATGATTACCCATTCTCAAAGTGGCGGCGGCCTAATGTATAATCAATCTGGACCATTCGTTTAAGGCATGAAGGATCTGAGCCATAAATGGGGATAGTATTGAATCCTGTAAATGATTAATGCTGATTGCTTTAAATCTTCATGATTGATTGTGTCAAGCTTGGTTTTCTCACCACGTGTCCCATTGGCTTGATCATGAATGATATGACCTGATCTCATTAATTATGAGGATAACGTTAAATATGGTCATTAGGATCTGGTAAATCTCTGATTGATCTGCATCCCATAATCATCCTTGCTAAGTTATGGGGACCATCGAATCCCTGCCACGTGTCTTAATGGTGGACCCTGTCAGAACCGCATGATATCTATGAACCGCATGAGACAGCGTCTCAGTGAGCCGCATAGGTATAGTACTTGCGAGCCGCATGGGGTAGTTTCTCGGTGTGCCGCATAGGTGTAATACTTGCGAGCCGTATGGGATGGCTTCTTGGTGAGCCGCAGGAAGATGATTCTCGCCAACCGCATGAAGCTGTTCTTCGATGGAGCCGCATGGGAATAGCCACGTGTCAATCTCGGATCGTGTCAGAGATTTTCTCCTGTTCCGAAAGAGTCTGTCATTATGACAGGACCATTATGACACTTCATGTCAGAGCCGTCAGCTGTCAAATCATGATAGAGCATTGAATAGGGCCATTATTCGATGGCCAGCTGTGTGAAGGGGTCCCATGGGGACACGTGGTGTTGATCGAGCCGCATATCTCTGTTGGTCGTATGTGAGCCGTATATACTTCTGAACCGCATACGGCTGGGGGGCTCTTTGAACCGCATAGGACTGTCCCTATGTAAGTCGCATAGACTCTCCTGCCCCGAGCTGTATGAGACTAAGAGTCTCTCTGAACCGCATGGGACTGCTCCTGTATGAGCCGCATGGGGTTCTCCTATTCCGAGCCGCATAGATCATCATTCTGATATTTTCCATGCTTCTACAAGACCCCCTTCAAAGTTTTCAATTTGCAAAATTGAAATACTTTGAATAAGAAGCATGGCCTTTGTTGACCGCATAGATAATTCAGCCGCATGGATTTATCTGGCCGCGTGAGCTGTTAGGCCGCATAGACTTTTTGCCACGTGTCCCAACCACGTGTGCAAATCTTCTGCATTAAATGCCCTTGATTCATTTTTTGAATTAACGCCGCCTCTTGGGGGAGGATCCCAAGGGTCAGTTTTGTTTTGACCGAAGCATTTTTCCTTTATTCTTTTAGGCAGCACGTGGATCGAGGCGTTTGTTTGATTTTTTGAGCCTCCTTCACCTATAAATAGGAGTAATTTTATTTTTTGAGGGTTTCTTTACCTTCTCTCTTTTGCTCGGACTCCTTGTTGCCGACTTCCTCTTCGTCTTCTCCCATCAACGATTGCCAATGGCTCCCAAAAAGACTACCGCTGGTACGGATAAGAAGGCCGCGTCATCGTCTGCGGCAGCGAAGGACAAGAGGGCCGCGTCTTCATCGACGATGGCGAACGTGGCAACTCCTCCACCGGCTGACGTGCCTATTTTTTACCCCGATGTTCACCCGCCTATTGCTGGTAGGACTATCAACGTGAACTGTCACGGCTACGCCGCATATTTTATGCGCGAGCCTGTATTTCCAAGTATGCTGCGTGTCCGACTCATGTTCGAGCCGCATGGGATATGACCTAGGTCTGAGCCGCATGAAAGTTGTTTGCAGCCGCATAACTACTTCATCCTCAGGGCCGCATAAGCTCATCTGGACTGGACCGCATGAGCTCTTTCAAACTGAGCCGCATAAGCCTATTTCGAACTGAACCATATAAGCTTATTCAAATTAGACCGTATAGGCTCATCCGAACTGAACTGCATATGCTCCTTTCGAACCGAACCGCATAAGCTCATCCACCCTGAATCGTATAAGCCTGTTTCGAACCGAACCGCATAAGCTCATTCGCATGAGTTCTTTCAAACTGAGCCGTATAAAGTTATGCTGATCTAAGCCGCATAAGCCTCACGTAGTTTGTGTTTCGGCTATCTTTTTGACTTTGTTTCTTTTGTTTTTTCTTCAGTGAATCTGCCAGTAAATCCTGCGGGGGAACTTCTGGTTAGCTCGAATCAGTTTGCCTTGGGCGTGCGTCGGGATGATTTAGTTCGTCAAGTATCCGAGCAGCTTCTTGTTAATGAACCTTTGGAGCGACTAAATGCTATTAGGGTTCAATCTTTCCAATTTCTTAGTGACATGATGAGTTTCGGGAAGCCTGATGGGAAGCATCTGAGACCGGTCTTCCTCTTTGGGTATGCGTTGATCATAGAAAACTCTCGAGTGCTGGATGTTTCCGAGAGTTGGGATTTTGACCTGGACGGGATGCCGATTCACATCCCCATTATGAAGCGTCATTTTCCCTTTGCATGGTTCAACATGATTGTTTTGGACAGGCAGATGCCAGACCCCCTCACTCCAACCAGACCGGGGATATTTGTTGGTAACATCCGCTACAACAAAACCACTGGGTCAGCGCGTGCGATCAAGGATCCGGCCAGTCGATCCGTGATGGGGTTAGTTCCGGGTACCTTTATCAACGCACCCGGTCCTAACTTCTTATTCTCTCAGGCTGATACTTTCTTGAGCCAGCTTGCTCGCAAAGGGTCCTATCCTGTTGGCAGATTGGTACTGCCGAGCTGGTTACACCCCATTCCCCCGTGGGCTAACCTGACCTCGTGGACTCTACGAAACTACGGGGAATTTTTGTGAGAAGTCAATCTTTATGATGCTATCCGGGGTACCAGCCACGGATTGCCCGTTAATAAGCCATTGTTCATGGCTCTTCTGGAGATGTATAATCACCGAACAGGGACTTTTTTCACCCCTGTAGGGGAATTGGGGCTCGCTCTTCACGAGATGTATGCTGTCTCCAAGCTCCCCTGGGGAGATGAGCTTTTCGAAGCGTACACTCCGACGAATGAGGAGTTACTGGATTTAGACCGTCGATTGCCAGGTTTCGTCACTGTGTATCAAGAACTATTGTGTGATCATAGCACCTGTCACCGAACGGCTATCCAGAAAAATGACAGCTCAGAAGGGGATGCTTTCCATACCAAATCTTGGGTCTCATACCTTTTCAAATTCAGCGCTGCTGGCCGAGTTACTTCCCGGGATCGTCAAACTCCTAGGGAAGTAGAGGACTTGGTGTCGACTGCTAGAAGGTCAAAGTCTAAAGGTGACAAATTTGGGAGCCAGATTGACTCCTTCAGCTATTTTTATTATAGTACCCGGCGGCTGTCAGAGAAGGCGCTGTTGGCAGGGTTTTTAATGGTATGGCTGCGCAATTGTGTGGTCTCAGGAGGGGCAGGTTCTATCGAGAGGATCAGTCGCCACTTCGTTCTCCCTGCCGTGAAATTGGCCTTTGGGGTCAGGCTGGCTCTTCTTCCTGCTATGGTGTGTAGTATTCAGCATGGTCTCCGTGCCTTCTCGTCCAAGGTCATTGCTCATGATGTAGCAATGGACTTTGAACGTATAGAACTGCCTTATCATTACTTGCTGGGATGGCTGTTGTTGCATTATCAGTCTTTGATGAGGCCTGGGACGGGAGATGGCGTTACGGACGACGACGCTTTTCTTTTCAGGTATCATCATCAGCCTTGGGAATGTAGTACCATGCCGGCGTGTCGGAGGATGTTGGCGAGGGTGGACGGATATAATTTTTTCGTGTCCGTTCTCCGTTTCACCGACCAGCAAGTGAGGAGTGTTCATGTTGATGGCGTTGGACCTCCTCATTTCTTACCTGAAAAGATGCATTTTTGGCTGCGTAACATTCGCCCGGCGCATTTAGTTTACCACAATCGCAACACTGTGTACTTGGAACCCTACTTGTCCAGTAGGTTTGCCCGTCAATTTGGGTACAGTCAGCTATTCCTCGGGCGTCCCAGTTCCCACCTGGGATTTGAAGGTAGCATTCTCGATGGTATTAGGGCATGGAGCTACTATGACACTTGTCATACTCGAACTAGCTTCTCGGTTCCTGCAGCAAATGTGATAGGGGAAATCTTGCACATGGCGGCCTTGTATCATGTTACGACAAATCGTCCTCCTCTCAATTTTGACCCGAAGACTAGCTTCATCGTGGACACTCGTCTGGCGGAGAAGGCTATGGTGTCAAGGGCAAAGAAGAGATAGGCGAATAGAGTTCCTACGTCCGATTTCGAGTCCTTTGACACAATTGAGGAAGACAACGAACGGGACGACGAGGACTCTCCCTCTTCTGGTGACGAGGCAACGGCGGGTCAGCCTCCCATCATGGCAGATGAGATGATGACGGATCAACCGTCGGTTGTATTAGATGAGGCGGTAGACCAGTTGCCATCTGTACCGGAGGTGGTGCGGGTAGAACTACCGCCTGTCATGCCTGGTCCCTCGCGTAAGCGAGGCAGGCGTGAGTCTACTGGCGGAGGAGTAGCCTTTTCTGTGAAGAGAGCGGCGGTCGGACCCCGTAGGCTACTTATTACGGAAAGGGGTGAGGATGCAGACGATGTTTCAGAGGTAAGACCAAGTCGGAGCCATCTCTTTGTTATGGTTTTCTTTTCTTTTAGAGATATGACTTAATCACTTTTCTTTGTAGGCGTCTGATGAACCGGCCTCTCCTGAACTGTCTACTGCCCCTGGAGTTGATTCGGCCCTTGCTGCTTTGATTAGCGACATGTGTGCCACGGTACTTTCTGCGGGAGCTCTCTCAGCGGTGGCTGGAAGCTCCCAGGTTGCTGTGGCCTCGGCCCGGGGTGACGAAGGTTTCCTCGGGCCCGTCTCCGAGACCGCTGAACTTCAGCAAGGCGACGCCGATCTCGTTGCATCCCCTCCCGAGGGTGCAGGGGCGGAGGAGTCTATTATACCTGACTCGGAGACTGTTGGTGAAGAGGCTGCGGTGGCTGCAAGCGAACCTCAGCCTCTACACTCCTCCACTGGTAAGATAAGCCAAATATTGACTAGTGAGGAGGCTTATTTGCTCTATCAACATATCCTCCGGGTCAAATCGATTCATGGTTGCCTTGGCCCTACAGGTCCTGACCCTTTACTTCCCACCGCGGATGTTCTTGGGGAAGGCTCGGCCTGTCGTGATCTAGGAGAAAGGAGCGTTTCCTCTCCTTCGCCGTCTCATGTCGAGGGGCCTCCCACCAGCCCCGGGCAGATGGGAATGGAGCTTGCGATGGTCTCCACCTCATCCTCTGCTGATCATACGGCTCCGGAGATTGACCTCTCGACCCTTCCGAGCATTCAAGTTCTGCGGGCCGCTGAGGAGGAGTTGGCCGTTGTTCATGCATCCTTTCGTGTGGAGTTTATTTTTCTTGTGGCAGGAGCGGCAGATTCTGTTGCGTCTTCTTCAGCATTGTCGGCTACACTCTCTTTACACCGGCTTCCTCGGAGGCTCTGGACGAGGTGCCATAGGATGTGGTCGACAGCTTCTATCGCCACTTAAAGATGGGTGTAGACGCTGCTGTAGAATGGAGGACCCCTTTTACTCTGTCTCTGCGGTGCGCTCGGGGCCAGGTTGCAACTTTGAAGTCTCTTCCCGGCGGGATGGGATTGGCTGCACTTCTGGAGCCTAAGTTGGCAGAGGCTGATCAGCTTGTGACCCAATTGCTGGCGATACGGCAGGCGGGCTTGCCTGCTACGATTGATCGGGAGCGGGGCTTCCTCATTGCTGCTCGGGATAGGATCAAGCTCGTTCGAGTTACTGCCGGGCCAGTTGTGCAGGGAGACCTTGACAAGTTCTGTGCTTCGTACGACAGGCTGGGTCATCGAAGTCATGCTTGTCGGGCTCGAGAAGAGTCTGCTTCTCGTGGGATCGCTGATACGAAGGAGCGAATTCTCGTACTCCACAGGGAGTTGACCTTCTTAGAGTCGGAGCTGGAGGCTGCTCGTGCGGAGCAGGAGTCGATTGCCCGGGAGGCCGAGAGGGTTTCCCGCTCTTCTGTCAACCTGGAACGGGCCTTTAAGAGATTCGAGGATAACTGGCAAGCCCATGCTCAACTGGAGGACGAGGCAGTGCTGACTCGAGAGGCGGAGCGTCGAGCTACCCAGAGGTTTGAGCGGTCGGTTGCCCTGCTGACGGACCGTCTCAGGGTGTTATGTGCCCCGGAGCAGTGATCGGCTTTCTGTTTTTCTTTTGCTGTTGTTTTCTTTTTTCGTCTTTTTGTTTTGATTTTGTAAAGGATGTGATCCTAAATGAGGTAGCACTTTGAATTTTGAATGAATGAGCATGTTTCAACTCATCTTCTGTTTCTTGTACTTGCAGTGTTCGTGGAACTGGACTTACTGGAAGATTATTTGTGGACCTGTTACCTTAGGCGTACCTTGGTTTTAGGTACGGATAACAAGTTTGGTCAGGATGTTCGGAACAGCCATGGCAAAGTGGTCATGGGTGTTCTTGGTATTGGGGAAAAGAATGCCCTAGAGCAGCTGGGCTCCCGGGGTATGGTGAGATGGTGGATTTATGCTAAGAAGCTTAGCAAGGGATATTTGTGGACCTATTATCCTTGGCGTACCCTGGTTCAGTATACGGATAATGGGATGAAAGGAAACCAACATATTTGCTCAGAGGTTATGAGGACATGGCAAGCATGAGGGTTTTACCGTAGAATCTTCCTGCTCAGAGGTAATGAGAACATGGCAGGAAAGACTTCACGGAAGATATTCGTGGTCAATGGCGGACATTTGTGGTCAACAGAGGACATTTGTGGTCAACAGAGGACATTTGTGGTCAACAGAGGACATTTGTGGTCAACAGAGGACATTTGTGGACCTATTATCCTTGTTGTGCTCCGGTTGTGGGTACAGATAATAGGTTGAAAGGGAACCGACATACTTGCTCAGAGGTAATGTGGACATGGCAAGCATGAAGGTTTCTTCGACGGAGCCTTCCCACTCAGAGGTAATGAGGACATGGCAGGAGTGGGCTCAATGAAGAGGGGGTACATAGAACGACTCAGAGGTAGGAGAACGTGGAAGTTCTATGCGAGGGGGCGGTTTGTTTTTGGTGGAAGTGAAAACGACTCAGAGGTAATGAGGACATGGCCATTTCGGAAATTTGTGGATCGATTACCCTTTTTGTGCACTGGGAGTGCGGGTAGTGGATCATGAGGGAGGATCTCTTCCAGGAAGAAAGTTCAGAGGTATAATCATACGTGACTTACTATCTGAAAGAGTGGCTAGAATGTGAGTTCAGAGGCACCAGCGGGTACATAACTCAGTAATTTTAGAAAAAAGTGTGAGTTCAGCGGTACCAGCGGGTACATGACTCGACAATCTGAAGGGAATGTGGAGGTGAGTTCACCGGTACCAGCCGATATATGACTCAATAATCTGGAGAGGATATTGTTTAGACATAATATTTTTTCAAGAACTTGCCGTTGACGGGCAATATGAGCAAGTCTCCGTTTTGTTTTGCGAGGCGGTAAGCACCGTTGGAGAATACTGCCTCAATGATAAATGGGCCTTCCCACTTTGGCTGGAATTTGCCGGCGGTCTTGTGAGTCATGACCATCGGCCTCCGGACTGCCAGAACGAGATCGCCCACCTGGAATATTCTGATTTTGACCTTCTTGTTGAAGGCTCCAGAGATGCGTGCTTGATATAGCTCGATCCTTTGCTGAGCTAGGAGGCGCTTTTCATCTAAGGCCTCCAACTCTTGTAGTCGACGTCGGTAGTTGTCATCCGTCGTCAATTGATATGTGAGGGCGACGCGGAGTGAGGGTATTTGGGTCTCCAATGGGAGGACTATCTCACTTCCGTACACCAGAGAGAATGGTGTATTCCCGGTGGCTGTTCGAACTGTGGTGCGATAAGCCCATAAGCATTCGCTGAGCTTCTCGTTCCAGTCGCGTTTGTTGGAGGAGACAAACTTCTTGAGGAGTTTGATGATTGTTTTGTTAAATGCCTCTGCCAACCCGTTTGCTACCGGGTTGTATGGTGTCGAAGCGATATTTTGAATACGGTGCTTATCGCAAAATCGATAGAATGCATGACTTGCAAACTGTGGACCATTATCATGGATGATCCTTCGAGGCAGTCCAAAGCGGTAGATGACGTGATGCTTAAGAAAGCTGATCACGTTTGAAGTCTTAACTTCTGCGAGTGGGACCGCTTCCGCCCATTTGGAGAAGTAATCAGTGATCGCAAGTATGAAGCGATGTCCTCGGAAGGAAGGTGGGGTGATTGGACCAATGATATCCATTCCCCATGCTTCGAATGCCAGGACGCCACTGTCGGATGTAGAAACTCGGATGGTTGGTGAATAAAGTCCGCGTGGACTTGGCAGGCTTTGCATTTTCTAGCATAATCTATCGCATCTACCACCATTGTGGGCCAATAGTAGCCCATTCGGCGAAGACGGTCTTGCAGTTTTGGGCCGGGCTGGTGGGCCCCGCAGACACAGTCATGAGCTTCTCGTACAGCTTCTTTGGCTTCTGTATTTGACAGACACCGAAGCAGTGATCCGTCGTAGGAGCGACGATACAGCATTTTCGTCTCTGTATCGTAGAAGAATCTGAGAGAACGCCGTCTAATGGAGGTGGCTTCCTTTGGGTTCTCGGGCAGGATGTCGTAGACGACGAAGTTGATGAATGGTTGTCTCCAATCTGGGGCATCATCGATCGTCTGTGCGGAATAACTCGCCACGAATTGCACATTGTTCTTGGAACAGACCAGTTCGTGGCCTATCACATCCACTGATTAACGATCATAATTCGGAACTGCTAGGGAAGCGGCAAGACCAGCTAAGGCATCAGCTTCGATATTTCGGTGTCTGGAGACATGTTCGATGAAGAATCCCTCGAACGACGAGATGATGTCAATCGCTATTTGGTGATAAGGGATCATGTCTTCGTGGCGGACCTCATATGAGCCCCGTATCTGATTGACGATTAGTTGGAAATCGCCGTATACTTCAAGGTATTCTACCCCCAGCTCTCTTGCAAGTTGGAGGCCAATGACCAGAGCGTTGTACTCGGCCATATTGTTAGTGAGGGAATAAGTGCGGTTAATCACCAATCCGGAAGGGGAGACCAGCACCACCCCGACTTCGACGACTATATTACTTTTAGGTCCGGTCTTCGAAGCACCGTCGAAGAACATTCGCCATATAGCCTCGTGAGAGGTTACATGTGAGTCGGCGACCTCATCTGGGATCTCTTCGTATATTCTGGAGGACTCCGAGCCTGGGTGGGCTGCTAAGAAGTCTGCCAGGGATTGACCTTTGACTGCCTTTTGGGGGACGAAGATTATATGATAAGGGGACAACAATATTGCCCATGTAGCGAGGCGAGAGCTGAGTGCCCCTGGTTTAGTCATGAGGACCCTGAGAGGGTTGACTCGTGAGATCACATGTATCGTTTGTCCGGTGACATTGTGCCGCATTTTCTGAATGGCGAATACCAGGGCGAGGCATTCCTTCTCCACAGCGGTGTATCGGTGCTCTGGTCCAATCATCATTCGGTTGAGGTAATATATGGCTTGCTCATGGCCTGCATCGTTGTTTTGTGCCAGCAGAGCCCCGAAGGAATGTTCTATTGCTCGTACATAGAGCAGGAATGGTTTTCCAGAAACCGGGGCCACGAGGACTGGAGGGTTCGACAAATATTCTTTGATGCTGTCGAAGGCGCGTTGGCATTCCTCGTCCCATACGAAAGAGACTCCTTTTTTCATGAGATGGGTGAACGGTCGACATCGCCCGGAGAGGTTGGAAATGAACCTCCTGATGTAAGCTAGCCTCCCTTGAAGGCCTCTGAGTTCACGAAGATTTTTCGGAGGACCCATCTCCATGATTGCTTTCGTCTTCTCAGGGTCTACTTGGATACCCTGTACAATGATGATGAAGCCCAAGAACTTCCCGCTGGATACACCCAGAAAGGACTTCGTAGGGTTCATTTTCAAATTGTGCGCTCGCATTAGGACGAATACCGTCCTTAGATCCTGCAGATGGTCTCCCTTGCAGCGACTCTTAATGGCGATGTCGTCAACATAGCACTCCACTGTCTTGCGTAGGTGGTCTCTGAAGATGATGCTTATGGCTCTTTGATATGTGGTGTCGGCATTCTTCAAACCGAAAGGCATGACTGTGTAGCAGTACGTGCCAATTGGTGTTCGGAATGATGTATGCTTTTCGTCATCAGGAGACATTTTGATTTGGTTGTACCCCGAGAAGCCATCCATGAATAACATACGTTCGAAGCCGCAGGTATTGTCGATCATGATGTCTGTGATAGGAAGGGGAAATTCATCTTTGGGGCACGCTTCGTTCAGATTACGGAAGTCGATGCAGATTCGAATCTTCCCATTCTTCTTGAGGACGGGCACTATATTGGCGACCCAATCGGGATGTTGCTCCTCACGGATGAAGCTGCTGGCTATCAGTTTGTTGACTTCGGCTTCGATCGCGTCCATGATGCCTGGGCGGAAGCGTCGCTGTTGTTGCTTGACTGGCTTCGCGTCTGGCCGAATGTTGAGTTTGTGAAGAGCAATATCGGGATTTAACCCTGGCATGTCTTCATAGCTCCAGGCGAACACATCAATATATTCTCTGACAAGTTCTAACAGCGACTCCTGCTCTTCGTCTGCTAGGCTTTTACTGACGAAAATTGGTTTTGGAGAAGATTCGCTACCGAGATCCACTTGTATGACCTCATCTTCAGTAGGAGGTTCTCTTTGTTCGAACCGTTTTTCCCATTGTGCGTTCAATTGCTGGGCCTACGGTTCTAGCTCGAAGATTTCGAGAATGTCTTCGTCTTCTTCGTAAGCGTCGGTGAATGCCATGTTGACTGTCATGACCTGTCTGAACACGTCTCCGATGCTGGTATCCGAGTTAGAAGTTGGTGACCCGGTTGAATGTGACTGCCAGTCGCATTCTTCATCTGAACTTCCAGGGGTCGTAGTAGGCGTTACATACCCTAACCCGCATCGAGTTTTGTTATAGTAGTCCCGTGGTTTGCCCGTTGGGACTGGCGGCTTCAAAGGTAATCGTCGCCCAGTGCCGTAGTTTAAACCTGGCGTCGTCTCTAGATCATACCCCTGTTTCTGCATGAAATATTTGGATTGGGGGCTATAGAGATACAGAAGCAGTCTCCCGACATCTGACACGAGGTCGGCTTCCTCTATGGTGAAGGGATACGGATCGTCTTTTCGGCCGAAGATGATTGGGCGATCCCCTCCCTTGATTATGCGATAAGCGTCTTCTGCTGGAATAAGCTGGATTGTGGTGTGCACATTTGTCACCTGTGTGTGTAGGTGGGTGCCTATACCATGTTCCATAGCGTACATCGTACAAAGCTTATTAAGCTCGATGCAGTTCAAAGATAGCCCTTTATTGATGAAATAAGGTATCTTTTCTAGGGGGATTACATCATCAGCGGAGGGAACATCAGTGTGGGCAGCCACATACTTGGCTAGCTCCGGTTCCTCTTCGGCTATCCCCTGTGTGAATGAGGACTGAGAGGACGTCCTGGGAAGCTTAATTGTCAGTGGTTCAGTTGATGGAGCAGAGCGTGGAGTCGTTGGCAGACTAGCGACCCCCAGTTTGGCACTTGAAGTGGAGCGAGGAGTAGCTGGTTCGCTAGAAGCGTCAGACCTTGCATCGGGGTGACGACCCTTCTTGGGAAGGCGTATCGTCAGTGGCCTATCGGAGGGAATGAGCTTCTCTGTTTGGGGTTGACCGACTCTCGGTAGTCTGATTGTCAGTGGCCCCGTTGTGGGTCTCGGCACTTAGCCGGACCTTGGCAGCCGGATTATCATCTGCTCTTCCTGCGCCGAGAGGCTGATCGCGTCCTTCCACAGAGTAGCAGTAAGGGATGCGGACTTGCCCGGCTTGGAGGTGGATCGTCAGAGGTCCTTTCGATCCCATGGCCGTTTCGATACCAGCTTGTTCCTTTCCTTCACCAAGGTGCCTCTTCGACTTTTCGTATAGGCAGGAGTCCGAGTAGTAAGATTCGACCCCATTGAAGGGATCGATGTCAGCAAATTCCGTCTTCACAAAGCCGTATTTGTTGACATATTTGAAGCACTGGTGTAGCGTGGAAGGCACGATCAAGTAATCGTGTATCCATAGACGCCCCAAGAGGATGTTGTAAGAAGTGTCTGCATCTATGACGTAGCAGGTGACTTCGGATTGGAGGTCGCCAATTTGACACTTCAGACAAATCTTCCCAATAGGGTAGCTCCTGCCCGAATTGAAACCGCTGATGGCAGTGCTTGTAGGCGTCAGACGATGCATTGGGATGCGGAGATGTTGTAGCAGACCCTTCGGTATGATGCTTATGGAAGAGCCAGGATCTATGTGCATCCGATCCACCTTTACGTCGCCGATGTATCCCGTGTAGTATAGCGGGCGATCGTGTAGGTTGGTTTTGATGAGCATGTCCTGCAGAGTGAAGACGATGTTGGGCATTGCTCCCGTGCAGGCACTGTCTTGGAGATCCACGGGTGAGTCCTCCCCGGTGAGGTTGGATTGAGCCAGATAGACATCGACATTTTGGAGCGCTTCGCTCAATGCAATACGAACGTCCTTGGAGAGCCTTAGGAGTTCGTACAGTTACAGCTTGGCCAGTGTGTTAGCCAATTGCGCTAAGATGTCAAAGTTGTAGGGCCTCTCTAGCCCTTGGGCTGCCTCTTTTCGGAGGGATTTGTCGAAGCGAGTCTCCTTCGGCCTAGGCTTGTCGGTCGTCGAAGGCTGAGCCGGTCCCGGAGCATCAGTTGTAGTGGGTTGATGATTTTCAGCTGGATTGTCAACCACAGGTTGGGATTATGCTCCGGACCGTGTGACGACGGCTGTAGCTTCTTCTTTGTCTGCCGAGATTGTGTGGCAGGTCCTGACTTTTCCACTTTTCTTTTTGTCGGTGGAAGATGGTGTGGGCCGAGTCACTTCTGACACCAAGTCTGGATGGATCCACATGACCTCCCCTCGTGATGTGGTGAGGGGTACTAGACCGGCAGCTTGATCTCGGGGAGGTGGAAGATTGGTAATTTCCATTGTCGCTAGAGGGATGGGGACAACCCCGTCTTGAGTTTCCGTTGGAGGGAAGCTGTCGAATTGTACGGACACCATATTGGCCGCCACGGTTACCTCTTTGAAATCGATAGCCAGAGCATTTGAGTCGATGAGGTTTTGGATGTACCGTTTCAGCTGGTAGCAATCGTGTGTAGCATGATGGACATAGCGATAATAATGGCAGTACTTTGGATTCTCCATCTCTGCCGGTCGTGGTTCCCGTCTCGGTGGAGGAAGCTGAATCCTGTCCCTTTGTATGAGCATGTCTAAGATGGGCTTGACGTGACCATCTTCGAAGGAGTAAGTGATTTGCGGCCATTGTTTATCTGCTGGCTTCGGCTCAGGTTTTTGTGCTGTATCGGCCACCATGGCCTGCTTTCCCTTGCTGTCCCGATTGTTGGAGGGGCTACCCCCATTATCGGTGTTGGGACGCTTGCTCTTGTTTTCTCCTTCCGAGATGTGCAATCCTAGTTGGCGAGCTTTCTTCAGTCGTTCTTCGGTGCTCGTGGCGCTGATGATGAACGTCTTCCAATCTTTGAATTGACTTTCGCCCATCCAGAGACTGATCGTTGGAAGCAGTCTCTTTTGGTAAATTTTAATTAAAGAGGAATCTGGATTTCCGGAGGGCAGCTTCATGGCGGTTTGGCAGAACTGCTCAATTTAGTTCCTTGTCAGCTCTTTCTCTTCTTGGATGACGTCCATGAGGGTAGACATCGTGACGTCCTGTCCTACCTCGTAGAATCTCTCCAAGAATAAGCGCTTGAAGCCAGCGAAGGAATGGATGCAGTTGTCTGGCAGGTTGCGGTACCAGTCGAAGGCGACTCCTTCCAATGCCCCAATGAATAATCGTATGAGGATAGCATCATCATGGGGCAGATGGTCGGTGGTGACCTCGAAGTAAGTGATGTACCGACTTGCTGAGGTCTTGCTATCATACGGGTTGATATTGAACGGCTTATATTTTGGTAGGAATGGAACATCCCTCCATTCAGTAGGGTATGGTTGCCGTATTCTGAGGTCCTGAGCGTTTTCTCGGGCATGGAACATGGCTCGGAGCTCCTGAACCTCTCTTCTTACTTCTCGGGCCTCATCTGTCGCGGTAGGGGCCGTTATTTTAGGAGGATTATTGCCCGGGTTCGGTGCCGCTGAATTTGAATCTACATTGATTGCGGGACCCACGCTTGTTTGGCCAGGTGTCACTTCCTGCAGAGTAGGAAGAGCCGCTTTGATCTCGTCTACAGACTTGACCAAGGCGTGCAGTATGGCCTCCAAAGTGTCGATGCATTGGCGATCACTGGAACCACCTTGATTGCTGTCTGTCATGAACACCGTCCTTATATGAGGAGTGATGGAAGGAGTGGTAGAGGATGTGCCCTCCGAGTCAAGCCCATGCACCGAGAAGTCATCGGGGTAGGTGGGAATGTCATCTTCGGGTTCAGACTCGGAGGGAACAGTACCCCCAGCCACGGAGCTTGCTTCGTCTTGAGAGTTATGGATGTCCTCGGGGACATCAGCGTCTGTTGTATCTGATGGGAGAGTTGTTTCCCCGGGCTCGTCTCCTTGAAACATCGGATTGTTGTGGATGTTCGGAGGAGTGCTACCCCCAGTTCCTACGACCCCCAGCGATGTAGATAATGAATCTCCCATTGCAGCAGATTTCATTTTTGAACGGGTGTGTTGGAATACTCCGGTGGAGGATAACCGTTTAGATGACAGTTTCTTAGCTGTAGTGGTTGATATTTGGGGCTGGAGATGCTTGTCTTCTTCCCTCTTCCCTCGGCGGGAACTTTCTGAGTGGAATTGCAGGAGACAAAATGAGGTGCCTCGTCCTCTGAGCTCGGATGCTGTAGTCTTTGGAAGACTGATGGCCGGTCTTCTGTCACTGCCGCGTTGTTGCAACAGCAGTTGATGATGATCTGGGTGCAGTGACGTCCGTGTGTGGACTCTTTGTACGCCACGGCCCCTTCCCTTTCCTTGCATTTGTGGAGGATAGCCTCACGCAGGTCAGAGGAACCACTTTGTCTGTTTGCCGCCGGGGGCTGAGTTCGAGTAGTTCGGTACAACTTCCCATCAGAGGCCCGCATGATAATCAGCGGGACGCCCCGATGGTCAGAGGTTGGGGCAGCTGACTGGGCTTGGTGAGCCCGCGCTGCCCTAGACTTCCTCCTTTTAGCACTTACGGGCGCGTAATAGGAGGAGTCCAAGTTGAATACCACAGAGTCTGGCTTAGCACCCAGAGAACCATCAGGGTCAGGACCGCATGAGAGACGGTCGAAGACTGATCGAGAGAAGCGTGGAACGGATGCTATACGGCTAGAATTAGGTACCGTGCAGGCTGTCTGCATGCGGTTGTCTTCTGCCGTTGGATGTCACGCCCCGCTCCCGTAGGAGCGATCGTCCTCGCTAAGGCGTGATGCCGCACGAGCCTAGATTGCGCTCGTGCAAGGCGGGTTCCATAACGGCCGATTTCAGCGGCTGCGACGGGGTCGTCGCACAGAAGTCCCGAGCAGAGACATTGAATGATAGCAGCGGAATTTGAAGCAAACTCATGAACACAAGTCATTCAAAAGAAACTCTTTATTGATACCGAATACAAGGTTACATTTGTGGGCGCAAGGCCAAATTACAATCACTCAAGCTCACTCTCCTCACATTTACAAGTTCACTCTGCTCTCTCTCATCTCTCAATACAAATGCTCGATCCAGCGGAAGCTTCGGAAGGCGATGTCCATACATTATGTCCTGTATAAGTCTTTTACTCCATGCGGCCGCGAGCTTCGAATCGCCAAGGAACTCCGTGCCTCGACGCATCCAAGCGAGCTCCGCGCCACGAGCTTCTACCTGTGCCTGCACATGAAACACTGTGTGGGTGTCAGTACCACTGTACTGGTGGAGTGAGCTCCTCGCCCACCCATACAAAACCGACACGTTCATTTACTTTGTGCAGCTTAAATCCCTTTTCGATTGTCTTTCTACTCTTGCCTTAGGTTCAGTCTTAGGACCGGCGCCTTGGCGCAACTTGTGTATCAAAACCATCCCGTGCTTTGCAATGTCAACGTTACTCATACTTTGCCTCTAGACCACTTCTCGTGCCACAACGTTAACCTATCAGGTCGTGCTTGCCTTTCGGCCAGAATCAGAGACGCAACTACGCGGTAGTATCCAATTTCCTTACGACCGTGCTATAACTCCTTGGTGCCGTGCCTCGCAACTCAGTGCGACTCAACCATATCGTCGCCTTGCGGCCACCCTTTGTTACTTTGATCGCCAACTGACCCAATTAAGACTTGTGGGTTATGTGTCACTTGACTGACCTTGCCTTACGGCGGTTTTCCGTCTTAAACTTCCAAACAACTCAACCAATCCAAAGGCATACACGCGGTTAGCCGCTATCTGCCGACATCTATATGAACTTGGTCACTGGCTCCCAGAGCCATAGTGGACTACTCTTTCTTTTTATTAGACGGGCGTTCCTTTCAGCGCAAGGTAGCTAGCCCCGCTGTAAGTCCCCGCCTAACCCGTGCAAAGCACAGTAATATTTCGTTTCCAATATACCCGCAACGGTCCCGTGGCCTCGGGTTGTCGTGCGGAGAAAACTCTCACCTTGTCGACAAATTGTTTGTTCCATATGCCCCCAGCGGTCCCGAGGCCTCGGGTTGCCGTGTGGAGAAACTCCCGCTTTATGGACAAGTTATCCAATGACCATGCAAGACTCGACACAAACTGACGTCTCACACCATCATGTTACCTCTAGTTTTACCATTTCTTTCAGGGCCAAGTTCAATATTTTTTTCTTATGAGACCGCCTCGCAGACATGTAGCCGCGAGGCCTCGCCGACATGTAGCCGCGAGCATACTTCTTTCTTGCCCTGCCATTTTACCCAACTCAAGAACAATTATTCGCAACACTTTCCAAACTCAATGAATCAACCGTGGCCCGTGCCTTAAAAACTCTAGGACCGTGCCATCGTGTCTCAAACCGACTTCCAACATACGCGACGCTATCGCCCAAGTCATACTTCATATGACGGGCCTTGGGATCGTGGGACTATTTAACTTGACAACCGTAAAAAGAGCGGGACAGCACTAGAAATATCTTAGGTCGATCGGCGTAACATTGCCTAACTTACTCAAGCCTACAACTTAACGAGCAAAGGCTATGCCAAGCCTTGCGTTATGGAAACGTGCATATTTTGTCGAACATTTACGCGGGCGACGCCTATGACTTAGGCTATTTCATAACTTTTGTGTCGAAGACCAACTTTCCTTCTCCCAAGCCACAGGACGAAGGACCGAGTGTCATTTCAAAGCACGCCGTGCACCAACTCTAAACCGACCGTGGGACGTTTTCCATGTTCTAACTCACTTTGACCTGTCGGGATTATTCCCTTAGCTATGTGGATGCGTAGCTTTTATTATCAAGCCTGACTTGTGCAAGTTGAAAAACACGATTTATTATGTGAAGGCAAAGATGAGGAGAGTTCATCGAAACTACCCCACCTGAGCGATGTCTTCGAGTCGCCATTGTAAGGCAAAGCCGAACGCCGTTGACATTTCGATTCCTCCGATTGACTGAGCGGGACGGGGCACTACAACATACACCACTCAGAACAAGTCTCGTCCTCGAGACTTACTGAGTACTTATTCACTTACCACTTTACTTTTCCTTCTAGAACTCTCGCACACACTTCTCCTATGCGTTCCTTCAAATCCGAGCCACGCTCGCACTATCCTCAATCCTTTCTTCAAAACTCACGATCTCAAAATCCTCGACACCTTTCCGTTCCTTAAGTCTCACTTGATTCAACGTACCACTTAGTATGGATCGTGCACATGTCTTAGGCGTCCCCAAAATACGTGCATTTCAACCAAGCCTCGTGATAGAGAATCCACCATCACCACTCGAGTCAGATCGTGCACATATTCGGGCGCCCATGATATACGTGCATGTCAACTGAAACTCACGAGTGGTGCCTCCATAACTCCTATCGTTTCGCGCTCGGACGTCTGCCTAACCGCTAGGCTATTGTCTTACCGTCAGTATTAGAATCATAGTTCCCAAACAACGATATCAACACTGACCCCATCCTAAGGTCAAACCAAGTTGATAGTACGAGATTTTCTACCCAAGCTCGCATCACTCCGATTTCTAAATACCGAGCATCGATTTCCTACACACATCCCAATATTCGTGGCACGGGATCCAAGTCGTTCAACAAAGCAATCCTACGATAAATCACATTCAACCAATCCCTTGACACATCATTTCGAAAATGTTCGACGTAATC
The DNA here is from genome assembly GCA_029216955.1 of Iris pallida. Taxonomy (NCBI): domain Eukaryota; kingdom Viridiplantae; phylum Streptophyta; class Magnoliopsida; order Asparagales; family Iridaceae; genus Iris; species Iris pallida. The sequence continues at coordinate 16,393,687 of JANAVB010032618.1, read as the reverse complement.
TGCCTATCAATCCCTCCAAGTCAAGCACGCTACGACACAATTCATCGCTAAACCATTCTTAACATTTCATATTTCCCCTAAGTCGTTCATCCCAATTCACGTAATCGATCATAAGGTCGTCCGACTTAACAATACGTTGCGCCCCGATCTCACGCGAGTCAGATTACCCACGGTGGGCACGAATCACCATGCACGCTCCCGCGGGATAGTCATCCTCATCGGGACATAACTCTTGTTTTGTGTCTAGACTAATTTATTCTCGATGCACGAATTGGACCTACTCAATTCTCAAGTTATTTCATTCACCAATCGTAAGTCTAAACATCCTCAAATTTTCCTTCGCATCAAACCGATAAGCCGAGACAACCAAAGTTGCCGCGTCCTGATTTTCCGAGTTCGATCATTCCCGCGACATGAATCACCATGTCAGCGCTCACGCGGAACGATCGCCTCAAATCCGACGCAACGCATGTGCGAGGCTGGAGTTGCACTCGTATAAGACAAGAATGTCAACGCTGCGGTTATCCACGTAACCCTCAAGACACAATCGTTTCATCCAACATTTGTTTCAATCAAGATCCTAAGTATCGCATCCAACCGATCGATAACACTTGCACGATCGTCCTTCGCCGAGTCAGAGTACCCCCGAGTTATCGCATATCGATCTTTGATACGCCTCAATACCATCAATGATATGCGTAACCTGACGATCTTCCCTTGCAACAAGTTCTGAGTCATGCGAATGGTGCTATCGTTCGACTGGATAATCTCCTCGACATTCAAATTCAAGTTCGATCATTATTCCTCAAACCATTCGCAACATCAATTTCCTCAATTCGCATCATTCCTTTATCAATCGATCGACATCCCTGAGGCTATCGCATACACCACTCAGGGATGAAGTCATTCAACAAATCCTCAAAACTATCCTTTGACTCAAAATTGACTTCCTCAAATTTTCCGTTCGAACCATTCCTCGAATTCCAAGCACGCTTATCTATATCGCATCGACGTTATCGCCGCTCGATAGTACCCCTATCGATAGTCGACTCACTTTACTCAATCGAGTTCAACTCATTCTTGCTCGACACTATTCCATTCCCGCACTCGACTTTTCTAAGGTCGACGTAACTTTGGTGTATATGCCCAGCCCGACTTAGCCAACCGTGCTTGCGCGAACCATGTTTTTATTTTGTTGTCAAAAACTGTTCTCCTACGTTTTTGCAAAATAGATAGACTTATTGTATGGACATCCCGTGGGACAATTGAGAGAGAGCGCACCAACGATTTCAATATACGGAAGCAACTTTCAGAGTTTGCGGAAGCAACGAGTTAAAGAATTCAATCGATAGTCCAAGGACGTAAAGCCGTGCTCTGATACCATTATGTCACGCCCCGCTCCCGTAGGAGCGATCGTCCTCGCTAAGGCGTGATGCCGCACGAGCCTAGATTGCGCTCGTGCAAGGCGGGTTCCATAACGGCCGATTTCAGCGGCTGCGACGGGGTCGTCGCACAGAAGTCCCGAGCAGAGACATTGAATGATAGCAGCGGAATTTGAAGCAAACTCATGAACACAAGTCATTCAAAAGAAACTCTTTATTGATACCGAATACAAGGTTACATTTGTGGGCGCAAGGCCAAATTACAATCACTCAAGCTCACTCTCCTCACATTTACAAGTTCACTCTGCTCTCTCTCATCTCTCAATACAAATGCTCGATCCAACGGAAGCTTCGGAAGGCGATGTCCATACATTATGTCCTGTATAAGTCTTTTACTCCATACGGCCGCGAGCTTCGAATCGCCAAGGAACTCCGTGCCTCGACGCATCCAAGCGAGCTCCGCGCCACGAGCTTCTACCTGTGCCTGCACATGAAACACTGTGTGGGTGTCAGTACCACTGTACTGGTGGAGTGAGCTCCTCGCCCACCCATACAAAACCGACACGTTCATTTACTTTGTGCAGCTTAAATCCCTTTTCGATTGTCTTTCTACTCTTGCCTTAGGTTCAGTCTTAGGACCGGCGCCTTGGCGCAACTTGTGTATCAAAACCATCCCGTGCTTTGCAATGTCAACGTTACTCATACTTTGCCTCTAGACCACTTCTCGTGCCACAACGTTAACCTATCAGGTCGTGCTTGCCTTTCGGCCAGAATCAGAGACGCAACTACGCGGTAGTATCCAATTTCCTTACGACCGTGCTATAACTCCTTGGTGCCGTGCCTCGCAACTCAGTGCGACTCAACCATATCGTCGCCTTGCGGCCACCCTTTGTTACTTTGATCGCCAACTGACCCAATTAAGACTTGTGGGTTATGTGTCACTTGACTGACCTTGCCTTACGGCGGTTTCCCGACTTAAACTTCCAAACAACTCAACCAATCCAAAGGCATACACGCGGTTAGCCGCTATCTGCCGACATCTATATGAACTTGGTCACTGGCTCCCAGAGCCATAGTGGACTACTCTTTCTTTTTATTAGACGGGCGTTCCTTTCAGCGCAAGGTAGCTAGCCCCGCTGTAAGTCCCCGCCTAACCCGTGCAAAGCACAGTAATATTTCGTTTCCAATATACCCGCAACGGTCCCGTGGCCTCGGGTTGTCGTGCGGAGAAAACTCTCACCTTGTCGACAAATTGTTTGTTCCATATGCCCCCAGCGGTCCCGAGGGCTCGGGTTGCCGTGTGGAGAAACTCCCGCTTTGTGGACAAGTTATCCAATGACCATGCAAGACTCGACACAAACTGACGTCTCACACCATCATGTTACCTCTAGTTTTACCATTTCTTTCAGGGCCAAGTTCAATATTTCTTTCTTATGAGACCGCCTCGCAGACATGTAGCCGCGAGGCCTCGCCGACATGTAGCCGCGAGCATACTTCTTTCTTGCCCTGCCATTTTACCCAACTCAAGAACAATTATTCGCAACACTTTCCAAACTCAATGAATCAACCGTGGCCCGTGCCTTAAAAACTCTAGGACCGTGCCATCGTGTCTCAAACCGACTTCCAACATACGCGACGCTATCGCCCAAGTCATACTTCATATGACGGGCCTTGGGATCGTGGGACTATTTAACTTGACAACCGTAAAAAGAGCGGGACAACACTAGAAATATCTTAGGTCGATCGGCGTAACATTGCCTAACTTACTCAAGCCTACAACTTAACGAGCAAAGGCTATGCCAAGCCTTGCGTTATGGAAACGTGCATATTTTGTCGAACATTTACGCGGGCGACGCCTATGACTTAGGCTATTTCATAACTTTTGTGTCGAAGACCAACTTTCCTTCTCCCAAGCCACAGGACGAAGGACCGAGTGTCATTTCAAAGCACGCCGTGCACCAACTCTAAACCGACCGTGGGACGTTTTCCATGTTCTAACTCATTTTGACCTGTCGGGATTATTCCCTTAGCTATGTGGATGCGTAGCTTTTATTATCAAGCCTAACTTGTGCAAGTTGAAAAACACGTTTTATTATGTGAAGGCAAAGATGAGGAGAGTTCATCGAAACTACCCCACCTGAGCGATGTCTTCGAGTCGCCATTGTAAGGCAAAGCCGAACGCCGTTGACATTTCGATTCCTCCGATTGACTGAGCGGGACGGGGCACTACATTGGATGAGTTGTTTTTGTGCGACTGGGAGCCACGACCGTGCAGGCTGGCCGCATGCGGTTGGCAACTGTGGCCGCATGGGTTTTCTGCGAGCGATTGACTTCCACAGCCGCATGAGTTTCATCCATGTGGTTGGCAACTGTAGCCGCATAAGCTATGCGGCTGACAGATGTGGCCGCATGAGTTTTCTTCATGCGGCTGGCGGATGTAGCCGCATGAGCTTTATTCCTGCGGGTAATACCATTATGCGGCTCGGATCGCATAGAGTTCCTCTTTGCCCCTGCAAGTCCAGCATCATAGTATTTTCTTCTGCCAGACTTGGGGACAGCTGAGTTGTCTACGGTCCGAAGTGGGGCCGCAGGAGAGTCTTTCCCGCCGTCTTGAGCAACAGAGGGCATCCCATCGAGGGCTTGGGGAGGAGCAAATGATTTTGGCCTCCACTCTTTGCGAGCCTTCGTCCCGCGGGTGCGCTTCTGGACGGGGCCAACGCTTCCTTCGGAAAGCATCTCTTCAAACGCCTGTTGGTCGAAGCGGACGACCATCTTTTGTTGCGTGGAGCCAAGTTTGGTTGCATCCGACTGCGTCACTAACTCCTCAGCCGTGGAAAAGTTTGTCTCCAGCAGAGTCGCTATCGTATTTGCCATTGATTGTAAAAGTACAAAACAGTTTTATATGAGGACTGAACTTAGACTCACAATACAAACTCGTTTGTACAAAGAAAGCCTAGAGACGAAAGCCTAGGTACAGCAGACTAAGTATAATTGTTTATTTTAGATTCTGGGGGGTGACGATAGAGGCTCGGGAAGGCGACGACAGCCCTGCCTTACTCCTTGGACGATCGGTATGCAGCCTTGGCTCGGGGAAGATCTGCTTGGCGTTGACGAAGAAATGCCCTTCTTGCTCTCCTCGTGTTGCTCTTCTGGCTTCTCTCTCTCTGTGTGTACTTCCTCTCTGATTATTAAGGGGGGAGCTCTCTGTGTATGCGTATCTCTCTCTGATAGTGTATATGTCGCCAGGGAATGGCACCTTGCTATTTATAATAGTGGGGCATCATTAGGGTTTGGATGATTACCCATTCTCAAAGTGGCGGCAGCCTAATATATAATCAATCTGGACCATTCGTTTAAGGCGTGAAGGATCTGAGCCATAAATGGAGATAGTATTGAATCCTGTGAATGATTAATGCTGATTGCTTTAAATCTTCATGATTGATTGTGTCAAGCTTGGTTTTCTTACCACGTGTCCCATTGGCTTGATCATGAATGATATGACCTGATCTCATTAATTATGAGGATAACGTTAAATATGGTCATTGGGATCTGGTAAATCTCTGATTGATCTGCATCCCATAATCATCCTTGCTAAGTTGTGGGGACCATCGAATCCCTGCCACGTGTCTTAATGGTGGACCCTATCAGAACCGCATGATATCCATAAACCGCATGAGACAGCGTCTCAGTGAGCCGCATAGGTATAGTACTTGCGAGCCGCATGGGGTAGTTTTTCGGTGTGCCGCATAGGTGTAATACTTGCAAGCCGTATGGGATAGCTTCTTGGTGAGCCGCAGGAAGATGATTCTCGCCAGCCGCATGAAGCTGTTCTTCAATGGAGCCGCATGGGAATAGCCACGTGTCAATCTCGGATCGTGTCAGAGATTTTCTCCTGTTCCCAAAGAGTCTGTCATTATGACAGGACCATTATGACACTTCATGTCAGAGCCGTCAGCTGTCAAATCACGGCAGAGCATTGAATAGGGCCATTATTCGATGGCCAGCTGTGTGAAGGGGTCCCATGGGGACACGTGGTGTTGATCGAGCCGTATATCTCTGTTGGTCGTATGTGAGCCGCATATACTTCTGAACCGCATACGGCTGGGGGGCTCTTTGAACCGCATAGGACTGTCCCTATGTAAGCCGCATGGACTCTCCTGTCCCGAGCCGCATGAGACTAAGAGTCTCTCTGAACCGCATGGGACTGCTCCTGTATGAGCCGCATGGGGTTCTCCTGTTCCGAGCCGCATAGATCATCATTCTGATATTTTTCATGCTTTTACAACAGAGCCGCCATATACAAGATCTCTACTAACGCCTTAATAGCAGGGACCGAGAAAATGGTACGGGTATGGAATGTATCATAGTAGTGCCAGGTCCTGATGCCGTCAAGAAGGCAACCTTCAAAACCCAGACAAGAGCTGGGACTGTCTAGAAAAAGCTGACTGTATCCAAACTGCCGGGCAAACCTGCTAGGCAGATAAGGCTCCAGAAAGACAGAATTACGGTTGCGATACACCAGATGAGCGGGACGGATGTTACGAAGCCACAGAAGCATCTGGCCGTCCAAAAGTTGAGGGGGCCCAATACCGTCGAGATGTACAGTCGCTATTTCCTCAGCAGTAAAACGAGGGACAGATACAAAAATGTTGTACATATCTGCCCTCGCCAGTGCCATCCGGCAAGCACGCATGGTCTCGTACTCCCAAGACTCATTATGATAGCGGAAGATAAAAGCGTTGGCATCAGTTACGCCGTCTTCAGAGCCCGGTCTCGTCAAAGACGGATAATGCATCAACAGCCATCCCATCAGATAATGATAGGGCAGCTCAGTCCGTTCAAAATCTTTTGTCACGTCGTGGGCAATGACCTTGGATGTGAAAGTGCGAAGGCCACGGTGTATGCTGGACACCATGGCCGGGACGAGAGCTAGCTTGACTCGCAAAACTAACTTCACAGCCGGAAGGATGAAATTATGACTGATCCTCTCGATAGAACCAGCTCCTTCCGAGACTACACAATTTTGCAGCCATATCATCAAGAATCCCGCCAGGAGCGCCTTCTCTGACAGCCCTTGGGTATCCTGATAAAAATAACCAAAAGAGTCGGTTTTACTCCCGAATCTGTCACTAGTGGTGGCCACCCTCTTAGCCGACGACACTAAGGCTTTAACCGCCTCCCGGGATTGAGGACGTCGGGAAGTAACTCGACCTGAGGCACCCGTCGTGAAGAGATAGCGCACCCAGTCCTTGGTGTGGGGAGCATTCCCTTCCAAGCTGCTATCCTTTTTGGCTATCTGATGACATGTGCTATAGTGGCACAATATCTCTTGATAAAGAGCCACGAAGCCTGGATACTGTCCTTTCAACTCTTCGAACTCCTCATTCGTGGGAGTATACGGCTCAAAAGCTTCGTCCCCCCAAGGAAGCTTGGAGACCGCATGTATTTCGTGGAGTGCAAGCCCCATTTCCCCTACAGGTGTATAGAAGGTTCCCGTACGACGGTTATACATCTCCAGCAGAGATATAAATAATCTCTTGTTTATGGGCAAGCCATGGCTGGTGCCCCGAATAGCATGGTAAAGACCAATCTCACACAGAAAGGCCTCATACTTTCGTAAGATCCACATAGACAGATTGGTCCACGAGGGAATGGGATGTATCCAACTAGGGAGCATCAACCGGCCAATGGGATAGGAGCCCTTCCGAGCAAGTTGGTTCATAAAAGTGTCGGCTGTAGAAAACGTAAAATTGGAACCCGGCACATTCAAGAAAGTATCCGGGGCCAATCCTATTACAGAACGGCTGGTGTGCACCTTGCCCGCACACACTAACTTCATGCTGTTGTTATAATGGATGTCTCCCACAAACATTCCACTTCGGGTAGGAGTTAAAGACTCTTCCATCTTTCGGTCCAGTGGGAGCATATTGTACCAAAATAGTGGGAAGTGACGGTCCATTTGGGGGATACGGATCGCCATCCCGTTAGAAACAAAACTCCCGTTAGAAACAAAACTCCAGTTCTCTGACACCTCCAGAACCTGACTGTTCTTCACAGTCAAGGCGTCTCCAAAGAAGAACGCAGGCTTCAAGTATTCCCCTTCTAATTTCCCTGAGTTCATCATAGCGTTGAGAAAATAGAAAGGCTAGTTCTTGAGGGCATTCAATCTCGCCGGAGGCTCGTCACTAGGAAACTGGTCCGCCACATGCCTGACTATATGGTCGTACCTATAGCCCAGAGCAGCTTGGGCACGACGTACCAGGAGTTCTCCAGCAGCATTAACCGACAAATTCACTGAGAAGAAGACAGAAAAAGATAAGTTAAAAAGATGGACAAAAAGAACTGATGGGTGTTTTCGAGCTTATGCGGCTCCAACTTAACGAAGCCTCATGCGGCTCAAGAGAACACTTATGCGGCTCCATCTTAATGAAGCCTCATGCGGCTCAAGCTCAGAAGAACACTTGTGCGGCTCCGTTCAGTGAAGGTTCATGCGGCAGTGCTCTCATAGGGCCCTCAGGGTTCGGATAAGTTCGCACGGACCACGTGACAGACAAATTTGTGCGAATCTATGCGGCTCAGCGTAGCTTATGCAGCTTCGTTGGAGAAGCGCGTATGCGGTCACAGTGGCTATTCTTATGCGGCTCGCGGCTCGGCCATAGGACGAACATGCGGCTCACGTAAAGATAAAGGCTCGTGCATAAAGCATGCGACATATCCATAGCAGTTGGGGTTCTTTAAACTCACATAATGTCCTTACCAACAATAGGGGGATGGACGTCAGGGTGAGCTGCGGGCATGTCGGCCGGCGGAAGAGCGGCCGCAGTCGAAGTAGAAGCATTCTTCTTGCCCTTCGTCGCCGCAGTCGACGAAGACGCCACCTTCTTATCCTTCGCCGCAACGGTCTTCTCGGGAGCCATTGGTGATCGAAGAAGAGGATGACAATCGGGGTAGGGAAGGTTCAAAGTAAAAGGAGAAAGTAAAAGAAGTTTTCTCTCTTAAACTCCTCTTATTTATAGGAGGACAAGAGAGGGGGGACACGTAGACTAATAACCGCCTCGAAAAAGACGAAACCGACTCCTCAAATTTTGTCCCCTCTCTCATAAAGGAGATTCACCCAGGGAATAAAATCCAAAGATTTAATGAGCCGACCCTTGGGATTTCCCCTAAAGACGGCACTAAAACGAATTTGAGGCAATTAAAGACATGCACACGTGGCAAGGAGCTATGTGGCCCGAAAGTCCTTACGGCTGATTGACTCGATGTGGCTGAGACATCCATGCGACCGAGACATCCATACGGTCGAGACATCCATGCGGCCAGGAAATCATTTGCAGCCAGAAGAGTTTATACATAGCCATGCTTCTTATTCAAAGTATTTCAATTTTGCAAATTGAAAACTTTGAAGGGGGTCTTGTAGAAGCATGGAAAAGAATAAAGAAAGATCCATGCGGCCAGGGAGCCCCATGCGGCTCAGAGAGCTCATGCGGCTCAGGGATCCATGCGGCTCAAGCGTCTATACGGCTCAAATAATTTCCATGCGGTTCAGAGAGGAGCCACGTGGCCTGTAAACAGCTCTTCCCTTTGTCCTTTACTGCATTAAATGCCTTGACGGCTGACAGCTCTGACAAATGACAGCCCTGACACAAAGAAACAATAATGACTCCGTCATAATGGCAGACTCCTGGGGAAACGAAGGAAATCTCTGACACGATCCCCCGAAATCCATAAACCTTCATGCGGCCTTGACACGTGGACAGTCGTATGCGGCTCAGGCAGAGACCGCCCCATGCGGCTCAGGCCGAAGCTATCCCATGCGGCTCAGGCCGAAGCTATTCTATGCGGCTCAAGCAGAGGCTACCTCATGCGGCTCACAAGGACTATCTCCATGCGGCTCATGAAGAAGGCACCCATCATGCGGTCACCTACGCTCATGCGGCTCAGATCATCACCATGTGGTTCAAATGTTCAGGGGTCACTCCCAAGCAGCCTTGACACGTGGCCAGCCTTATGCGGCTCAATGAGGAGCAATCCTCATGCGGCTCAGATTTTCTAAGTGGCTCGCGGTTAAGACACGTGGCATGATAATGGGGCACGTGGCATCAAATCAACTAAAATCTATCAACAAATCCTAATAAAATATTGGGATCAAATCAGATCATTTGCAATCAAGCAAATCAATGACACGTGGCGGGAGATCCGAGATTGGCATAACAAATCATGAGAATTTATTTCAATCATCATTAATTATCCACAAAGATTTGATACAATCACATTAATTGCCCGGATCTATTATGTTCAAGATGAGCGGCCCAGATTCATTGATCCTAAGCTGCCGACTTTGGAGAATGGGTAATCATTACAAACCATAGTGATGCCCCCCCACTCTTATAAATAGTTCTAATTAATTCAATCTCTGGTGAAATTAGACGATCGACCTGAATACCAAAGAAGAGATAGTAAGTTATTTATTGCGTAGTTGCATTAGAAGAGGCCAGTAATTACCGAGTTGCTTACATATTCGCTCAACCAAGAAGGAAAATGACGTTTCATTTCTTGTTCTAATGCTTCGTCTGTTAGGTAGGGTCTAACCGATCTCAACTCATCATTATATATGCTAAGAAACAACGAAGCAACTGCCGATTAGTACAATAATATTAGCTTATACTATTACATTGAGATGACGTAAACTCATCATTAATTACTTACCCCTCTAGCTTCTCCACTTCATCCTGGTCGCAATTGAGTAATATATACAACTGAGCAGCCCTTAGCTCTTCGTCATTCAAATATCTCTTCTTTATTTTTCCCGAAGGCTTTTCGGACGTATGGAATACTTTTAATATTCCATCATTAGATTCTTGATATTCGTCGTCATTTTTCGGAGCCCTCGTTCTATTCGTAGCAACATGAGATTTGAAATACGTCAAGCAGAAGTCTGTAATCTCCTCGAGAATATAGGCTTCACAAATAGAACCATCGACCCGAGCCTTGTTTTTTACCTTCCTCTTTAGGTGGTTCAAATGCCGCTCAAACGGGTACATCCAATGATAACCGATGGGTCCACCAACACGTGTCTCGTAGGAAAGATGAATTGGCAAATGCTCCATGGAGTCGAAGAATCCAGGAGGAAATACCTTCTCGAGCTTGTACAGTGTTACTGTAATTTTGTTCTCCTGCTTTTCTAGATGATCGACGAGCAACTTAGTAGAACAAAGATCTCTGAAGAATATGCTAAGCTCGTTCAATGGATCCCAAACAACCTGGGATAAGAATTCCCAAAATGCAATCAAAATTAACCTCTCCATGAATACGTGACAATCATGGCTCTTTATACCTGTCAGTGTGTTCTTCTTGAGGTCGACCCATCTTCTCAAGTTTGAAACATACTCGTCTGGAAATTTCAGACCTTGAATCCACCTACAAAGTCTCACTTTATCCCCCTTCTCCAGTGAAAAAATTGATTTAGGCTGCTTCAACTTCCCATTCCCCTCCTCTAACAAATGCAATACAGGACGTCTACATATTTCTTCCAAGTCCAATCTAGCCTTTGGATTGTCTTTCGTCTTCCCCTTTACGTCCATTACAGTATTAATTATGTTTTCAAACACATTCTTCTCGATATGCATGACATCAAGGTTATGTCTAATCAGATTGGTGCTCCAATATAGCAGATCCCAGAATATACTCCTCTTCGTCCAGTTATGAGTGCGACCAAATCCGTCACACTTGTAGCTCGTAGCAGGCCCTTCAATAGCTCTTGGTAAATCTTTTACCTCTTCCCATATCGTGTATCTGGGCCATCTTGGCAGGGGATTAGCCTTCTCCACAACGCCAACATGAAAAGCATTCATGTTCCTCCGGTACGGATGATCCTTTGGCAGGAATTATTGATGACAATCGAAGAAGCACGGTTTGCCTCCGTGTTTCAAATGGAAAGCCTTAGTGCGGTCCATGCAATACGGACATGAAAGACAACCATGTGTGCTCCATCCAGATAACATACCATAGGCGGGAAAGTCATTGATGGTCCACATAAGTGCTGCCCGCATCTGAAAATTTTGTTTTCTAGATCCATTGTACGTGATGGAACCTACTTTCCACAGCTGATTCAACTCATTAATCAATGGCTGTAAATACACATCGATGTTCTTTTTCGGATTGTTCGGACCTGGGATAATAACGGTGAGGAACATATACGGAGTCTTCATGTACATCCAAGGCGGTAGATTGCACGGAGTGACGATCATAGGCCAACACGAATATTGGGATCCCGAAAGTCCGAATGGGGTAAAACCGTCGGAGTAGAGACCCAATCTGACATTACGCGAATCAGAAGCAAAATCTGGATACTCTCGATCAAAGTGCTTCCATGCTTCTCCATCAGATGGGTGATCCAACACTCCTTCGGTCTGTTCTCGCTTATGCCAACTTTTGTTTTCTGCAGTTTCCTTCACCATAAACAACCACTGCAACCGCGATGTCAATGGCAAGTAGTGCATCGAATCGGTAGGCTTCCTTTCACCGACAGACTTTCCTCTACCACTGCCCTTGTAGCGATCAGCATCACAAAATTTGCAAGCATCTTCATCCTTATCGTCTTTGTAGTACAACATGCACCCGTTGTGACATACGTCGATTTTCTCGTATCCCATCCAGAGCGATCTCACGATCATCTTAGATCGGTAAAAGTCTTTAGGCAACTTAGCACCCTCAGGCAATATTTCTACAATCAACTCCATAACTCGGTTGTAGCAATCTTGCAACATATTAAAATCGGACTTGATGCTCAATAATCTTGTAACCACCTCCAATGGTGAATGATCCTTACAACTAGGATATAATGGAGTCCTTGCATTCTCCAGCAACTCCATAAACTTTACAGCATCGACGTTCGGTGCCTCCTCAGGTGCATCATGATTGTCTGGATCGAAACTAGGCCCTGCCACATCAAAAACCATGTTCACCAACCCATCGTCGTAAGCAGCGTGGTTGTGGACATCCACATAAGGCTCATATTCCGATGCTAAAGACAAGTTCTCCATGTGTGCCCCACTGATAGTAATTCGGCGTGAAACCCTTCGAGTATAAATGATACGTGACTTCTACTTCTGGATGATATTTCAAGTTGCGATATCTCACACACGAACACTTAATTTTGGTACCATCCATGTACTGAGGGAATGCCTTGGCAAACTGCAGGAACTGCTGTATACCCTCTATGAATTCATCCCGTACATCGCACATGTCATCAGGATGACGGTTGTACATCCAAGAAGGATTCTACAGATAGTAATTCAGATCCATATCCATTTGAGGATAATTCTGTAAGATAGATACATGCACTCGTTGAAACACTTGTAAAAGTAATAGGCACATTAATTATGACATATCCTAAACATTGAAATAGAATCCAAAGTAATCATGATATAATAAGTGGTAATAGTGTATCAAATGACATAACCATACAACCATAGTGTATCAGAATTTACCACACAGAAGACTTAGCCTAATTAATCTCCATAAAACAAGTGGTAATAAGTCCATAATTAATCTCCATAATTAATCTCCATAAAACAAGTACAGCTAGTAATAAATCCATAATAAGTCCATAAACTCATCTCCATAAAACAAGTATAGCTGGTAGTAAATACTAATACTCCAACACAAAATATATCCATAAAACTACACTAATGACGACCACGTAGGTCACACATACACTCAATGATACCATCACGCAACATCTTCAAAAAAGTAGGATCGACGGCGGGGAAAGCGCCATTTCACTGCAGGTGCTGGATGAATGGAACTTCCGGTCTCACTAGCTACCGGTGCCACTTCCTCCTTAACAGTTGAAGGAGCCACCTCAGCAATCTGTGTCTCCTTCAAACGATGTGCCACTGCTCGGGTCATAGGTGCCATCTGGTAAGATCGATATTCACAGAGAATGTAATTATAACATAAGCAAGCTAACTAAAGGAACCATCATCTCGTTTCATGTATCAAAACCCAAGTTCCATTGTGAAATCTCAATTTTCTTCAATGAGTATACCTATGTGTTTAGTTCAGTTTTTCTTGAGATTGTATACATATGTATATATGTAGATTAATAGATATAGCTATAGTTATATAAGAGTTTTTTTCTGAGATTGTATACATATGTATATATATGTATATAAAGGAACCATCAATGAGTATACATATGTATATATTGTATACATATGTATAAGAGTTTTCTTCAATGAGTATACATATATATACGTATCTATGTGTCGTGTGTCAGTGTCGTGTCAGTGAGTGTGTCAGTGTGTCTGTGTCGTGTTAGTGGGAGATAGGGTTAGGTATACCTGGACGGGGTCAGGTCTGGGTCACCGGAGCGGAGCAGGGGACGAGGGGGGTCAACGGTGGAGGAGCGACGACTAGGTCACCAGGGGGCGAGGGGGGTCGCCGGGGCAGGGGACGAGGGGGAAGGGGCCGGAGGGAGGGGTCGTCGAGGGGAGGCCTCGCCGGAGGGGAGGAGCTCGTCGGATGGAGCGGTTGCCGGAGACGAGAGGGGGAGGGGGAGAGAGATTTGGGGCTTGAGGCGGGAGATCAAAAATTTGGATGAGTTAAAAAGAAATCAATCGGGTTCCCAGAACCCTATATGAAAGTTTTTAGCGACGTCTGAGAGGGACGTCGCTAGACGTCTCTGTTCAGTAATAGGATAGCGACAGACTTGATTTAATGTCGCAAAACGTCGCTGAATAAAATAAATCAGCGATGTTTTGCGACTAAATAGCGACTTATTCTTTCCAAACCACAATTCTAGTCATTATTAGTCGCTAAACGTCGCTGATAGTGACGTTCTGTGACGTCATTTTTATACGTCGCTAAATACACAAAACATAGCGACATTTTTAACTGGAGTCGCTAATCTTGTCGCTAATTTGACATATTTTGGTAGTGTGCAGTGTTGTTGGGTCTGTCCTCCTCTGATTTACTGGCCTCACTTTCGTGCCAGATGCTTATTTTGGCATACTTTTGACATGTTGTAGCTTTCTGCTTGATCTTGATCAATCATATGGACTGCTCTTCTTTGACAATAGATAGTCCTTCTTGAATGTACTGTCTTTTTACATCCAAAGCAGATTATTTCTTCTTTATTACTTTCTTAAACATCTTCTTCTTTCGTTTTGATCTTTCAAACTTCAAGAATGTTCTAAAGTTTCTGACTAGCAGAGCTTGTTCATCACCACTGGATGATTCTTCGTCAGAATCATTGCATGTGACTCTTTTGGCTTGAGCTTTGAAGGCGATAGGTTTTTCTTTGGGGGTTGCTTCTTCAAATTCTTGCAAGTCCAGCTCATGGGTCATTAACTTGCCTATAAGTGTTTCTAGAGTCCTTGTGGTGAGATCAATTCTTTCTATGATCACAGTTTCATTTAGGTTCCAATTCTTGGTTAGAGCCCGTAGAATCTTTCTGATCTTCTCATGATTGCTGTAATCATTACCAAAATATTGTAAAGGATTAGTAATATCAAGGAAACAAGTAAACATCTGTGTAATTGACTCATTAAATTTTATCTTGAATGATTCATACTCCTGTGTTAGTCTGCTGATTTTGGATTCCTTCATTTGGAATGTTCCTTCATGAGTCACCTCAAGAAGTCTTCAAATTTCATGAGACATAGTACAGGAAGAAACTCGATTAAACTCGATTTTGTCAACTGCATAAAATAGTGCATTGATGGCTCGTGCATCTAGAGTAGCCTTTGTCTTTTCTTGGTATGTGTATTTGTCGTGTGGCTTTTCTACTAGATCACCATCAACCAAGATTTTAGCCGGTTTCTTATAACCGTCTATAACAATCAAAAAAATTAAAATCAAGAGACTTAAGAAAGAAACGCATTCGTGTTTTCTAATATATGTAGTTCATTCCATCAAATAGTGGAGGTTTATTTGTGGATTGCCCTTCACCGTTGAATATAGATTTCACGGCTGCCATTTATACTCTCTAGAGTGGTTATGCATATGTATAACCTGGCTCTGATACCAATTGTAGGACCATTGAGCACCTCTAGGGGGGTGAATAGAGTGTGTGCGTGTGCAGGAAAAATAATTACCAATTAAAATTAGCAGTTAAAAACTATGGCAGATATAAGAGACAGTAAATAAATATAGTAAGCAAGATATAGAGAATCAAACTCAGTGAACACCACGATGTATACTGGTTTCCCTCTTAGAGGACTAGTCTAGTCGCGAGTACTCTTACTCGCTGTTAATCTACTATTCATAAGCTAAATGAGAGATTGTCGTCTCTTTACAACAACGTGCCTTGGTGACGAGCGCACGACCGACTCCAACAAACTGATTCTGAAAATTGGAACATTTTCTGAATTGCAACCTCTGATACAACTCTTTTGAACCAAAATACTAGATCGAAAAGAACTGTACTGGCTTTGGCTAAGAATGGTATAGGCGAGATTTGAAAGCGTTAGAGCATTGAAAATACTTTAGAATAGATAGAGAGAGAAGAGTGAATGAGTGATTAGAAAATATGAAAATTCTTCTCTATTTATAGTATTTTTGGGGACCGAACTCGAAAAGAGTTAGGGCAGAGTTCGGATGCTTGAATCTCCCATTCGAACGTTGGATACAGATTTTGTGGGAACTGTATTTCGAATTTACCTAGACCGAACTCGTTCAGAGTTTTGTCCGAATTCTGTTAGGTCAGAATAGGATTTGTATGGGCCAAATTGCATAGGTTTTGGGCTCTTTGGATATTTAGGGATTTTGAGATAAGTAGGTAAGCTTTTTGGATTTGTGGACTGGAAATAACCTAAGCCAGTATAATTATGAATGATCTTACATTTATATTTCCTAGACTCAAATAAAATTGAAAATACAGAAGAAAATATAAAATGACTCGATCTAAAATTTTAATAAAATTGCTTCTGGATGATGATGTGATGTTCCTTGTAGCAGTGGGATATAGACGTAGATGTTCTTCGGTATCAATTCATGTAACCTGTAGCAGGTCGTATATTTTACGTATCGACCAAAGTTGTCGTTGATTATCAAAATCATGTGTGACCATTAGCCAATGGGCCAAAACTTATGTACTGAACCCCTACCGGATATTCTCAGGTGCAGAGTTGCATGGATGTGCTGAGGCGTTGGAGTTCTGTTGGTAACTTGTAGCAGATCGACGATTTTTTTGAATATAGAGGACATAATGTATGGAAAATCATCATTTGTATAGTTCTTGAGTTGTAAGCCTTGTGACATGTTTTATTATTTTGAGAGAGAGGGTGGGGAGAGAGAGAGAGTTTGTAATCAAGTCAATTTTTGGCTTTGAGTCGTTGTAATTTTGTTGCAATATCATCAATAAAGAGATTCATTTTGTATATCTTGTGTCGATTCAAATTTTATACTTAGTATTTTTGTTATAATGACCTTGTAGATGTTCTATCGGCCGTTTTGGTGCTTGTCTTGATAACTACAATTTAGACTTATACAGTATCACGTCCAGTGACAACTTTTGGTCCTACAGGATCAGAACGTGATAACTACATACAACAATCCTTTATTCTTGACTTATCAGAAAATCGATTAAGTTAATCCAGTAACTTTATGGTCCAAGTCCCAAATCCATGAAGTAAACTTTCACTAATTCAAATCCAAAATTCTAAATTTTTCACGTTCAAATCCTGAAATCATATGCTTACTCCCATTTACATTCTTATATTGTACTCAAGTTCATGTTATTAAATTTGTTCACGTGACCATGCCAACTATTCAAAAGTCATAAATCTATCTTGATTACTTCGATAGTCTATCATTTATGATCTTTGCTCTCAATTCTTTTCCAACTGACACACTATTTCCACGTGTTCAATTTATCTATACCGTGCAACCAACTTATTAACAATTTAATAAGGTAATATATTTCTATTATTCATTCGATCTAACCTTTACTTTGCAAAATTCTATTATGATATAGTCAAGGTCAATTTTATTCACATCAACCATCAACTTTATCATATATCTCCTCGTATATCAACGTAATTCTTATAAGTTAAGGGTTTAACCCTCTCGCATCCTATATATATATCTCATCATCATCATGAATATCTTGGAGATATCTTTGGTAAACCTCTTAAATCCTAGGTACCTTGATCCATATCTGGGAAGCTTGAGCAGTTTTTTTGGAGAGGAAAGACTTGATCTTTTTGAAACTAAGGCCCATCCCAAAAAATAAAAAATAGGATACTAGTACTTAGTAGCCTAGGACACGGATGGTCATTAATGACTAGATTTAAGTAGAAATTCATATCAACTATGAATAATTTAGGTGTTAAGTGTTAGGGTTATAATTAAAATTATCACTTTTGTATTAACTATATTTTTTTATCTTTTTCGAACACTACTAAAATAACCCCTTTTAGCGACGTCCTAATACGTCGCTAAAAAAGGAAAATCTGTCGCTAATTTCTATTAGCGACGTATTTAGCGACGAAAATTGGATGTCGCGTATAGGCTTGTCGCAGATTACAATTTCGTCGCAATTCGTCGCTAGTTGCGACGTCACGTTTAGTGTCGCTAGACGTCGCAACATTAGAGACAGATAGCGACGTCATCATACGTCGCCACTATAGCGACGTAGGGCGACCACTTAGCGATGCCGTCAACTTTATATATGATGACATGGCATGGCAGCCACGTCAGCATTTTAGCGACGCCTAGCGACAACTTTAGCGACGTCAGCTCTCTGGTGGTCATATACAACGTCAGCAGTATAGCAACGTATAGCGATGTTATGTCACTATTTGGCGATGTATAGCGACGTGTTCTCTACGTCGCAAAATATCGCAAAACGTCGCTATACGTCGCAGATGTTATAAAAAAATTATAAATTTTTTTTGTTATTTTTGTTATGTTGTGTGTCTGTGTTTACAGTGTGTGTGAAGTGCAGTATTCGAACCATCGACAGTTTCGCTTACTGTTCTATGTTTTATCTTGGATAGAAAGAGCAACAGTTCAGGGTTCACTTCTCAGAGCTTCCTCTTCACGTCCTTCACCTTCTCGGGATCCTTTACGACATCCCGAGAAAGTGAAGGACGTGAAAATGAAGCTCTCAGAAGTACACCCTGAACTGTTGCTCTTTCTATCCAAGATAAAACATACAACAGTAATCGAAACTGTCGATGGTTCCGAACACTGCATTTCACATTCACTGTAAACACAGACACACATCATCACAAAAATACACATTATATTTTTTTAAAATTTGGGCAGCACCTCCTTTGTATATCAGATCATCGCTTATAACCCAGCGTAGGTATATTTGTCATCCCCGTCGCAGATATCATCACAATTAACAGTCTCCCATCATAACAGTCTATAACTAATAGATGAATAACAGTCTCCCATCATAACAGTCTACAACTAAATATCAAACATGTACTCAATGAAAATACCAAAAAATTAAATATCACCAACATACATGTCCAACAAACATACATGTCCAACAGAGTCAAATAATATTCAAAATCAGTGTACAGAACGGTGAATGGGCCTATAGGGCCAATAAATACAAAGATGAAAAAAAAATCTACTGGATCACTGAGGACCCCTGCCGTGCATCTGGGATAGCATGTACTCATACTGCTCATGTGTGAGCTGCACCGTAGGGGCAGTAGGAGGCAGTACAATATCTGGAGTCGGCGCCGTCGATGGACTGGGAGGACGTATCTGCTCCAGCTCTCCCAGTCGCTCACCATAAACAGCAAGGATACTCAACACCCTCGTAGTACTCGCCTCAAGCGAAGCCGATACCTGAGTGAGTGAGGCAGACATGCTCCTCTGCGATCCCTCCAAATCGACCTGTCTACGCTCTGTGCGCTGCGTAGACTCGGTGAGCGTGTGCAAGCTGGCAGCTGTAGCCTGCTGCAGACTCATCAGCTCCTGTATACTGCGCTCGACCGCATCAAATCGTCCGGTAACGATCGGAGGGTAGGATCGTCGCTCGACCGCATCAGAAATCTGCTGCTGCAACTCGCGACGCAGCTCCTCGATCTGACGACGAATATCCTGAGCTCGTGACGACGCCTGCGAAGTCGGAGACTGCGCACTGACAGAGGGGGCCCGGGATGACTCCGAAGCCAAATACGCGCTGTAGGATCCCGTACCGTAGTACGTACCCTTCTGAAGACCACCAGCGGCGGTCATCCAAAGCTCGTCCGACGATGGAGCTGTAGGCGGCTGGGAGGAAGTACCAGCCCCTCCCTCTGCTGGCGCACTAGCAGCAGCAGCCGCCTCCTCCTATAGCCGAACAAACTCGGCCTAGAACATGTTTGCTAACGTGTATCTGTTTGCTAAAGTCTATATTGATATTTATTTTCTTGTTTTCTAAATTATAGTAAATTAATATAAAGAATAGAATGTATATATGCCTACGTCGCCCTCTCGTCAATGAACTCTCCAGCCCTCCGATGGGTGACCAGGAAGACGGTCACCATATTCGGGTCCTCACCCTTTTTTACCTGTTAAAATATATTATCTATTATTAGTATTAAACATTCTATCTAACTATATATAAATTAATGTCCGTCATAGGAAACGTACCAGACGACGAAAATGCTCCGTCATCGGAATGGAGCCACCATACCACTTACCGGCGCTCGACCGTGCCACCTTGGCCTTGTCAGACCGTTCCTGGTACTTGGGCTCGCTGAATCTAGCCTTCATCGCAGTCCACTGCTCTGGCGTGATCCAACCATGGACCGGCTTTCCAGAGCGATCACAAGACTTCTGGTCGTGGATCGCATCACGGATGAGCTTGGCTGCGACGACAGAAAATTGGCCCTCGATCTTCGCCGCCCGGTGTGGTGGATAGAAATAGGTCCTCTACAAGAAGTAAAAAAGAAAAGTTGTATAATATACACAAATGATTATTAAAATTTAAAACTAAATAAATTTTTTACCTTTAAGTGGGCGAACCAAAAGGCCTTCCTATCTGCGGGAGCATCTGAGTAGTTAATCCAAGGCCCACCATAGTTCTGCCTCAGAAATACCTCCATCTGTCTCTGTACTGCAGAAGGCCGATATCTATACAATAATAATTTTTATGAATATATATGTACATATAATCATTTGAGAAATATATATTAATTAATTAACTTACTTCATAGGCCCGTCCATCCAAATCTCTATACGCGTCTCGCCCGGGGGAGCGCATGGAGGGTCGCTCTCACCTCCTGTCTGGACAGGATCAGTCTGATTGCCGTCCTCCATATGCTCGGCGTCGGCTCCACCCATGGAGCCGTCGGTAGGAGGAATGCTGGACGGAAGATCAGGGATGCTGGACGCGGGATCAGGAAGGCTAGACGACGAGGGAGGAGTCGCCAACCTGCTGGAACTGCCCTGTCCCGGTAATGGACCAGGAACAGAAAGGTACAATGGCGTACTCGAAGATGAGGATGAGGGTACAGAATCTGCATCCCCAGCCCGAGACACACGGGACTGCCTAATATAATATCCTCTGCGTCGTCCTCATGGTCTAGTCATACCTGATAATAACATTTGATAATAAAACAAATATACATATTTATATGATAGACATCACAGATTTTTGAAAAATATCATAGTCACAGATAAAAGTGTCACTCAAGTGTCACAGATTTATACGATAAAAGTGTCACTAAAGTGTCAAATATGATGATAAAACAAACGTACAGATTTAATCCTCTTTTGAAAATTCATCTAGTTCATTTAGCTCATCTACTTCTTCTTCTTCTTCCTCCTCTATATCTTCACTTTCATCTGCATCTTCCTTTTCAGATAATTCTACTTCTTCTACACAATTAGATGTGTAATGAGGAACTTCCGTCGTGTCCACTTTTATAATATTTGTTACAAGAGGTAGTTCATCCTCTTGATAAGCTATATCGTCAACCTCAAAGGTATTTCTAGCTTTGGTCTTGCATACTGCCCACCAGTCCGACCTTGTTGTTCTCCGTTTAGGATAACTTGTGAAGTACACGAGCTGAGCCTGACTTGATAGGACAAATGGTTCATAGGCTTGATATCGACGTCGATAGTTTATATCAACAAGACCGTGCTTGTCTACTTTCCAACCTTGACCTTCAATCGGATCGAACCAATCACACCTAAATAACATAATCTTAGCAGGCTCTATTCCATAACTATATGTCAGCTCCACGATCTCCCGTAGCACGCCATAGAAATCGTTGCCCGCATCAACATCTTTGTAGTTCGAAGATCTGATACACAAACAGCTATTTTTGGTGGAGTCGAGATCCACAAAGTTGTCTCTGATCGGGCAAGTTGTTGACTTGAACCTAAACCCATTAACACAGTAGCTTGGCCATATTTTTGCAGCATAAATTGGTCCCTTGGCTAGCGTTCTAATAGACTCATTCTCAAGTCTTGCGTATGGACGATCGACCTAAATACCACGAAAGAAGCAATTAAGCTCATTCTCAATCAAGTGCATATACAGAAAGGTAATTACAGAGTTCTCAAGTCTTACATATGCACTCAACCATGATGGAAAATAATGCCTCATTTCTTGTTCTAGTTCTTCTTCTGTTATGTGTGGCCTACCTGACCTCACATCATCATTAAATATGCTGAAAATAATATCGTTCAATTAATGTAATAGTATAATAATCAATACTATTAAAATAATGTAGACGTATTAATTACTTACCCCTCCAGTTTCTCTACTTCCTCCTCGTCGCAGTTGAGTAATACATACACCTGAGCAGCCCTTAGCTCATCATCGTTCAGATATCTCTTCTTCATTTTATCCGATGGCTTTCCTAGAGCATTGAATACCTTCAGTATTGTATCATTACTTTCATGATCTTCGTCGTCGTTTCTGGAAGCTCTCGTTCTATTAGTTGCAACATGAGGCTTGAAATACATCGAACAAAATTTTGTAATCTCCTCGAGAACATAGGCTTCACAAATAGAACCCTCGACCCGTGTCTTATTTTTCACCTTTCTTTTTAGGTGATTCAAATGTCGCTCGAACGGGTACATCCATCGATATTCGAGGGTCCACCAACACGTGCCTCATAGGATAGATGAATCGGCAAATGCTCCATAGAGTCGAAAAATCCAGGAGGAAACACCCCTCTCTAGCTTAATAATTGTTCTTAAGAAACTTTTTTAATTAAATTTTTATAAATAAATTGTTAACATTATAAGTACTTGAATTCAAACCTAACTAGCTTGAAATCGAGCTCGTTAAGCTTGAAATCAAGCCTAATGATCTTGAAATAAATTTGAGCGAGCTTGAAATCTAACTTAACATGCTTGATTTTGAGCTTATCAAGCTTGAATCAAGCTTGCTTGAATCAAGCTTGCTTATCAAGCCAAGCCCGAGCTCAAACCAAGCCAAGCTCAAGCTTAATATAAACAAGCTCGAGCCAAGCTCAAGCTCTAAAATAAAAACTTACCAAGCTCGAGCTCGGGCTCGAGCTCGATTAATTCTAGTCAAGCCAAGCTCAAGCTTACAAGAGCTTGGCTCGGCTTGGCTCGTTTGCAGCCCTAACGGTATATATCGTCAACATTTCAGATTCTTAAAATAAATTTCAAATGGATTTTTGATTGTATATATATATATGTGTATTTGTGTGTATATACATTGTATACATATATATTTATATATGTATTTGTGTGTGTATGTAAGTGTGTGAGTATATATATACATGTATATATGTAGATATGTGTATTTATATATATAGGTATATATGTACGTATTGTGTGTGTGTGTCCTGTGTCACAAAATCGTGTCCGAAATAGGGTTAGGGTCCTGTCCCCTGCCCCCCTCCCCCCTACCCCTGCACCCACCTACCCCTGCCCCCTCCCCCTACCCCTGCACCCACCCACCCCTGCCCCCCTCCCCCCTACCCCCTCGACAGCAAGATCCCCCTTCCCCTGCCCCCCAGACAGCAAGACCCCCCCGCCCCTGCCCTCCCTCTCCCTACCCCTGCACCTACCACAACCCTGCCCCCATCGACAGCAAGACCCCCCCACCCCCGGGTACCCCCACCCCTCCCTCCAACCCTCGACAGTAAGACCCCCCTACCCCCCTGCACCCACCCCCACCCCTCCCTCTCCCCCTCGATTGTAAGACCACCCCAGCTAGAGTTAGGGTTCTCGTGTCTGTGTCTGTGTCTAGATAGCTAGGGCTAGGGTTAGGGTTTACCTGAGGAGGGTGGCTTCGTCGGAGGATGGAGGCGGCGAGGAGGGTGGCTTCGTCGGAGGAGGAAGGCGGCGAGGAAGGAGACTTCGTCGGAGGAGGGAGGCTAGTCGCAGGAGGGAGGGGTCAGCGGGCGAGCGGGGTCGTCGGGGGGAGAAGGGGAGGGTGTCGTCGGAGGGAGGGGTCGCCGGAGGAGAGGGTTCGCCGGGGGGAGAGGGGAGAGGAGGATCGAGCGTAAAGAAAGAAAATTGGGTAAAAATTTGTGATTTCGATAGGGCCAGTTGTCCTATATGAAATAAGTCAGCGACGTATAAAATATACGTCGCAAAATGTCGCAATACAGCGACGTAAACAGTATGTCCGTCGTAAAACGTCGCCATGCAGCGACGTAATAAACACTACATCGCTACTCAGCGACGGTCATCGACGTGTAACACTAGGAGTCGCTATAGGCAATTATCAGCGACTGCTTTTTCTGCCGTCGCTAATATACGTCGCTATTCTAGCAGATTTTAGTAGTGGAATGAGAATCATATGAGCAAATGTTTGCATATCATATTTGTTATAGTGTTAATACAAGTGTCTGATATTCTATATTGATTGTAGATAATAGTGTGCGGTGACACACAAAAGATCATACTATCAGTTTCCTATAGAATATATAAGTGGTTCACAACCCAGATGGATTTGGATAAACCATTAAATAGTGTAATATAGTATTGGTCTATCTTGACTATAGGTAACAGTAGTGCATTTTGTGTGTATTAAACAAAATTACTTGATATTGTTCTCTTTGTACTGACTACGTAAGAGATCAAACACCTCAGTTATTATGGATGTGTGTGCTTTTAATCCGGATATAATAACATATAGGTATATACAATGTGCATTACTTTGACTCAAAGAATGATATTTATTTTGGGCCAACAACCTCTATGAATTGGTAATGGCATTGTGTGTATAATGGGCTATTGATTATAAAAGACATTCATGTCCCGACAAGTAAGATTAATGATGTCCCCTTAAGGAGCTCATAAGGATTTTCATGTAAACCCTGCAGGTGGATCAGATCCGATATGACAAATAAATTTGAGTGGTACTACTTAAGGATAAATGATGTCGATCAATATAGTTGTTAGTAACTTAATTTGATCGACATACATTCGATATCTTAACATGGGAAAATGAACATGCATATAAAAAGAAGGCCCCATAAATGTAATTTAGGATTAGAAAGGTAGTACAACAATAGCTCTTTAGTAGATTGAGCTATTGTTAACAGGCCTGGATTGTGTGTCCGGATTAAACATTGGATACCCAAATCCGACCTACCATAATTTATCCTCCCGATCCTTACCATAGCCTATATATATCCTCTATTCTCTGACCGTCATAATGTAACAAAAAAGAGTAGGTTTTTCTAAATTTGTTCTTCACGTAAGAAGAAAATAAGGTTGGAAGATCGTCGTCCACATAACTTCCAAGACGATGAAGGAATATGACAGAAGATCTTGAGGTCATTCACTGATCGAGGTCGTTGGAAATCGTCATCTTCTTCTTATCACTTCAGGTATAATTGGTGAACCCTAATATCTGTAAAATCCCTCAAAAGTAAATGAATTTTTAATTGAGTTAAATATATTCTTATTGGATTTTAATTATTTCTAATTATTTTCAATTCTATTTTTACTATATAAAAGGGGCCTTAGTCATGGTTGACTTTTGGTATGTATATTGACTAGAAATTATGGCATGCCTAGTGTAGTCGTGTGTCATGACTAGCATATTTTCCATGGTAGATTTGGCATAGCCATATTTTAGTCTCTTGTATGTTAACAAGTCATGTTGTGGCCCAAACCATATTTTGGTTTAATAATTAATTATAAAAGATTTTTTAAACTTTTTAGGAGATCCGGTTGTACCAAACCTTTCCAAACTTTTTCCAGACCAAACCCAAATCCAAGTAGGCTTGTCGAACACTAAAATACATTTATAAATATACTTTTATATATTCAAATTTTTTGATATTTTATTTGCACAAATGTTAGTGGGTTCTATATAAGGATATATTTATTTAACTCCTTAGCCTAACTAACTAACTACCTAACTACTACCCACCCAATCGAACAACCCAAAGCAACCCCATGTAATATTTGGCCACCACAAGCCCTCCTTGGCCGAATACCCCTAGTATAGGTTTCCTAAAAATCCATGTTAATATATATATATATATATATATATATATATGTATATATATATATATATATATATATATATATATATATATATATATATATATTGGTAACGAACAACATTTTATTGAAAGATAAAAGGAGCTCATAACGAGCAGTACAGGTGCCAGGGCGCAAAACAGAAAAAAGCCCTGGAGGCAAAGCTGAAATACATAAAGGTAAATTTCGAACTTTCGAAAAAATTTGAAATTGAGAACATATTGGGCTGTCAGCCCTATGAGCGACAAGGCACACTGCCCAAAGCGACGTGCGCGCTGCCCGAGGATACGGGTGTAAGCGGTCAGCCCCAAGGGGCGGGTAGACACTCCAGATTAGATATTACTTTTTTTCTTTTTCTTTCTTGAATTCTTTTTTTTTTGAATTCAAAATTCGAAAAGTCAAAAACCGGACGGGAGGAACACCGCCCGAGGCGGTTGATGGGGGTGGGTGGGCCCGCTGTCCCAAGAGGGCGCGAGGAACAAGGGGCGTGCGACCCCAGGCGGGAGGGCACGTGGCTCGGGGAGCATCGGGCCCCCCCAGCGCGGCTCCCGGAGGCGGGGGCGCCGGCGGGGAGGCCGAGGGACTCCGGCGGCGAAGGCAAGTACGGCGGGGACCGCATGCGCGCTCCGGCCGGCCGAGCGGGGGGGGGGGGGGGCGGGGGTGCCAACGGGCGGGGCTCCGGCGGAGGCTCGCGCGGCCATGAGAAGGGGCTACGGCGAGGGTGCCAGATCGACGATGGTGGGGAGACAAGGGGCCGGGGAGAGGACCAGCAGCGCCGCCGCGGTGGGGCGACGATCGGGGAGAGGGAGGAGGAAAAGGGGAGGGGATGAGGGTAGGCGGAGGACGGGTGAGGGGGAGGGGAGGGCGGGGGGGGGGGAATGGGAGGGGGCGGCCGCCGGGGAGAAGCGCCTACCGCCGGCGGGGGGGGGGGGGGGGGGGGGTTGTCCCGCAGCCAACGACGAAGGGATCTTCGTAGGATGACGCTGGAGGGGGAAGTGGAGGTACGGGGGGTCGACGGGACTGTCGGCGACTTCACTCCATGCGCGGGAGGAGGGGCCACTGGCGACGAGAACGCCGGAAGGAGCGCCGAGATGGGAGGAGGGGGAAGAGATGCCGAGGGGCCCGATGCGGGGCCGGAGGAGAGAGATGGGGCCGCGTCAGAGCCACCGGGGGGAGGGACGGAGGTAGGGAGGCGCGAGGTGAACCCTACCGGGGGAGCAGGAGGCCACCGCGGGGGAAAAAATCGGGCGCCGCCGAGGGGGGTGTAGCCAGAGTGGCGACGGGTGGATGGAGCTCCGGGACGGAAGGGGGCGCGGCTGGAAGAGCAGCAACCGACGGCGGGGGCTTGGGCCTGGCTCGGGGTCGCCGACGTTGCCGGCGACGACGGCGGCGAGGCGAACGGAAGCCGACGGAGGAACGGAAGGAGCCCCGAGGAGGAACAGTCCAGGCGGAGGGGGTCCACCACAGGGGGGGCCAGGCGAGGGCTAGCCGGCCGGGGAGGGATATGGTGGGTCCGAGGGGAAGGAAAATATAGAGAGGGGCGGTCGGGCCGAGGATGCCGACCGGCCGACCTACCCAGCCGGCGGAGAGCGGCGGAGTAGGGAGCAGAGCAGCTCCCACCGAGGGGGACGGAAAAGCTCTCGGGCTCATCTCTATTTTTAATCAATAAATATATATATATATATATATTTATTTATATATATATATATATATATATATATATATATATATATATATATATATATATATATATATATATAAACCCTAACTAACTAATTCCTTCTTCTCCTCTTCTTGTTGCCGAACACCCCTCCCCTTCCCTCTCAAAATTTCGGCAGCCCCCATAGCCATCCCTCTTCATCCTCCTCATGCATCAACAACCTTCTTCATATTAAAACCCATCATTTTTATCCAAACTTCACCAAATAACTCTAGAAGCACCATCTTCGCCATCCAACTTTCAAAAACCCTTGTCATTACTTCAAAACCCATCAAGAAAGGGATAGCAAGTAAGCAAAGCAAGAAATTTGGGATCTTGGATAAGGAGGAGCACCCACAACTCTTCTAGCAAAGGATTTCAGTAAAAATTCCATCTTTTTGATCTCAAAATCCATGCTAATAAGTCTATAAAAAGTCTAAAATTAATATCTTAAAATTTATATTTTGATCTCTTTTATTCCATATTCCATATCTAAAGTTTGCATGTTGGATTGTTGAGAAATCGGGTTACGGTAGAACTAGTTTTGAGGACCCTTGATGCAAAATTCTAGGAAATTGTTAGAATTTATCAGAATTAAATTTAGTATAGGTTTATTACTATAAAATATGACTTTTAAAAATATTTTCATAATTTTATCATCTTAAATCTTAATGGAAAAAATATGTGTCAATATACTAGCTTTTCGGATAAGCTGCTGACATGAAATAGCTAAATATTAGGAGTTAATTTGGAAATTTAATATGAGTTTATTTTATGTGAAATAATCAGTATTAATTAGGTTTTAAAATGTTATTTCATGTATTTTGGTCATATTGGAAGTTTGGTGATGTTCCAGACAAGTTTCGGGTAAACTAGCTGACATAGAAGTCAACTAGCTATGAATTTTTTTAGAATTCCAAATCATAAATTCAGAGGTTAATTTCAAATAAATTTTATTAAAAATTTTATTTTTATGATTTTATATTATTTTTATGCATGCCCTTGAAGTAAGGACTTAACTGTAAAGTTTGGAAGTCGGAAGCCATAAAACTAGGTCCCGATGTCCCATGAAAACATATGCGTTATTGTGTTGAGTATCTAATGGTGGTATTTGGACATGGTAATAATAATAAAGAAGTTAATTAAGTTATATTAAAAGTTCTTGGTTAAATACTTAAAGTAGTTAATTAAATGTTTAGGATCATTAGATTCTGGAGGCCTTGACACGGGAGTGGCATTTCATCTTCACACTGGAGAAGTAGGCAAATGCACATTACTAACGTTCAGTTCTTGTTATATCATTGTTCCTTATTTTCTTGATATTATATTTTCTTCATGGACCTTATAGTGGATATATCAATACGTGCTTTCGAATTATATTCGGGTGCATTCAACTTTGAGTTGTCTAGTATTGATATCTAGAGCCTTTTCTGTGATCTATGGATGTTATTTTTATACTGAGACCTGTAGGTATAAGCCCTCATATTTTTGTGGATTTTATTTACTTATTTTATATGATTTTTGTATATATTAAATTATATTTTATTTTTAATTATGCTATATAGGCACTTCGTCGTAGCTTTGATTTTTGAAGCATAATATTGACCAATTCCTCAAAATAAGTTCCATATTCGTGTTCTAAATGAGCCCACCTTCATTTTGGTATATCATGTCCCACACAAATATGTTTTCTTGCACTACATATTTCTTGCACAACTTTGGGGTCAAAACAGTCATTTTACCCTTCGCCGTAATTTTGATATATTTTTTCATTTCTGATTTGAGGCCCAAATCCAATCCAAACTTTTTGACCCAACATATGGTTTTGAATTATTTTGATTCTACTACACACATGCCAATGTTATACCACTCAATTGAGTTCCTATCTGTTATTTATTTTCAAATGGCACACAAGACCAAATATTTGACTTATTGGACTCAATTTGATCCGATTAATTCCACCGATCCAAAACTAGTACAACTAGGGTTCGTAAAGCCTATTCTAGAGCATCCTAACCTATTAGACATATTTTAGATTAATATGGAGCCATATTAATTCCAATATATATTTAAAACAAACTCTATAAATATTTTTCTAATTTGGACCCAATCAAATCTCTTTGAGATACACTTTTGATTTAAACTATCAAATGTCCTCCAAATCCTAAGCAAATATCATCAAACCAATTTTTAATGAATCCCAACCTTATAGATTAAATATTTTTATTTAGATCAGATATGGCAATCCCTATGTCACGCCCCAGAACCAGAATACTGGAGAGCGGGGGAACGACTCAGCCAGCTACGTATTACGGGTAGATGAATACCATATAATACGATCAATACTGTCTAAAAAGATGAAGGGGTGCATACTACATGAAAGTCTCGCTATGGTCACTTCACATCTATTGTCTCAATCATTCAAACAAGAAACAGAAATAGAGAACATGTAAGAAAAAGCAGTAAGACGTCCCAAACGCTCAGTCAAAATGTTCTTGATATCTGGCTTTACAAAATATAGCCCGATGATGTAGCAAAGTATACACAATTTTTATCAGTTGCAGCCTGACTTAGTTACAATTATGTAAAAGTAAGTACAAGACGATCCGACTAACATGTCGGTGCCAAACGGCAAAGTATAAAGTAAATAACAAAATAAGCGGGGAAGTAAAGAACCCACTCGATTCCTCCTGCGATCATTCCTCTAGTATTGACCATCTTGGAGGTGGAAGTAAGCTGAGTCCTCGGGAATCGGCTCTAAATCTGGCCATGCAAAACTAGAGAGGTTAGACCTCTAATAGTAAGTACCGCAAGGAAGCACGATATGAGGAATTAGAACCAGTAATAAGAAATATGATAAATAGATCTCTGCTTGCTACTGGTATTCACATGACATCACGACACTTCGAACCAACTTTCCAACCAAACAAGGACAAAAGTTGGCACGTCATATCCTGACATACTGATCATCTCAGTTAGTTAACGGAGTAGGTACAGTACACAAACAAATCAATTTAAACGGCCATTCAACTGCTACGACTTGCTACTGTGGGTTCCAAGTTACCCTGAGATTATGCAATAAGGATTCCTCAGTTCTTACTATGTACGAGCAAGGCTAGTCTACCCAATCAATCAATTGAGCCAATCATGAATTAGACGAGTCCTAACGGGACGCCCGTCATCAATATACAATAAATAATATAAGCAGATACCGCTCCTTGCCCGTGTGGCAGATTTGTAGTATCTGTGGGAACCAGTCGGCCTGTCGGGCACTAATAGTCCCAAAAAGGGCTGCTATGTAAGAACTCGGGAATCCATTCTCTCCATGCAATCATTATTTTATTTAACTTAATAGCCTCTATGTTGAGTGAAATCCCATGCCGTGGATCATGGTCATTCAGAATGAGTACCTCTGTACGGAGTACGATATGCACAACTCTACGACGATACCCGTGCGGTTAGGTTGTAGGTCTTACATAGCATAATGCAACAATCAAAACTAGCCACGGAATAATCATGCCTTGACCATAAAGTACACATGCTACTTTTGTAGAAAAAAATAAATAAATAAATTGA
The DNA here is from genome assembly GCA_029216955.1 of Iris pallida. Classification (NCBI taxonomy): domain Eukaryota; kingdom Viridiplantae; phylum Streptophyta; class Magnoliopsida; order Asparagales; family Iridaceae; genus Iris; species Iris pallida. The sequence goes on along the minus strand of JANAVB010032618.1, from coordinate 16,362,589 downwards.
AGCCTGCATGTGTCCATATGCCAATATTTGGGATCGGCCAATCGATTGCAATAGTTCATAGTTCATATGAACGTATCTCATTCATTCAATTTCAATAAGACGACTAGCCAGTCTATTAGTTCCAACTAGGAACGCATGATCAATTATTAGTCAAGGTCGCAATTAATGTCAATTATGTCAATTCAGAACAAGAAAACAGCAAAAAAGGCAATAGGAGCAGCAATAGATGGATGCTCGTCTATGCGACTCAATAAATCAAATCCCATACGGCTAGGAAAGATTGGAGTTCATGCGGCTGCGGTAAATCAAGTCTCATACGGCTGAGAATGATTGAATGCATATGCGGCTGAGATAGGAAAGTTACATGCGGCTGGGATATGAATTCTTATGCGGCTTGGGAACCACCAAGCCTATGCGGCTGAGATGACATGCGGCCATACGGCTGAGATGAGCTCATGCGGCTGAATAGATTATCTATATATGGCTCAAGATGATTAAGTCTATGCGGCTAAGCTACGGCAAGGAGGACAATCTTATGCGACTAGCGACAAGTAGAAGTATATGCGGCTGCGGCTGCTAAAGCCAGGCGGTTTAGAATAACATGCGACGATGGGAAGTCAGGGCCTATGCATCTAGGGTCTCATGCGGCCAGGGTCTGACCCTTATGCGGCTCAGAATGACATGCGACCCGAAATGACAAATCTCATGCGGCTGGAACTGATAAGTCTATACGGCTACGGCCAAATAGAAGTACATGCGGCTAGGAATCAATTCTCATGCGGCTGGGAATGCATATGCGGCCAGGATTGTTCATACGGCCAGGAAGTGTCATGCGGCCAAAGACTTGCCGCATGAAAACTTATGCGGCTAAGCACTGTTCTTCTTCTCCAATTTTTCGAGAACAGAACCATGGAAGCTATTGCTTCCAAGCTCTCTAAATCCTTCATTCCAAGCCCAAATCTGGACTTCCATAGGTCAAAATGGGGCAGAACGAAATCCTCTACAACATGGAACCATCAAAAGTTGAAAAATAATAAAGTTACTAGATCAAAACCCAAGAAATCCAAAATTGCTTTAAACTTAGATCTACATGAAATGAGCCCTGGAAATTGTAAATACTAAATACTAAAGAGACTTAAGATCAAGTAAGAAAGATGATGGAACAATAATACTTGGGTTCCATCATGAAGCAAGTTGGCACTTGCCTATGCGGTCGGGTAGGTGGGGGAGAGTTATGGAGGATGAAGAAGAGTAATAGAGAAGGAGAACTAATGAAGAGCGAGAAAGGGTTTGGGGCTTTAAATGAAGAGGGAGTAGGTGGAGAATTGTTGAACCACTTAATGGCCGAAAAATAAACCAACTCAGGCCGAACCCAAAAGCAAAGCAGAAAGTAAAATGCTGAAGTAAAATTGCAAGAAAATTAATTAACGTGAAATTAAAGGAATTTAAATGCAGAACAATATATGATAAATATTAAATAAATACATTCGAGCAGTACATGTATTAAAAATACGTATTCTGGGAACGGGAAGTGACACCCTATATTCCTGAATCCCTCAAAAAAAAGGAGCAAAAGTTTACTTTCCTTTTCGTGCAGAAATAATTTCCCATCTGAATGAAACCTTTCTCCCAACCTCTTTTAAGTCCTTCCACCATCTCTAACAGGAAGTCAAGGCAACCCTCTAACGTCATAGCAAGTCCTCGAGGAGCCATGATAACTTAGATAAGAGGTACGAAGGCCAGAAGTCACCCGAAGTTAGGAGTTCAAGTCTGAATTCGTCACAGGAGGTACGTTGTTTTGTGAATAAGATTTCATGTGCTTCTCAATGTCTGTTTCTCACAAAACCAAAACGAATAGAAGATGTATATGTCAATTTTTATGTCTAATTGGTCACCCATGTGGTTCAAAATTGTTTGTCCGGGACGTCCGTTTTACGAACGTGTGTCCAGACTGAACCAATTCTTCCGTGTGCGAGTTTTTGTCAACTTTCGGACCACTTTGACCCTTCTCATATTTTTGGTAAGACTCTAGACATCCTTAGATTTCCATTGAATATATTTTTGTAGCATTTAATTGAGATTCCATATTTTAATAAAATCTGAAATTGTCATCGTGTTGTTGGAACACCAAAAAACCATAGGATCTATGTGTCAATTGACTCAAAACTTGAAGGGAAATATTTAAATAAATATTGTACATGTTTGATATGAAAAACATATTTATCAATAATTTTTCAGAATTAAAGTTTGTTAAGAAATTATGATTTTAAGACCAAAATTAGGAACCAAGTCAATGACTATTGATGTAAAATCAATATGAGATATCGGTAGCCATTCTTCTATGAATAGAATACACTAAATATTATTATTAAATTTTTAACTATTTTCCAGAATTGAATATGATATTATTATATTATTAACATGCTACTTTATTGGGTAGATTTAATATTATAAATATAAGATTGTGTATAGTAGTTAATATGACTAGTTTGGTATATATATTATTATAGTCTAATATGGTAAGATTATATATGGTATTTTATAGGCATGCTACTAATAGTTAGTATATCTATTATAGGTGTACGAGACGGACGTAGCGAGAATCTCGGAGTCGGACCATCGCTACGCATTTGGAGACCATAGGCAAGTGTACCTTTCCGACTGTACAATATTTACATATCCATTTTGCTACTGTTATTCTTTTTGTCATATGGTTAGATGCTTCTTGTGTTCATACTTGGTTTGTTTTCTGTTGCTTTACCTTATTTTCTATTTTCTGTTTACGTGCACGTATATATTTTCCAGTATTTTCTTTTACTACTTGTTATATTGCTCATTGTGTTCACAGTTGTCTTATGATAGAATTACTTAGTTCTATGCAACATTTGTAACCCCTCTTTTCGACATATTGAAATATAATTATTTATTTAACTTAAATAGGAATTTATGGAATTTATAAATATATTTTTTCTAAAGTAATTATTATTATAGAAGGCCTTAGTCATGGTAAAGCTTCGGAGTGCAAGATGACCAAGAATTTTGGCACGGATAGTGTAGTGTGCTTTGATTAGTATTTTAGCTATGGTAGGAAAGGCCGAGCCATAAGCGTGTTCTAACTAGGAAAATCAGTCAAAGTTGCGACTTAACCCCTATAGACGATTTAATTATTTATTAATTAGATTATTGACTTTTTAGGAGATCTGATTGTGCTAAACTAGTCAAACTTGGCCCAAATCATGTAGTCATGTGATGTGTTCAAAGCCGTTCGTATCGATATATTACATGTGTGTATATCGTATGTTATCTTAATGTCCTACAATATATATTTTTCTAAGTAATTGTGTGAGTGTGTGTGTGTGTGTGTGTGTGTGTGTGTGTGTGTGTGTGTGTGCGTGCGTGCGTGCGTGGGTGCGTGTGTGCGTGTGTGTGTGTGTGTGTGTGTGTGTGTGTGTGTGTGTCTATATATATATATATATATATATATATATATATATATATATATATATATATATATATATATATATATGTTATTTGATATTAAGTGATTATTTAAAGGATAAATACCTTTCTTAGCTATCCTCGTACATTTTGGGAAATTTTAGACTATACCTATATTTGTATTTACACCTATTATTGATTGTTCTTATTTTGATATCATTATAAATGTTATTATTATTGATATTATTATAAAAATATATCTTTTGGTTATTTTGTGTTTTAGGAGGTAAATAATAATTTTATGTACATAAATTTTATGTATAAGCCCTATACTAGGAAAAGTATTATTAAAGTTTTTGGGTATTTATATGTAAGTAGGATGTAAACCCCCTATAATTTCACTATATATATTTTACATCCTATTATTTATTATAAAATTAGATTTTTTATGGTAATTATAGATAATAGTTAAATATATATTAAATAGTTAGTAAGAGGTTGCCATTTTCTATCTTAGGAAAAATAAATATCGTACATATAATGTACTGAATACTTTGTAAATGCAATATATAAGAATGTGGCATTTTGTATAGAAGATTTTATTTTAATTTTTCATGTTAGAAGTTTTTATTAAAGAATATACAGTTGAATATATAAAATATACTAAATATATTTGGTATGTAAATTCGATAATTTTTATAATATAAAAATATATGTGCAAAATATATTGGTAGATATTATAGAAATATTTTTAGATTTCTTTCAGAATTTATTTAAATTTATTATTAGGATTTTTTGGCATTTTTGGATTTTATGAAAAGATATTGATATCTATATAGGTATATAATAAGTTTTAAAAAAAGTAAACATCCAAACCTCTTGGGTGAACAGTGCCAACGGCTATTGTTCACCATCATCCCCAAAACCTTCAACCCGAGAGTCTCAAACACAAAATTTCCAAATCCAAATCGAATTGGATTCACGGCCAAATGCCTTCAATCTCTTGCAATTCAAATCTCAGTCTCATCTCGTTCGATTAGATAAAACTCAAGTTTAAATCCAATTTTAAATCAATTAGAAAACGATAGGGGAGATCAGTATTTATACTTAAAATTCTTCAGGATTTCCTTTTGAAAAACCCAACAGAAAGCCTCTCGAAAAACTCGAACCTTCGACACCAGGCTAGCCCTCGACGTCCCTTGAACACCGATGCCGTCCTATACCGCCCTCACTGCGTCGAAGCCGCCGCACAACTGCTGTTCGTCGCACAGCGCAGCACCGTGCGCACAGAAAAATAGAGCAACATCAGTAACAATAACAGCTACATCCAAGCCAACTTTGAGGCACGCATTCGTCCTCTTCGCTCGACCAATCTCCAAACCAATTACACCGGTATGTGCACAACCCTAAACTCTATAACTTACTTCAAATAGATTCTTTTAAAACTGTCTAGATCGACAGAGGGATCGACTCAAAGTCGAGAAAAAGTCTTTCAGAAAATAGAATGATAGATCGCCTATGACCCTCTATTTGAAGTCCTGTAATTTCGTGCATAGTCAAACAACCTGTGAATCGATTTCTCCTACTCATAGACTAATTGACCCTCTAGAAAACCCTATAAATAGTTTATTTTATTTTATATTAAAATTGTAAATAAATTACCTTAAAAATCAAGAAAAAATAGTTTTCAAAAAATTATGAATGTATAGAAAATCACTGATACGACGTGCACCCGAACAAACCAGGCGACTTTGTTGTAACCCGAAGGCATCGAAAGGTGCATACGGATGTTACAGATGTGTGGGCTTTGACAAAATTCAAATTGGTGACGTCTGCGCAACGAATTCGACCCGTATCCGTCAAAAATTACCGTATCGGCCCCTTTGCAAAAACTTTAATTAATTCGTGCACGTTTGTCATCTCAAGACGAAACTTGCGCCAACAGGACCGTGTCATTTTTTAGGTTATGTGATCCAAGTTTGGTCTGATTCTGAGAAGGTCGACCAGAATACTAATTTGGCGGGCTCGCGACTCGTTCTAACGGACGAATTTATGCATGGCCCACTGGAATCCAAGTTTGGACATACGTGTCACGCCCCGGTCCCGTAGGACCGATCATCCTCGCCAAGGCGTGATGCCGCGTGAGCCTAGATTGTGCTCACGCAAGACGGGTTCGATAATGGCCGATTACAGGCTAAGCGATGGGGTCGTCGTACAGAAGTTCCAAGCAGAAACATTGAGTAACACCAGTGGAAAGTTGAAACAAACACAAGTCATTCAAATATGCTCTTTATTGATATTGAAACAAAGATTACATAGGTGGGCATGAGGCCAAGATTACAATCACTCAAGCTCACTCTTCTCACAATACAAGTCACTCTGCTCTCTCTCTCTCTCTCATCCCTTAATACAATTGACAAGCCAGCAGATGCTTCAGATAGGCGATGTCCATACATTATGTCCCGTATAAGTCCAGACTCCATGCAGTTGTGCGCCTCAAAAAGCTAAGGAACTCCATGCCTCGATGCATCCAAGCGAGCTCCGCGCTAACGAGCTTCCACCTGTGCCTACAAATAAACACTGTGTGGGTATCAGTACTCAACTGTACTGGTGGTGTGAGCTCCTCGTCCACCCATACAAAACCAACACATTTATTTACTTTATACAACATATTCCTTTTACGATTGTCTTTCTATTCTTGCCTTAGGATCAATTTTAGTACATACCCCCGGCCTATTTTGTGTCTTAGACCATCATCGTGCCTTGCACCAACAACTTACTCGTACTATACCTCTAGACCTTCTCGGGCCGATAGTGTCAATTATCGACTAGTGCTTGCCTTTCGGCCCATATTTTGTATACAACAACTTGGTCGTGCCATAAATCTCTTTGTATAACATAATCGAGGCAGTGTCTCGCCACTTAGTAACTTTTCTATACTTGTTTTCATAACAACGTGGTCGTGCCATAACATATCGAGGCCGTGCCTCACTGTTCAACATGACTTAACCGAACTTGTCCTACGGCCCTTCTTGACTTAACTCGAAAGTACTCAATTCCAACTTATGCAACTTTATGCCGACGACTTATTACTCGACGCCCCATCTCGTGCCGAAGCACATGTCTTTGCTTAGCCTTTCTTTGAGTCGACCGACATCGTGCATGCGAATTGCCGCTCAGCACACCAACTCATCTATATAAAAGTCACTGGCAATCCAAGCCATCGTGGACATAGCTCGGGTAGGCGGCGAGTCTTTCGATGCAAGGTAGCTAGCCCCATGGAAAGCTTTCGACTACCCACGCGGTACAATCTAGCATTGCTATAATGTCTTCCCCTAGGTCGACTGGCCCGGGCGCCCCAGCATAATGCCAGTCGAGGAAGAAATCCTTGTCAACAAGTTATTATGACCACGCACCTACGAAAACACCTAGACTCATGTAAATGCATGGCCTACTTTGAGGTACGATTAGAACCATACTTAGCAAAACGTGCTCGAAACCATATCATGCAAAATGTGTATTGGAACCAGACGATGAAAAACGTGCATCCAACCATACGATACAAAACGTGCATCCTTGGAGACTCCCAAAATATGGGACCGCCTCGACGACAAACGGTCGCATGAACTTTCCTTTCTTTGAACCCAGGGAACGACTATCGTATACCCTTCCTACATAACTTGAACAAAACGTGTTCCTTAAGTGCCATAGACCGTGGCTAACTTTTCATAGTACCGACCGTGGCTCTTTCCTTAAACTGACTTGTGTTCTACGTAACACTATCGTCCAAGTCATACTTTATATGACGTGTCTTGAGATCAGGGAACTATGTGACTTAGCCACCGCAGAAAGAGCGGGACAGTCCTTACTATGACTTCGAGAGTCCAGTATAAAACTTAATCATGCCACAACTTAATCCATAAGATGGCGAAAGGCTATGCCAAGCCTTGGACGATAGGACCGTGCATGCTTTATCAAGCATTTATACGTATGATGCCTATGACTTAGGCTAAGTTCATAACTTTGTGGCAACATAAACCAACTTTCTTCTCCTAAGCCACGGGACGAAGGACCGAGTGTCATTATGAAAGCACAACATGCAACACTTCTAAGCCGACCGTGGGACCTTTCCATATTCTTAACTTAATCTGACCCAAGTTGGGATTATTCCCTTAACTATGTGGATTCATCTATTTTATTATCAAACCTACTTGTGCATTTGAAAACATTCATTTTATTATTGCGAAGTCCAAGCTGAGGTAAGTTCATCGAAGCCACCCACCTGAACGAGGAGTCGCCTCGACCGTGCGGGTCTTCGAGCAAGCCATTGCATGGCTAAGTCCGAACGCTGTTGGCTTTTCGATTCCTCCGATTGACTGAGCGGCACGGGGTACTACAATACGGTTGGGTTCGTATCATCAAACTAGATCCGTAGACAAATAGTTTGATGACTTTAGAGATCGTAGGTACTGGCACGTTTTTCAGTGCTAAGTGGGTCCAACGGCGGACATCGTTTTGATCCAAAATTATAATTTTGTCCTTGTGTCCTGAATTGGACTTTTGGGTAGGCATTTTAGATATATCATTTATACCAAAAAATTTATGATATTTATTTCAACATCCAGAGACAAATGCGGAAGTTTGACCCTTGCAGCTCACTGAGTGGTTGGATGTTGTTGGTTTTCTTACATTGAGAAACTTTCGTATTATAATATATATATATATATATATATATATATATATATATATATATATATATATTAAAGAAAACTGAATGTTTCGGTCCCTAAATCTGTGCTACCTCTCGAACCAACACCCTCAGACACTTGCGACCAACCCCCGACCTTACACGTATCCAGGCGACCGCCGGAATTCCACTTTGTGTGTTGTCAGAAATTGTCGCACCGCACGCAACAGGGAGTAGAAATTGGAGCAATAACACTCTAACAGGTACCCATGTTTATCATCATTTTTCTCTCAGTATAATCAACCGTTTCTCGATCCGTAAATTTTTATTGATAGCCTAGTTGACCTTTGATAACCCCCTTAAAATAGATTTTCTTTATTTGATATGTGTCGCTCCTGAAAATTCCTAGAAATTTAGGAAAAACTACTGTCGTAATGACTGATTTTGGAACCTGAACACCCCGTATTTGACATCAATTTGCGACCAGAGTATTACGAATTTCAAATTTCTGTTTGAACTTAGTTTTAGAAGACCAGAATGACTTCAATACCCTTTTTGTAGTTTTAATTTCATGCACTGTTTATCAAGAAAATAGATTTCCAAAATCAAGAAAAATAATTCTTAGAACAGTAAAAAAATGATAAATTTTATCGATACAACGTCCGTCCAAACAAATCGGACGACGTGGTCATGAACCAAAAGCATCAAAAGGTGCGTATCGACTTTGTCGACGTGTGGGATTCGATAGAATTCGATTTGGTTGCGTGTGCGCGACGAAATCGAGACGTATCGATCGAGGTACCCCGTATAGGTCCTTTTACAAAGTAGCCTATAACTTTGTGTATGTTCGTTATATCGAAACAAAATTTACGCCAATGCACTCGTATCATTTTTTTGTTCATGTGAGCCAAGTTTGGTCTGATTATGAGATGGTTGACCGGAACACAATTCTGGCATGCCCACGATCCTATCCAACGGGTAAAATTGTGCATGGCTCACCGGAATCGAAATTTAGACATACGGTTTAGTTCCCATCCTCAAACCGGACCCGTAAATATATAATTTGATAACTTTAGAGACCGTAGCATTTTGTATGCATTTCGGTACAAAACGGATCCAACGGGAACACTAATTTGGCCCAAAATCATGATTTTTGCCCATGTGTCCAAAATTAGAGTTATGAGTAGGCAATCTTAGACATTTCTCTTATTTCAAAAAATTTGGGTGATGTCTATTTCATCATTCGAGGACGTTTGCGGAAGTTCTACTTTCATTACTTCATTGATCTAACGGTTTGAGTTACTGGATATTGCCATTCTACAGACCACCTTCAAGCAAGATACCTTGCCACTATATATTGTTTATTACTGTCATTCTATTATGTTATTTTTCTTGTATTTTTTTTGCCTATTTGTTTTCTATTAAACTTTGCTTCCAAGTCATACTTGGGTGCAAACGACTGAGTTAGTTGTTTCCATTGCTTCTACTTATTTTATGCATGATGAGTTAGTACTTACTAGAGGACCACCCCATAGTTCTCAGATATTGGTATATATCATATGGCCTTGACACTTGAGTTCTACAAGTTGTGAATCACATATAGAATATGGACTCGCGTAGTCGGTTGGCCACCGATACATATGGGACGTGTGACGGATATAATAAACTGCTAATAGAAATTGCATGATTAGTTGACTTGGCAGTTATTAGAGGTTTATATATGTCGTGGAGATGACACAGATAGGCATGGGATGGTAGGACAGTTCCTTAACGTATGGGCCAAGTATGCACTTTTTTTTTAACCCATGAGCTCCGTTTGAGACGCGGGTCAGATTATCCCTATTATTACTGATGGACACTGTCGTTCTGCTAAATATTAAGCTCTTACCTTTTTGTTGATGTCCACTGTCGTTCTACTGAACATCATGTTCTTACATTGTTATTGACGGCCACTGTCGTTTCACTGAACATTATGCTCTTAGGCCCCTGGTACCCGAAGAGGGGACTATGCCAATCCTACATAACCAGAGTGCCCATGCATTGAAGGTTTGTTCTTAACTACATATTCATAGTAGAATCGTTAGGTAACCTATGTTGATATCTTGTCACACTCCGTTCTGATCATGGCATGGAGCAGTGTCTCATTACGAAATAGTGTGCTATCCCTTGTCCTTGTTTGGTGTAGGGGTGGTCCACTATTTCGATGATGGAATACTGGACCATGTTGTGATTCAAAATATTTTACTTTTACCTATAACTGACATATTTTATATTTAGTTTATGTGGCATGTTTTTCTGTATCTTGTTACGTCCCTCTAAGGACCTGGTAATCTCTCCAGGATTAGACGACCAGGACTATCCTCAGGAGTATGGCTCAGCTTTGGATCATTCGTTCTCAGATGAAGAGGTTTCACCTTCCGAGATTTAGTGATCATTATTTTAGTGGACATGACATTTGCTACATTTTAGTTTACTATCTTTTTTCTTTACTTTATTTATTTTAGGCGGTAGGACTCCAATGTTCTCAGACTCTTTTTCATAGCTGTTTGATAGTGGATTTGTCTCCACACGACAATATATTTTCGTTTGACGTTTATTTCATTATTGGACTTTTTTTTACTGTCTGTGTGGAGGAGATATAAAATTACCTGGCCTGTTGTTACTATGATTTATTTACAGCTTATGTCTGTATACGAGGATTCTATATATTAGAGTATTCTTCGTATGCGTACAGCTGGCATGTTACTTATGCCTAGTCCTACGTATATTGGGACTGGAGCATTATATGTTTTTGTGGTGGCCCATACAAGTCAGAAAATATCGTATCGGCTATGTAATTATGCTAATACAAGCCTGCATATAGGATTAGGAAATAGTATCTCATCCACAACTTATTGATTATTCACCTCCTTTGACTCTAATTTTTCGAACTCTTATTTGATTGCTTAAATTTCCTCCTGCTTGAATCTGTTCTAACGTATCCTTACCTTCGGCCAAAAAAATGCACCTTTGCAGCGGACGAGTTTCCACCTTTGTTATCACAGCTGGTGATTCAGCAGCTCAAGAGAAACAAATTCTATCGCAGTCTCTGGTGGCATCCTCAGTTACTCCGTACCAGCAAGGACAGCAACAGGCTACCATGACACCACTGACGGTACAGTAGAACACTCAGACTCAAGTACCACTAGTCAGCCAAAATGGGAAGACTACTACAGTATGTCACGACCCACACCCGCTTTTCGGATACGAGACGTGTCCAAGCCAGCCTACGCCGCAGAGTCGGCGGTAGAACGATGTCACGGCCAAGATGCTCAAAATCACAAAATAATAACTTTAATGCTCATTCACATTTCTAAATTTATTACAACATTTACAACATTTATATTTGAAAGAAAATACAATGTCTCACAAAATAGAAAAGACAGTTATTTCAACTATCTAGGTTGACCTCAGCATACCCATGCCTTCCCAGTGCTAAGAGTGATCGCAGCTAAACCTGAAAAATATTGGTTTCCAGTCAGCAATAGAATGAGTACAATCTCACAACAGAATCAATAAATGACGAAATCCATAAATTTGTAAATGATAATGAAATACACGACGCAAAGACAAGTATAGAATCATGACAGAAACTAAGCATAGGAAACAAGGCAAGTAAGTACTAAAAATAGAGAAGACCTGTAGCCAGCAATATATACTGTAGAACTAGACACTGTACCTATCTAGTGAGTTGAAATACTACTTCGACATGAAAATGTGCTAAATCTGGCTAAGGCTAAATCTGGCAACCCGCACATGAAATGTGCGACTGCTATTAGAAAGAATAAGATCCGGCACCCGCACGTGAAATATGAGGCTGCTATTAGGCAAGTATAATTTTGGGTTTGGTTACATGTCTAGGGTATTTCCCTGCCCAACCAGTACTCATGGATCCAAACAGGTCACGAACACGGTAATAGATTGGTCACGAACAACATGTAAAGAATCCACAACTACTATCTCATGTAACATCATGTCAAGAATCAACAGGATATCAATGTAAAACACTACTACGTACAAGAGTCATATAGATAATCAAATATAAAAACTATCAGAGATGTACTCGCCTGAGGTCCTGTGCTGGTGAAACCGATAATACTATACCACTCAACGAGCC